>OW028584.1:23782637-24382637 GCA_932294295.1 Alitta virens | reverse complement strand
TTCTGAATTTTAACCACCTCGATATCAAGACCACAGTACAGAGAAATGACTCCTAATCTTAGAGACTTCGTGTATAAAGGTTATCTTTACATATATCTTATTAAAAAAAAATAATAATAAAAGAACATATTTGATCTCACAGAAGCTAATTTGTGGCGCTTATATTTATCAGATAAGCATAAATATTTTATGTGTGAAAATAATTCAACTGCAGGATATAACAAAACTGCTGGCAGAAATAGTCTTTTCGATAAAAGCAAAATACAAAGACGGATAAATAAAAAACACTGTATAGTGGATAATTATATTTAGAACGATTTTATTTTGCCCTCATGCAAGATATTACAATACACATGTCATGTATATGGTTTTATAATTCTATTTACAATATACGAAAGATCAGGAGGAACACTCTAGACACATTGGTATCACTTTTGAGTGCCCTCCTGGGTTTCAGCTCCATTCATACAAAATAAAATTCTTGTTGATCAGAAAGGTGGCATATTCTCTTGTATAAGTTGTATTCATGGAAATTGTTTAAAGAAGCATACATCAGTTATCAGAAACGACGACTGTATTTGTCGTGTAAATCATACATAAATAATTCATCAATCGATTTATTACCATGGATACTACAGCAGTACCTATGTTTTATATTTTGTAGAAAAATTGGAATCATTTATGAGAAATATTATGGCATTTTACACATCAATACATCAATGGTTGTTTTCTGTGCTTGTTTGAACTTTCGTTGTTGTGATTAAGGATGATTAGTTGCCATGGTTTTGTTTTTATTCAGTTTTGTTTTATGGCTAAGACTGTAGATACTTCCCTCCTTCCTTTGATAAACTTGTGGTACTTTCATTGTATATATATAGTTGACCAAGGGCTATTCTCTGAAAAAAGGAATAAAAAATTGAATGTTGTTAGTTAATAACAGGATTTGGCAATACATTTTTCAGAATTAGATAAAGACATTCACCCAATTTTTTAGGAATTTTCTTTATAGGCAAATTTCCTGACTATTTATGGAAACACAGCTTTTGAGAAAAAAAATCTAACTGGTAACGTTAGATGAAACATGAAATGTGCTGACTTGCACAATTCCTCAGGGTGCATCTGAACTTGGGCAAACAAAGCCGTTATTTAAGAGAGGTTTTCTGAGTGCATTGAGAATTTACTGGAAAAGTTGGGGTCAACAGATCTGGGTGAAAGTTTGTGGAGTTGTTATAAAAAATACCTGTTAACCTTTAATGAAATACATATTAAAAGAACTCATGCCCAACTTTACAACAATTTTTGCTGATGGTTGGTTAAGCAGCCAGCATCCCCCCCCCCCTCCCTGTCGAAAGTCAATGTATTTTTTGATATTATATACATATGATTTTATTGACAGTATTATGTAAAAACATGGCATATTTGTCGCAAATATCAATACATTAAAATTCAACAGAAAATTTCGTAATACATGAATACACTGCACATTAAAAATATTTCATTGAAATAACAGACAAAAAATATAGTGAAAGTTATTTACACAGATGATTATAGTTAACATATACTCAGCAATTCTATGTACTATATAATATCGTTTTACATACACATTTATACATGTTAGTAGATGTAGATAGATATATCAGAAGCTCATCAACAAGCATCACATCATCTACAGTAGTAACATAGGTATATTTCATAATTTTGCCAAAAGTGAGTAACTTTTGAACTGATATCAGTTAGCTGGGCTTAAATATGGAGTCTTACTAGACATATTTCAGTAAAACAATCCTGGTGAAACTAGAATAATTTTCTTGTACAGGCTGAGCAAATATGCATATATTTGTACTTTTTAAAAAATACAATTTTATCAAATATATCCTTGCTTCGATATTGGTTCATACAGAAAACAAACCCCATCCAAGTTGATTTGCATTAATCCCAAAGAATGTCACCTAAATAGTAAACAAATCTTGAATCAATCTCAAATAATTTCCAAAATACATTACACAAATAGGTACGGTTTGGAAAATCAGGAAAATTCAAGAAAAATGCTACAAAAGTTTATGAAAATTTGGGGTCTTCAAGGGCTCAGATCTCACTAATGATTACAATTATCTGACATGTCTGTAAAACATTTATAAAAGACACAATTATAGAATTCATGCTCAGAAGCACTATAATTAAGAGCAAATGGTTATGCTTGCAGCACCTGTCAAAATTGTCAGTCTTAGCAGTAAAATACTAAAATTAACAAAAATAACCCTTCTCATCACAAGAACTGAACAACTTTTGAACTTATGTCAATTAATTTGTTTAAAAAGGTAAGGTCATGTTAGGCATATTTCAATTAAAGAATCTTGGTGCAACCAGTATGGTTGTCCTGTACACACTAACAGAATAAGCATATTTAAATTGTTTTTGAAAAATCAATTTTTATCAAAAAAAGTTGCTTACTGCATACATAGATCCAAACCCATCCAAGTCTGTTTGTTTTAAGCTGAAATCATAACACCTTTATATCCATAAGCCTTCAAAAAATCCTAAACCAATCTCTTTTGATTCTCAGAATGCATGGTGTAGTTTGGAAATCAGACAAATTCTGGCAAAACTGTACAATATCTGAAATTTCAGAATAGTGCAGAATCTCATCTCTGTAATAATTGCAACTTAAAAGATGTCTGTCAAGTATTTATAAAATACACACTTAAATAGCTTATTACTAAAAATATTATATGGAGTAGGTAAGGAGACTCAGTTGAAGTTATCAGTCTTTTGCGATATTGTCAAAAATACAAAATTTGACAAAACCTATCCATATAGTATATTCTATTATGTCATTTACTGGACAAATCATAGAAACGTAGTAATCTTGTACTTTTTACCCCCAGCCAAAGTAATGGCTGAAGGGTATCGTGATCGCCTGGGTGTGTCTCTACTTCCTTAAATATGCGAGGAGTACAGAGATGGGTCACCTTGACCTACTTTTGAGGTCACATGAGTCAAAAATGTTCGGTACCTTGTGCAAATGATAACTTGTGATGAAAAGAATTGCACCTCAGGGGAAGACTTTGAATGAATTTGCAGGTAAGTGACCTTGACCTATTTTTGAGGCCACTAAGGTCAAAATTTCACACAAACCCCCAAACTGGCAAGCTGCACATATCAGCACAATACATGCCAAGGGTTTCATGTGCTTTGTATTTTCTTTTGGCGACCAAGCTTGCAATCTGTTGTAGAAATTAACCTAGGATTCTAAAGTTTGCATGTCTTTCTTTCTTTGCCACCATAACTGAGAAACTCCATTAAAATGTCAAAGGTTAAGTCTGCCCCCTTAGCCCAACGGGTGTGGGAAACAGCATATAGTTGGAATCGGGGTATATTGGACATTTTTCACAAGAACACTTACTTTGTATTGGTATCCATGGAAACCAAGTCGGAATGATTTTATATGAAATAAAAGTCCTTAGCAAAGAAATATTCTTCCTAAATAAGAGCTTCCACTCTTCTTGCACTACCTGTTGCTCATTTTTGTTTAATTAACTGTTTCTTAAGAAAATACTTCAGAGATGTTAGGTCAACTATCATAGGTCAAGATTATAATGAATTATCAGTATCGAAGGGCAAAATTGTTTCAACCTTTGCATTCAAAATGTATAAAAATTATGCATTATAAGTTTCCAAGTAACATTGATTCCTGTAATACAAGTTGAAATTGGTATCCATAACAACCACACATCAGAGAATGGCGTTCTGTCCTGTCGAGAGATGGAGCTACGACCACACCGGTCTGGCTATTGTTTAATGACGTCATCAACAAAAGGTCAATCAGTGCATTTGATGACGTTACAATTGGATGACGTCATTAAACAATAGCAAGACCGGTGTGGTCGTAGCTCCATCTCTCGACAGGACAGAACGCCATTGGTATCAAAGATACAGAAACATATTTTATTTACGTTACCTTTAAGGTCATAGGTTAATAAGTTGTGGTGAAAATGAGGTCAGTGTGCAAATTTACCCCATTCAATGGTGAGTGGTGAAACAAAATCATAATTACAATACAGATGCATTCCTTATTTGCCTAATTACACTGGCACATACTGAGAATCAAGCTGGCATATTGATGTTTGGTAGACTTTTAATGAACATATCACAGCATGCAAATCACACATTATCTATGATATACCCCAAATTGATTGTGTCATCCATACTTCCATTAATTTCATGCAATAAATTATTTCAGGGCTCAAAATAAAAAATGTTTCATGTTTTCAGACTCAAAATTATTGCAATTAATCCAAACGGAAGCCAGCATATATCGTCCCAATGTTTCCCATTAATTAAGTGAGTTGTAAGATGCACAAGTCATGTACAAAATATTGATTAATTTCTATACCAAACACCCTTTGGAATTATGCTTCAGTAATTAGCAAGACTCCTTATGCTCCAATAAATTTAATAGTTAAACGATTTTTTTTTTACTTCTGACTGTATTAAACAGAAATTTACTGCATGCATGTTAGCAGTGCATGGTAATCTGTAAAATTAGGACCGTCTTGCATTTCAGTGGTCACTAATTAGTCAGATATTGCCCCTGTATCAATATGCTTCTTGTGCCGTAGGTGATGAAAAAATATGTTTTTTTTCTTTGGCAACTAATTTGCCATGGAGAATAAAGCACCCTTGTGTAGCTTGATCTCCTTCTGAGAAATCCAAAAAGTACAGGTTCAGAACATTTTTGACTCATGTGACTCAAAAGTAGGTCAAGGTGAAACCATTCAAAGTCTGCCCCTGAAAGCATAATCCCTGCTGGTTGCATGATTCTCGGATCAATACTTCTTAAGTTATTGCTTCTACAAGGGTGATGGACAGCTAGTCAGATGGACAGACAGCTAGCTAGAAGGAAGTACACACACACCCAGGTGATCGCAATACTGTTCAGCCGTGAGGGCAAAAAGTACAAGATTACCATGTTTCTATGATTTGTCCAGTAAATGACATAATAGAATATACTATATGGACTGGTTTTGTCAAATTTTTGATTTTTGACAATATCGCAAAAGACTGATAACTTCAACTCAGGCGCCTAACCTACCTATTCCATATAATATGTTGTGCTTTTAGTAATAAGCTATTTAAGTGTGTATTTTATAAATATTTGACAGACATCTTTTAAGTTTCAATTATTACAGAAATTAGAGTCTGTGACTATCCTGAATTGTCAGATACTGTAGTGTTTTGCCAGAATTTGGCTGATTTCCAAACTACACCTCCTTGTAAAATGTATTCAGATAATCAGTTGTGATTGGTTCAAGATTGTTTAAATGCTTATGAATATATAGGTGTCATTCTTTCAGCCTTAAAAAAAATGAACTTGGATGGGTTCTTTAATTGAAAAATGCCTAAGATGATCTTGCCTTTTAAACAAACTAATTAACATATTTACTAAAGTTTATCAGTTCTTGTGATAAGAAGGACTTTTTTGTTATTTTTAGCATTATACTGGTTTGGCCATATCATTCATGTGTGTCTTTTATAAATGTTTTACAGACATATCAGATAATTGTAATCATTAGAGAGATCTGAGCCCTTGAAAACCCCAAATTTTCATAAACTTTTGTAGCATTTTTCTTGAATTTTCCTGATTTTCCAAACTGTACCTATTTGTGTAATGTATTTTAGAAATTATTTGAGATTGATCCAGGATTTTTAACTGACTTATTGACATTCTTTTGGAATAATGCAATGGATGGGGTTTGTTTTCTGTATGAACCAAAGTATCGAAACAGGAGTATTTTTGATAAAATTGTATTTAAAAAAAATGCAAAAATGTGCGTATTTGCTCAGCCTGTACAAGAAAATCACACTGGTTGCAAATGGATTTTTTAAATTGAAATATGTCTAATGAGGCTCCAGTTAACTGATATCTGTAAAAAGTGGCACACTTTGGCCACATTTTTTGGGTAATATTTAAGCATTTAATTTTTTTACAATATCGAAAAACACTCTAACTTTCGACAGGAGCTGCTGGTTGCTTAACCATCTGCAATAAATTGTTCTAAAGCTGGGCATGAATTATTTAAAATCAAATAATTTGAGCCATTTTCGTTTTACCCCCTCTCCTCCAGTGGGAAATATTCTAAAGAAAAACTGATGATGGGGATTTTCTTCTATCAAACAAAGTATTAACTCCGCAAAATTGCAGTTATATAGGGAAATTCTCACTGCTCTCAGAAAACCTCCCCTAAGCATTACTGATTTAATAATGGATTGATTTGTAAGAGTCTTGCAAATGTTACATCATCAACAGTGACCTACATGTTCGGAATATTTGTCAAATCACACTTATTTCATCATGTTGGCTAGTACCAAAGATACTCAACTGGATCTGTATTAATTTGAATTTCCATATAAAACGCAAAGTGCAGCATCAATGAAACCTGCAGTGCACTTTAGACTTGCATGTTGCGATACTATTTTTCACAAACTAAAAAATACATGAGTAATTGTTAATGTTTAAAATGAAATATTCCTATAACATAAAACAACTTCAAATGGGTTACATTTCGTTAAATTGCAGTTAGCGTGTGCATAGTGTAGACCTAACCTTGAACTGTCAAATGTACAGAACATCGCTGAAAAAAGGAGGCTTGTTTAACGAAATTGTCGTTAAAAAATCATATTTACAAGCAGCTAAATAAATAAATAACTAGGAGATTGGATACTTTGCTAGATTATGTTGCAATATGATACAGCTTTTAGGATGAATTTGCCCAGGGAAGATAAGGTGCATGCCGGCACTCCGTTATTTGTGATAGTTTGTCAATAATATATATTTCATTCTAAATAACGAATTGTATTTGAGTTATTTTTTAATTGTTGCTACTTGGAATAGAATAGAATAGAACAGAATAGAATAAGGATAAGAATAGAATAGAACAGAATGGACAGGCTGCCAAGGTTAATATGAGAATATGATTTGACATCCTTGCGCCTTTTTTTTTTTTTTGCATGATATTTTGATATTTGATATCGGTCTATTTATAGTAAAATATTTACAATTACGAAGATGAGAGAGGAAAAATATGAACATTCTGTCTTATTATATATTACTCTATCATTTGTACTGATAAATACTTGGACAGTCAGGCAAATTTGAATTCTCTCGGATTAACAGTGTTCGAAACAAGATGGCTGCCGTCCCAGACTGTTCCAAATTGTGTGGTCTTTTCCAAACTTACTTGTTCTGTTTCTGGATGTGCAAAGGTATTCAAGTATTAAAGATAGTAATAATCACTTGTATTTCAAGCAATATTCTATTTAAAATGTAGCTGATGCAATTAGATCATCGAAATATGTAATTTCCGTGGGGTGATCTTCAATATAATATTGCAACAATATACTTTTCTTATTTTATAAAAGAAAAACGATAATATTATTACAATCTAACGAGCTCATTGCTAGAACTTTTGTATTAATTTCTAGCGTGGGGAATGAAATATAGATTCGTATATTACTTTCATATTCCTTGGATGATAGAATATTTATCAGTTAAATTGCAGTGAGAGGCTCTTCGAATAATGTTCATTGAATTAAAATAAAATAAATAGTTAACAGATAAATAAGCGAAAATGTAAATATATATTTTTTTATCGTTTTATTTGTTACTATTTTAGATATAATTATAATGTTGTGCTTATATCCAGTTGAAGCTTGATGAAAATAGTTCGAAGTGAACAGTATATTTAACCACATAATGCAAAATATAAATTGTAAAGAAAAATGGCCATTACATTTAATCATTCAATATTTTGGTAATTATTCTGTTGCAACTACCTTTTGATGTGATAGCGTCAGTCAAATTATTTAAATTATATATATTTTTTTTTAAATATAATAATAGTCATTAATATATTTCTGTTCTAAAGTAGAGCAGTTCACAAGCAAGTTAGATGAGCTATATTTAGAATGATCCAGAGAACGGTCTGCCCGGTGTTGTACAGGGGCCTTGGTGTTTTTTGACAGCCATCTGGTGAGCCCAGGGTGCAAAATGTTGAGAATAGCCACTATAGAAAGAATATTTTGTTACCAACATTTTCCAGCGCCAATTAAATGCCGTATACATGACGACAAAATGATCAAAAGCAGTTATTTCTTATGTTGTAAAAAAATATTGACAAATGATAATTATCATATATGAAAGAAAGCCTATATCATGCACCAAAAATAGAAAAATAAAGTAAGAATTAAGAAAAGAAAACTCAAGAAATGATAAGATTGACGTTTATCTCTGATATTGGGTTAAGCAACAATCATGCATTTCCAAATAAAAACTATAGTGACCAGCCAAGTTTTGGTCAATCAACCATGTTCTTGGCTGACCATAGTTACAGTTAGTTGTATTTGGTTGAATGGTTAATTTTTCATCAGCTGGTCAGTTTACCCATCAATTTGTCAGCTCATCGGACATTTTGGTTAATTTAACTTAAAAAAACAACAACAACATGGTTGGTCACATATTGATCATAGAAAAATAAAGCAATAAAATTACATATTATATTATTGCTGAGGCAAGCAAAATATCCCACTTATGGGGTAAATGTGCAACATGATGTAGACTCTAAGCCTTATCATCTCATCATTACATCTGTCAGCAGTTGGTAATTGAGCTTTCGACCATGCAGTAGCATTTGAGACAAATTGATGTTGAGCTGTATGATATAGCAGTAGGTGAACCAATCAATCAGACCAGTTCCAATAACAGGGCAATCTAATTCACCTATATAGTTTAAATCAATCAATCAATCAACCAATCAACCAACCAATCAATCTATCTCTCAATCTATCTATCTATCTATGTATCTGTCTATCTACTTTCCATCTTTCTATCTTTCTCTTTTATCGCTGGGGCGGGGGAGGGGGGGGGGGGGTGTAAGACTGCTGACCTTGCAAGTGAGACTTCATTTGAACTACATTTTATGATTTATGTAACTAGGTCTCATGTCGGCTTTGCCCTAGAAACACGTTTGGTGACTGGACGACAGCTGTGTCATGTGATCCCTTCACTCAAGATCAAGATTTCCGCCCCCCCCCCCCCAACCCCAAGTCCTATGAAAATGCCAAAAAAAAAAAAAAAAACAAGATGGTCACACAAATATAATGTTGTATTTTAAACTTATTTTTATAATGGTGCGTTGACAATAACATGATTTTGAATTATTTACAGACCAATATTGGTATACTTACATGATTTTTATCCTAATGCACTATTGATAAATGCACTTTATATTGTTTATTAGAAATGATCGATTTTCCGTTGCTCAGAATAATCTTTGATAGATGGATTTTTTGTTACTTTATTTATCGCGCCACTGAAGACTCGTCTGAAGTGACAATTTACTAAATAGAGCGCTATCATTATCATATTCCATTGCTGTCACTTTTTATCGTATAATGTAAATGAATATATAGGTAAATAAGGTATGACCTCGCAGTGATTTTGGTTGATTTTTATTCATCATGGCGTTTTTTTCCAAATTGGATTGAACTGGAGAGATCCATCAGAAGCCCACTTCTAACTAAAATCATATTGGTTTCCGTGACTACTTCACTTCACTGGGCTCCGTGCCAATGCAATGTACATATTTACAGACCACCTCCATAAAAAAAAGTAGTGTTAACCTACAAAAATATTTAAAAGAGAAAATATTTTAATATAATTTTAAGATTTTAATAGAATTTAATGATTACTATTAATTATTGCATATGTAGCAATTATTAATTTCACATGTTACATTGTACCTGTCTATGAAAATGTTTTTGGCATACCAAGAGAAATCAGGCAAGCTATGAGTATGTGCGTTTTCCAGAATACTACTCTCACCTTATTTTTTTTATTTATAATTTTGGGAAGCTGATATCTTAGACATTTTTTAGAGGATTCATATTTTACTCTATGTAATACAAAATTATTACGATTTCTTGTTTCGTGTGCATGAATTTCATGGAAATGAGGAGTGAGAATATTCGTGAAGTAGGGTGGTAATGTATTATGCAACAGTTTATAGTGCAATTTTGATAAATGTAAATGTAGAATGTCTTTCACATTAAGTGTAGAGAGCTTTTTGAAAAGGGGTTCCGGGTGTTCATTATATTTACTTATAGTTATAAGTCTGACACATTTTTCATGTAATTTGAGTATACAGTTTGAGTCATATCCCCAGATAAGAATCCCATAATTGATATGTGATAATACAAGTGAGTTGTATATTGTGAGTAAAATATTACCTGGCAAAATGTGTTTCAGTCTACTTAAAATACAATGACCTTGCTAATCTTTTTTGTAATTTTGCTAATATGGCAATTCCAACTGAGATGTTTTTGAAAAACAATTCCAAGAAAGTCAAAATGTTCTACATATTCGATATCAATATTAACAATCTTAAGTTTTGGTATTTCTATTTGTTTGTAATTTGGTTTTGTTTATATTTATTGTATATAATGTCGTGTCATCAGCGTAGATAACTGGCTTAAACAAATGAGAAACCTGGGATATGTCATTAATATACATGATGAAAAACAAGGGCCCAACTATTGACCCTCGTGGGACTCCTGTAGTAACTTCAGACTGAGTATTTTCCATTTCAACATATTGTTTGTGATTAATTAAATAACTTTTTAACAAGTCGAGCGAAGTGCCTATAATTCCATAATGTTAAAAGTTTAGAAAGTAGAGTTTGATGATCGAGGGTGTCGAAGGCTTTTGACAGATCTAAATATATGTGACAAGGAATTGCGTTATTTTCTATTGATGTTATAAGCCTATCAATTAACTCCAGAGAAGCATATTCTGTTGAATGATTTTCACGAAAACCTTATTGTCCAGGATATAGAATATTATTTTGGCTAAGATATGGTATGTCACTTTCTCAAATAGTTTTGATATCGCTTGTAATATGGAGATGGGACAATAGCTTTCAAGTATTTCTCTATCACCTTTCTTATGTATTGGGTTAACTCTGGCTACTTTTAATTGATCAGGAAATATTCCAGTGTTAAGACATTTGATTTGCTTATGGCACTACAGATAAATTTGAGAAATTTTACTGAGATTCCATCATAACCACAGCTGGTTTTTGGCTTTAATTTACTTATGATGTCTGTAACAGTGTTTTCAGCAATTTTAATAAACCTGAATTGGGTTTGTATTGTCTCTGTAGCTTAAGTTCTGTGGAGTATTTATATTTGAAGCAAATTGGGTATCGGTTAAAGCAATTTACTATTTCCTCTTTATATTACTCCCTCTTATACAAGGATGTTCACATTTTACATGTTTATCAGCTTTACTAATAATAATTACTTTTATGGTGACCCAGGCATTCTTTATATCCTTTTTAAATTTGCTAAATTGATCTTGATAATAATTGTATTTAGCATTCCATATATTCCTTTTAAGTATACAGTTGTAGGTTTTTAAATTTTGAGAAAGTACATCAAAGGAATCTGATAATCTTGGTGTGGATTTCGTTCGTTTATATAGTTCATTTCTGAAATTTATGGAGTTTATTATGCCTCTAGTTTATCCATTTACTTTTTTTGTGTTTATTTTTATCAAATTTTACAATTTTTATTGGCAGATGATGGCATTTTAAGTAAAATATGGTATCTAGTAGCATTTCATAATTTCTATTTGGATCAGCAAAGTCATCTTTATTCTTTTTTTGATCGATATTAGCAGATATGAGACCATTCATAATTTTATTTAGTGAGTCTGTTTCATTTGTTGTTATTTTAACAAGTTTTGGTTGTGTTTAATGTTTGTTTTAAATAGTCAAGGGAAACAAAATAACCCTGATGGTCAGATATATGGTCAGTTAAGATACTGGATGTTGTACTGATTGAGTTATGAGTGAGTTTACTAAACGCATTATTGATTAGGGTAGCACTGTTTCTAGAGAGTCTAGTAGGCAGAGTGATTTTGGAAATAAAGCAATTTGCTATAATAGTATCAAAATATGTATTGATCATTGCATTTTTTTTTAGCTTTAATTAAATCTATGTTGAAGTCACCGAGTATTATTACATCTTGTCTATCTCTGCCTAGCATTTGTAACAGGTTATTAAATTCATTAGTGAAAGACTGATAATCATTGACAGTATAACGAGGTCTGTAAATATTACCAAATTAGTAATTTGCAATTAAGATTATCTTTGAGTGAATTGATGTTTCCATATATTTGAATGTGCTTATTGATCATTTTAATTTCATACTCATATACAGGGGCGGATGCAGAAATTGGTGAAGGGGGAGGGGGCGGAGATACTTGATTTGCTAGCGCCATCTCTCTCTCTCTCTCTCTCTCTCCCCCCTTTTTTTTAACAAAGGCGGGGGCGCACGCCCCCCCCTCTGGATCCGCCCCTGATATACATTTTTTTAATATATTGCAAGATGGCCGTGATTACAACTTTTTGCTTTATGAATGAAAGTATAATCTATAATACCTCCATGGTATAATCATCTATTTCTAAGTGGGATGTTAGCATTTCAATGTCACTATTTAACCAACTCTCTTGAATGCAAATTGCATGAAAATTAAGATTGCGAGTCTTCATTTCTTCCAGGAATATTCTAATCTGGTCAATTTTGGCACAGAGACTTTGACTGTTGAGACCAAGGGCTTTAAAAAAGTTATCTTTCCCTATTAATGATGCCTGAGCAGTGCTGTGGTCCAAATATGGAGAGTGTTTTAAAAGAATTGGTTCCTCATTTAAATCATCAGTTTCAAAATTCATGTAATTTACAATGTCAATTAATGAGTGGGGTGATACCCCCTCCCCCCCCCCCCGTGGTTGGTCAAGATGGTATCATCCATTGAGCAATTGACACTGACAACCGTATTTACTATGGATAACATTTTGTGGGGCATTTAACTGGACTGTGATAAAGGTATATGTGATGCAGGACGACTGCTTGTCATATGAATGGAAATTTGAAAAAAGAAAGGAAATAATAAAAAAAATCATGTCTCCAGACGTAAATGTTGTTATGAATTATCTAGAGCAGAGCAACTTGATATATTATCAGTTATTTCATGGCCATCGCCAGACTTCAGGGTATAGGTGAACTCGTATTATGGAAAATGTTTATTAGACAAAATATGTATACAACACAAAATATCAATTTGTTGGTTTCATTCGAATTTAGTAAACGTTACTGTATTTGCCTTGCTATAACTTAATTATTCTGTAGATCTATTCAGCCTGTTCTTACAAACGCAAATGACATTCTTTTCCATATTTTGATATAATTCTATAGTCTACACGTATATGTAAACTATCCACAGAAACCAGCTCTCTGATGAGCTCAAAAATATTAACAAAGTTTACAGACATTTTGACTATTTATAGATTGACATCACAGAAGCCATTTTGACTAATAACAAGTCAGACGAGTTATCCAACTTTTTAACAAGTTAAAAATCAGCCATAAGCTGCATGACTTTCTTTTTCTCTAATATCTAATATAAATCTTTAATGAGACGTTTGTTATTATCGATATAATGTCACTCATATCATTCACTAATGTTGAGTAAATTACAACCATTTATTTTTTACTGCTGCATGAAATAAAGAAAATAATATTACAATCAAATTAAGCTATTTCTCGAGATTTCACGATACTTTAAAGAGCCAGAAATTTCGTATGTTATTTTATTTACCTTTTATTTGTTTTCGATGGTATTTGCTGAGACTCATGGAAAATCGTCAATCGTATCATATTATAAAAATATTAATTAAGGTAGAGAATGCAATCATTTACACGAAACTTCAACATTAACTGTGTACAACTCTCATATGCAATACAACATGTTCATTAGCATATTGGATAAACAAAAATGACATATATTATTATTCTATTATTTCCATGTTTTGACAGCCATTGATATCCCTGCACTTTGCAATAGAGCAGTTCGCAACCAGCTTCACGCTAGTTAGATGAGCTATATTTAGTGCTCTTCAAGGGGTGAGATGTTTTTTGGCAGCCATCTTGTGAGCTCAGAATACGAACTATACTGGGAATAGCCACTATTTTGTAGCAACCTATTCGTGTAACCATTATATTACTAGACACATATGTCAATAATGACATAAAAGTATATGTATATGTAAATGCCAATGCAAGAAATGCGGCAAAAATTATCAATTTGAAAAACGGAAATTATCATACACCGAAACAAAAAGGTAATACAAACTAGAAGAAAAATAATGTCAGGTCAATCTGGAATGCACCAAAAATGCAGTAAAAATAAATAAGTGTATGCTTGAAAATAGGAGTAAAAATAATAATCTTATATTCTTGATTTGAAAAATATATTTATAAATTAGAAAATCGTACCAAGTTATTGGCTGACCACATTTACAGCTTTATTAACCATTTCTGATCTGTCACTTTACCAATCAAGGCTGCGTAAAACTTGATTTTGTCACATTCCATGGAAATGGATATATACACTAATGGACTTTAAAAACGCATAGGTAAAACATGTTGTATAAACCCGAGATAATGCGTTTTTAAAGTATATATCAATTAAATATGTTCACACATTTTTGTACATGAGTTTCTGTTTATAAATTTTGCTTTAATTTTTTTAATGCGCACCTGCAGAATTTGTTTTTTTAGTTTATTAATTGGTTTTGTATAGTGCACTTGTATGATACAATCAACGTTTATCTATTTTTGCCTATTTAAGCAAAATGCACAATGAATACTCAAGCCTTTTCCTAATTTGGCCATTTATGCCGTCAATATTTTGTTACAAGTGTTTTATGCATTTAAACTAAACCAACGAAGACATCCACAGCATATAAAGTACAACAAAATCAACATTTAATCGTCAAATATGTTTATGCAAATCAGTGCAAAGAATAAACAAAATTGGCAAGAAACAAAAAATACTAAAAAGATATGTGAAAACGTGAATGCCATTCATGACCATTTTTTGTACCTAACATGAATTGATTAACATATGTATATGCACCAATGAATTGAATACAATCTATATACCCTACTCTTTATAATTGATGAAAAAATAATAAGGATCACAGCTTCTTCTTGAATGTATGGATATTTTTACATGGATATACTACAAAAGTAATCTATTTTATTATAATTTGGCTGTATGTATGTACGTTTGTGTATCAATCGGAGAAAGCATACCTTATCTAGGTGGTGTAATAATACAGTGTTACAAAATACAGTTATATTTCCTGTGACACGAATTTGTGAAAGATATCAAATTAATTAAAACAAAGCAAGAACGATAGTTATTATCTATTGAAGTTCATTAGATTTTATAATATCTGGAACAAACTCCTCCCCACCCCCCCCCCCCCCCAAGAAAATAATAGTTACTGATTTTATAATAAGGTCTTTCCTTGAGTATCTGGTGAATTTTTCAGTGAACTTTTCTCAAATTTCAAAGTTGAGAAAATGTAGACTTTAGTGTGTTTTATTTACTTCATCATCGATTTTTCTTGTTTAAGTACTCGTTCTCTGAATTACAAAGTTATTTCTATTCCTTGCATTTGGATAATCTGCTGTGTTATTTTTAAAATCGTCTTTGAATAAATAAGGTAGGATATCAATTTTGGGTTTATAAACACATTTTGCAATATTTTAAGGCATAGTGGTTTTTAACAGATAGTATATAATATTTCATTGTGTAAGTATACTGTTGGTGTCATAGAGTTTATAGGTTAAATAATTTTTTCAACAAATATTGTTTCATCTTCTATTTTCCTGGCACCATATTTGTCATAGTTTGTTTTAAGCATGCAATTATCAACTTTAATATATATATAGCTTTGCTCAGTTTTTGATTTGTCCATGTTGTTTTCTGCTCAGTTTTTGATTTGTCCATGTTGTTTTCTGTTATTTACCTAAGAATTAATCAATGTTATTGCTGGTCTTCGTATACCATATCTCTCTCATTTTTCAAAGATCTCCCAAGATCAAATACTTTGTTAGATCTTAGAATATCCCCCAAAATGTCATTTATTTATAATATTAAGAATATATAATACTCCCTTTTTTTAAATTATAACCTGTTATATATTAATTATTAAATTATTTTATTTATCCCGCTTAACATTATCAAGTACTTGGTGTGTATGCTGTAAAACACCCGTGGGTCACATGTGTAATATGGTGTGGATCCCATGCCTTCTCATCTCATCATTACGTCTGCCAGCTGGTGATATAAGATGAGTAAAACTTGATTTTGTCACATTCCACCAAAAAAATTAAAATCGTGCCCTACCGATCAATCAGGGGTGTATCTATCCATCTGCATTTAATAATTGTACTGCCTGTTCAAGCTTGAGCCTTTCTCAATTCACTGGAGAGTATACATGCAGCCAGGCAAGCAACCGTAGTCAGTGCAAACAAGCTTAGCACTCTACAGTTCAATTGCCATCACTGCCTATAGCCAAGTAGCCATTTGCACCAGGGTGGAGTGGTTCAAGGAGGATCTGCTCAGTTTAACCATGGTTTAACCATGCTGTGCCTTGGTTTGAACCCATGACCATGCATGTTCCACCAAGTGGCAGCACCCAATTCTAACTACTAATCAGTCAATCATTATATAAATTTAGCAATCTATCAATCTACCTACCTATCTATCTATATATATATATATATATCTATATCTTTATCAACTATATATCTATCTATCTATCTAATCTACCTATCTATCTATCTATCTATCTATCTATCTAACTACCTATATATCTACCTATCTGACTGTCTATCTATCTATCTCTATCTATCTATATCTTTTCAACTATCTATATATCTATGTATCTATCTATTTATCTATATCTATCTCTATCTGTATTTTTATCTATCTGTCTATCTATCTATCTATCTATCTATCTATCTATCGCATTTTGTATTGTCAATCAAGTTCCTCACACAATTTTGTCAACCTCCTTATTTGGCGGGGGGGGGGGGACCTCCTTATTTGATGGGGGGGGGGGGTGGTGAGCTCTTGACCAATTGTGTGCCCCAGCAACTTCATTTGCATATTATATATGGAACTATGTCTCACGTTGGCCTTGCCCATAAAAGAAGCTTATTGTGACTGGTCGACAGCAGCTGTGGAATTTTTCACCCCCCCCCCCCCCGATCTCATGGAACTGCTGACCTAAGAGGAGAATAGAAAAATATAGCACTGTGAGCCAAACTTTCTTACTTATGGAATTATAAGTTTTGCTTACAAACCGATATTGGCATAAAATAGAACCCTAAATTATTCTTTATCCTCACTATCTATCTTTCCGTTTGTCTGACTCTGTGTCTTAAATTCTTTCATATAAATTGCAGAACTCATTCATATCAATATTTTATAATTTATGTAAAAGTTAAAATTTACAGTCCCAATGGCTTGTCAGGATTCCTTATTGAACCCAATTAGTGGTAAGGGGGATAGTAATGCTGATGATGATGTGCCAATTTTATGGATTATGGACGATGGATTCTTTGATATCCTAAAGACTAAACAAAGGGTCTTTTTCGAATTAAAAATGTTTATGGAATATTAGTTGATGACTCATGTAACATAAGCGTTTTCTGTCTCCAGGAAACATGGTTGTAAAACAATTCAGATACATCATTGCTTCAATTGGAAAATTTCAACTTTATTAATATGAGTAAGTCATGCAGTGCACATGGTGGGGTGGCTATATATTTACATGAAAATTTTGAAAAAAAAAATTACCACAAAGTAATAGCTCTAAAAAAACTATAATTGGTAACATATATAGACCACCCAGAAATATCGTTGAAAATTACCAAATTTTCTTAGATGAACTTAGTCAGATTTTACACATTTTACAAAGATCGAGACACAAAGTGGTTATTGTTGGTGACTTCAATTTCAATGTCATATCAGAGAGTATTTTGATTGTGTGATATCAACTCGACTGTCACATCGCCATGGTACTCTAAAAGATAACATATTTACTAAATTGTCTTAACAAAATTCAGAGAAGAAATAGCAGAAAACTGTTCATTGTCTAAGTTTAACATGGAATTATCAGCCAATCCTAATGAAAATTACATCATTCTAAATGACAACCTATCATCTGCTTTACAGTAAACATCTCTCAGTTAAAACAGTTAAATTTCAAAAACATAAACATCAAAACAATAGCTGGGTAACTAATGGTATTGTAAGATCAATAAAATGTATAGACAGGTTGTATGCATATCTACAAATGACTGCCACTGAAATACGCCATTGAATACTGAAGCAAAATATATGCATAGCAAAACAGATGTACTATTATTCTTGCTTTGAAACATTCAAAGATGATATTAAAAATACTTGGTCTACCATTAATGGGATCCTAAATCGCACAAAGAAGAAAAAAGAATTTCCTGTTAATTTCCTTGTTTGATGACAATTAGTTAAAAATCATAAAGATATTGCAATGAATTTAATAAGTTCGTAAATGTTGAATGTGCTCTAACTGATAACATTGTACTGCCACAGAATCGATCCTTTGAGGGGTACCTTACTGCAACAGTTGATTCCAATTTATCGATAATCTAAAGCCTAAGACAAGCAGTGGGATGGATAGCCTCTCTAATAAACTTTTAAAAGCCATAAAATTTGAAATTTCTGATGCCGTAACGTTAATTATTAACCAAAGCTTTAAAACTGGTATATTTCCTGACCAACTTAAAGGAGTAAAAATCACTTCACTTCACAAGAAAAATTTCCTTTTTGACAACTATCGTCCTTTATCTATTCTACCAAGCATCTCAAAAAGTTTTGAAAAATTATAAAAATTAAAAAATATTTCATTGATTCTAATATATTCTTCAATGGTTTTAGGCCAGGCCATTCCACGGAACTAGCTGCACTTGAAGTAATAGATCAAATCATTTTCCAATGGATAAGAAACAAATTCCTATGAACATATATCTTGACCTTGTTTATATCACAAAATATTACTCTCTAAATTAAATTGCTATGGCTTTAGTTCTGTTTCACTAAATTTAATGAGAAGTTACCTGGAAAATAGTAGACAAATAGTCAGATTTAATGATGTTGAATTCCAAATACCTTCGATTATAACTAATAAAATTCATACCCATAGCCTAAATGGATTTAAGAAATATATAAAGAGGTCTTTCATCAATTCATATGACATGGCTTGCCATGTACAAAACTGTTATATTTGTCTTAATTAAGCTTAAAAGTGCAAGTTGTTCAGCTCATGTGTATTTAAGAAAATTTATTTCCCCGACTATCCTCTTCTTTTCACTGTTCTTAATTTTTATTTTTTTGAGTGTTCTATCTTGTTCCCTTTGGGATTCCCCTTTGCCCCCTCCTTAAAGTTATCTTTTTGTTTCTAAAAGTTCAATTGGGATTCTTCTTCTATTCTTTTCCTCTTGTATGTGGAATTAATTTTAGTCTTTGTCATGCTTAAATACACTTCCTGAATACATATACATCCATTCTTCAGTTCTGGGGGGTGTGGGGATCACTGAGGTCTTTACCTTCAAATCTAGAAAATGGTAAGTTCTGAGAGCCTGTGAATTTCATTTAAATGGTGCACCAGCATCATCAATGATTTATCATCCTTCTCCCAACTCATCATTTTAATTAACACTGATTACTAAAAAGTCTTAAAATTATCATGGTTTGAATGTTTGTTTATTAACTAGGGTGTGGCCCTTGATAACTGCAGAATTTCTGCCTTAGAGGACTACTCCCGAATGTACATATTTTAATATGTGATATTTTGAATAATTGTTCTGAGTTCTGTCTTCTTCTGAGTTCTAGATAACTAAAGAATTTGCTCGATTTTCGGGTCAGAGTATTTTTTACTTTCATGTCAGTTAAGACTTTTGCAAAAAAAAGCCCTAATATGAAATATTGATTTTTGCATTGTTATGTCATAAATAGCCAGATATAGTAACATATAGTAACATCAGACCTCTAAATAATTTGGTATATATTTTGTTTATCATACGTGACGAATGTACCAAAGTGGATCGATGTGGAGATATTTTCCTAATTCAATTAATCATGGATCTTATTTCAGGGAGGGGGTCACGGGGACCCCCCCCCCCCTCCCCACCGTACTTTTTCACACTTTTTATATTGTTACAAACTATGTTATTGTGGAAATTGAGGAATCCCCCCACCCCCCCCCCCCCCCCCACCCCCCACTCTTTCGCAGCAAACAAGGCCCAATTACCGGATGGGAATTTCTGTAGAACCGAAAAATTTCAAAATTTCATCTAATTTCTATTAAGTTTCAGAGGACACTGGGGTCACCAACAATTAATCTTTAATTAAAGGTGCCACTGGCATAGTTTAAAGTATTGTCTAATCAATTTGGTAGGTTAAAAAAAAGGAAGAAAATGGTTTTCAGTCCTCAAACTTTGAAATCAACAAAAAAATATTGTCATGTAGAGTGCTATACACGTGAATGTGACACACTTTATATGGAAGTTTGAAGAAATATACATGTCGTATATTAATTTTAATAGGACCAATGGCAAGGCTCAATATTATAGGAATATGAAAATGATAGAAAAATAAAATTACAAATTTGGTTTAATTAGTGTCGTCCAAATTTAGTCTTAACGGTCAGAATAAAGGCGACTGTTATCATAATGCCTTTCATGCAAATTGGTCTATTCATGCAATGCAACTGTATTTATTTTCTCTTCCATCTTTGTGGCTAATTCTACACGT
Source organism: Alitta virens (assembly GCA_932294295.1). Taxonomy (NCBI): domain Eukaryota; kingdom Metazoa; phylum Annelida; class Polychaeta; order Phyllodocida; family Nereididae; genus Alitta; species Alitta virens. Next base: position 24,361,866 of record OW028584.1, on the reverse strand, counting down.
ACATTATCATCAAAGCCAGCTTTTTTATGCTCTAAAAATATTTTTTTTCACGAAGTTTATAGATAATTTTTGGTATAGAATGAGAGCCATTTTGACTAATAGCTTAGTCAACTGCATTATACAAGCTCACAGTTAGACTGAGTCTGCATAATGTGATTTTCCATGAATGACAGATATTCTAGACACAGTGCATTGTCTAACTAAAAGTTAGGCAAAATGTGTGGGAAATTAGCTACATCGCCTAATATCAACGTCCCCTTTGCTGCCATCGTCCAGCACTGGTTTACTGGCACACGATTGGCTGCCTCCATTTTGTTTTTTTTTGTTTTTTCCCCCCAAATATTTCATTCACAATTCCGTATGAAGTTAATGCAGTGGCATGTTGCGGTAATTCGGTATATATTTCGCATTACACATGTAGGGAAAAAATGAGAAATTAGTATCGGTCAAAAAATATTTAATAACACGCAGCTGGGCGCAACGGTGAGAATTTCTCTTTTTTTTTTTTAACTGAATTTGAAAATAACGCATCTTGCTCGATTGCATATAGTTTTGAACCAGTACTTCAGCAATTTTGTTTTCATCGTTTTGTCATTTCTTTCAGTATGTTGTGTCGTCACCAAAATATCTATATATATACACTCTTAGAAGTGAGACAAATAATTGTTTAGCTGGTGTCCATCCAAAATCGTTTGGCCTTAGACATTGAATTCTGTAAGTGACAACCATTGTCTAAAGACAAGCAATATCTTGACTGATTTCGAACAAAATTTTAGATGGACACCAGCCAAACAATCATTTGTCTGAAACAGACAATCATTTCTAAGAGTGTATAGTTCAAACTTTTGATGGTTGCTGCATTTTAGCAGCTCTGGTGACCTTGAATGCCTTCTAGAACTTATCCAGAAATTAAATCATCATTTGCACTGCTTGGAATTCATCGTTTAAGAAACTGCTATATCATCATAATGTGTGTGATCATATACAATAGGGTAGCATCCTTTTCAAGTGCAATAGTGAAACATAAATTATGGTTGCATGTTGTGATTCTTTCTGTCGCAAATTTAAAACAAAGATGCATATGTGATGGGGATTCCTAATGAATTATTCACATAACATAAACATCTAAAAGGTTACATTTACTTTATTTGCAGCTAGCACGTGCATGACATGGGCTTAGCCTTGAACTGACAACTATTCTGTAAATTTTGCAGTGCATCTTTTTTTTGGGAGAATCCTCTGAAACAAAATAAATACTTAGATGAAAAAATATTGTTAAAAAGAAATGGGTATTAATCAGTGGCAGTGACAGTGGCACGTATTGAACCAGCTATACTTGACTGCTATGCAGAAATTTCTACCCACTGTGAATATAAATTGTACATAGTAAATTTTTCAACATTTATTTCATTTCATCATATATCTGACTTTTTTAAATTCACAAGTCGTACCAGTTAAACAGTGCTTATATATATTGTTGCAAAGTATCTCCTGAAGTGGTCAGTAAGTCAATTAAAGTAGAATATTATATATATTATATTTATTGCTTTTTCCATAACAGAAGCATGTTCGGCATCTTGAGAAATACAACAAATGGATTAAGAAAACAAAAACTTTTAGATCAGTCTTGTTGCTGCAAGATCAAACGTTGAGGTTTTTATAAGATATATTTTTTTAAACATTCATAGTTTCTTAAACATTTAAGTTGAGAAGATCACTGAATTTTGCTTCCTTTGAGCTATTTCTGTTAAAAGGGCAACTATATTCTCTTTATAAATGAATGAAATGGAATTTGAATGTGTATGACCATTTCACTGATCAACAGGACGGTTATTATACTTAAGAAATCGTAATATAGACAGTCATCTATTTTAGCTTATTAATTTTTAACTGAATGATGAAGTCAAGGATCCGATCAACATACTGTTACATAATCAAATAATCAGAAGAAACCCCCTTCCATGAAACCTGAGTCAGTAAGCAAACTATCAATTTGCATATATACTTTTTCACAAATAAATTTTTCGAGAATAGGACCTACTACACATGATTTGACATACAAAAAATAGTTTATCCAATTAACAAAATCTAGTAGGCCTACATCTCTTTCATCTATTTTATCTGAAGCTAATTGATATGGAAAAATGAGTTCCAAATATGAGGGAAATAATGACTACTGTGTAAACAAATAAAGTAAAATAAATAAATGTAAGTAAAGAAGCATTCACCCCAAAAAATCTGCAAATAAAATTTTAGTTATCTAACAGTCTTGTTTTCTGTAGTTCTATAGTTGTTTAATTAAAATTATTTGTTATATGTATCAATGATACTAGTCTGAAGCTCAGTTGCCAGAGGCAGGCGTAATGATGAGATGATCATACGAATAATCCATCCCATTGTTACGTTGTATACGAGTCAATATTCAATAATATGACCATTGACAAACTGCAGGCAGACGCCATGAAAAGTTGGCACCGAGCAATTTAACTCTTTTAAAATATATTTAATAAATAAATGGTGAGATGATAGGATGCGGAGCCACCATGGGTTGTTTTTTTACTTGTCTCAACACTGAGCAAGAACAGGATATTTATTTTAATCTGTGTTACATATAAGAAATTAAACGGCATATCGGAACTAAGTTGCTGTGACTGGTGTTTTTGCAGCTTGAATGGCCAGGGGGTTTTATTTTCTTCATAATACTTAGTATTTATCAAAGACAGTTCTAAACCTATTTTTGATAACTTAACGTTTGTTTCTATCACATTCTTTATGCATTCTGTGTAATAACCTGTTGATGTAGCAGTTGAAAATAGCACTGAAATCCATTTGCCTTTCAGCTGAGGCATTTATTTTAATTAACGCCATGCAATTCCCATCGATTTTCTCTATTTTCTCCATCCTTCTGTTGCAAGTGACAAATATGTTAAACAAATTGAATATTTTGTTGAAGATAGAGCAATGCAAAAGAACCGTATATTTTAAGAAAAATTTACACATATATCAGAAATAAAAATAGTCAAACTAATTGTTGGTGAAACGGAATAGACTATTAGTGTAAATTCCATATCAATCACATGACTTCAAGTATATTGATGCAAAGTTGGATCGTATTAGTGTTAATAATGATCGATCAATTCATCAGTCAGTCAGTCAGTCAGTCAGTCAGTATCTGTCTGTCTAGCTGTCTGTCTATAAATCTGTCTATAAATCTATCTATATATCTATCCATCTACCTATCTACCTATCTATCTATCTATCTATCTATCTATCTATTTACCTATCTACCTATCTATCTATCTATCTACCTATCTATTTACCTATCTATCTATCTATCTATCTATGTATCTGCCTGTCTATCTATCTATCTGCCTGTCTATCTATCTATCTATCTATCTATCTATCTATCTATCTATCTATCTATCCATCTATCTATCTATCTATCTAACTATCTATCTATCAACCTATCTACCTATCCAATCTTGAAGTGAAATGGCCGCAGAAAAGAAGTGGTCCCATTTAGGGTTCCAAAGGTATTCATTCTATACAGCAGAACCTAGCAATTTTAATATCACTTTTAGTCTTAGGGAATTTTAACTAGATTTAAATGCGAGGTGGGTTACTTCAGGTAAAATACAATATCAAGAAACAGTGAGATGGTCTTAAACGGGGTTTTTGTTCTAGATGAACAGTTTTTTGTTTTAGTATTCTTATTCTTTTTTGCATTCTTTTCTTTTCTTTTTGCCTTGCATTACGTTGCCCTTCAGTCGTTCTACTTCAGAAAAGGAACTAGGTCAAGCTGTTAGTATTTATGACAGTTCATGGCAACCTTTGACCAATTGAAAGTCTGGGAATGCTCATTTTAATATTATCTGATGTAGAGGGGTCCAAGTGGAACTCAAGTCTTCGTTGTTATTGGCTGGCTGCTAAAATACGTCACAGTCTTTTACTACCCCCCCCCCCCCTTGCCCTCCATCCTCGATTATTTCACCCCCCCCCCCCCCAGCCTCCCCTCTATGAATGATCTTTGGTAGACCTACTCTAAATTTTGCTATCATTTTATAGTCAAGATCAACGGATGGTTTTGGTAAATCGATAACTGCATACCATTTGTTTATCTTTATTTTTTCATGTGTAACCTCCAACAAAATGCCAAATGATTTTGAGAAAATTTAGGAATTCGTAAGTGAATTTAACAGCAGCTTGGTTCGATCAGTACTTTGTTAAAACATCGTAATAACATATAAGCCTTAAATTTCAACTGACTTTATTAAAGAAATATTTTTCAGTTCATTTATTTTTATTATAGATTATTTCACTATGTTCCCTTCTGAAAGTGGAACGCTGCCAAATAATATTTTGTTAATTTTTTTTGATATCTTGTGATTTACAAGCAATGCCTTAGATATAAAAAAAAATTTAAAATTTGTGTATGCGTTTTTTGATACATCTTCTTTATATTTTTTTGACTTCCTTTACACCGTAAGTATAGATCAATGTATAGATCAGAAGATCAGACATGGTTTTATCTGTTTGATATGTTACATGCATTTTTCTTAACATTGATGTAGGATCACATGTTCATTTTATGTAATATAAGGCAAAAGTGCAATTCAACATCGCAATAATATTTTTTATACATAAACATACATGTACCTAATTTTTGTGCAATTATCACAAAAGATACAGAATTAAGACTGCCTTGATTACCAACATAGTACTGATTTTTTCTCTCCACTATTTTATGCTAATTTTAATTAATTATCTATCAACCATAAAGTAACTCATGAATATACATGTGAAATGTAATATTCACCTCTGAGATATCAAGTGTTAATTTTGGCCCATGACATCAGTTCAACACGAATCTTGACAAGTGCTAAGCAGGTAGATGTTGATCAAGTATGATGTGGAACAACTGAATTTAGTTCAAGTACAATATGATATCGTTGAATAGTTTGATATTTATCTGCATATGAAAACATTTGAAATTTAATATATTTGAAGCATCCATATTCATGCATTTGTTTCGTTTTCTTCAGGTCAAAACAAAATGGAGCAGTTGCCAGTTCTGGGTTGCAAGAACTTACAAGAAGCAACCAAGGTAAATATTCGTTTGATATTTGATCAATGTCATTTTCTTGTTTTTGTTATAAATTTTCAAAGTATTGTTCCTCCTTCTATAGATGGTGAAGCAAAGCTTTACACACAAAGCAAACATTTCATCATAAATGTCACGTAAAAGAAAAAAAAAAGATTTACGAAGTGTCCACAAACAAGCTTTGCTTTAGCAAAAACAATACCTCAGCTGTAAATATTTAGTTTCTAATTAATTCGGTTGGCTCATCTTCATTCAATTGATTGCTAGCTTATTTCGTTTTCGCTGAAATAAGAAAACATAATATACAGAAGAACATTAGCAACAACTTTAGACTTGTCACTACTGTGTCAATTTAGGTTAGCCTAGAATATTACAAAGAAAACTTTCGCTGTCTGTTTATTATATTACGTAAATATTGTGATTCTCTATCATGAAATGGGCTGACATATTGTAAAATATTTTGTCTCTTGTACTTGGATATTTTCATTATTGTTTCTACCATAGTATTCAGTATTTTCTATTTGTTATATTTTGAATGATTTAACGTAGGATAGAACACTTTACTACAGAACATTTTGTCAGTTAGTTTAGTTTTGTCTCGTTCGAAATGAGTGAAATATTGGGGTTAATTTTGAATAAAGCGAAATGTTCATTAAAATATATGGAAATAGATTGGGTGTCAAAGCATGTTACTGCCTAATTTTGCCAGGAAATGTTCTTTAAAAGAAACGACGAAAACAGTTATTTCAGATAGTTTTAATTGGGAATAAAGATAGAATAAAACACAATTAGAGCTTCCTTGATTTTAGCAATAATCTTAATTATGACGTTTTACTTCATAATTCTTTTTTCTGCCATATAGAAAAATATGTTTATCAGCAAATAAATGCATACAAGAAATATGAACAACCAGCTGTTTCAGCAGTTATTATTTAATAATAATAATTTCTTTGGCGAACCGTGTAGTAAAACATGCTGCATTTTGGACAATTTATTATTATAGATCTACCTTAAATATGCTATCTTTAGAATTGACTCGTGCACACGTCCTTTTCCCTTCTTTCATGAAATATTTTTGTTTGTTGGCCTTTTACATTTTAAAGCTCTAAAGTGCTTTTTTTAATAAACTCTAGCTGTCCATTCTATATTTAGTCCTGAAATGAGCAAAATCATACAAAAACACGAGGAATTTATTGAGGATTACATCGATTTAAAGGAATACAAATTCATAAATTTACCAATATAGGAAAAATTAAAACTATGTTTGCTGATCAAATAATCAATTTATAAAAATATAACCAACCATTTAACTCTACTAATTATATAACATCCTATGTATGGGATATTTACCAAACCTAAAAGTAAAACTTGCTATTTAATTTTTTGCAAAATTTTCTTTGCATCAAATCAATGGATGATTCTGTAAAGCCGTTTTGTATTGTATGCAATACAGGGCTTGGGTTATTTTTGACAGCCATCTGGTGGGCCAAGTGGGCAAATTCTGGTCGAGGAGAAACAATTCCAACTGGATGTCAGTCAAACATAAACATGAAGCTGGCGGAATGGTTACAAGTTCTCAGCTCAACATAAGATTTAAACTGATGGGCAAACTAGTTTGTAAATTTGGAAATTTCATTAAGGTCAGTCAGTATGATAATTGAAAATTACTGTATACCAGGTGAATCATTGGTTATTAGAGATTTGATTTGCAATACTTAGTATATCAATTTATCTTATACTAACTAGTACGTGTTAGAATCTGCACTTTTAAGCTAATTATGTTTTAATATATTTTTATTTTTTTATACAATTCTTTTTTGAGGTTATCTCATATTTCATAACTTGACTTTTGTCATTATTGTATACTCACTTATACAAAACATTCATTATCGCTTTATTGATCTCTTAGCAACACTTAAGTTAAAAGATGCCAAAGGCAGACGTGATGATGAGATGATAAGCTTCCTGTCATATATGTTCATTGTTCAAGTGATGTGTAGTGTACTGTTGTCATCTTGAAATGAACGTCAACAAAAATCTTAGTAACCAACCATTGTGAACAAGAAATATTTGTGTTATGTGAGGTGGTGGTGGATTAGGGCTTTACGTCCTGTATTTCTGCACCTGATGGGCTAATTAGGGTATCTAAAAAACCTGAGTCTAAAAATCAAGATTCATCCTGGAATATAATAAATGTAACTGGATTAGTGTTTAGTCTATGTCTATATCTATGTTCCAATGCTACTGGTATGTAGTTTAGCCAGCTCATATTACCAGCTGCCAGAGGCAGACGTAAGGACGAGATGATAAGATAAGCCACACCATGTTACACATTTACCCCATGGGTGGACCTTTTACTTGCCTCAGCGTCGACACTAGTAGACATTGAGTAGAAGACACCAAGATTATATTTCATGAGATCGACATCCTGCTGAGATGTAGCTGAATAAAGTGTACCCTAATTATATACACTTCTATGCACAATAACTTGTAGCTAGGTTAATGGATGGTAGAGATCACATTATTGATCTCACATTCTCACATTCAGGATACTGGACCCAAGAGACTCTTTGACAAGATATTGCAACAACTTTCTTACTAATAGGTCATCCAGACCATATCCTGGATAATAGATCCATCATCCAGGATATGGTATGGATGACCCAAGAAACTTATTATTCTCATCTTCCCAGAGGTATCATCCGTTCGCCCACAATATTTGACCAGAATTGTCTTTTCAAGCCAAGCCACAGCTGGCTCGAAGTGTATAGGTAAGTCCATGGAGCCACCAGTGAGCGAGACAGTGATTCTACTTATGATCTACAAGACTGTTCTCTCCTCCTGTTCTGGTGGCTCCATGGTAAGACTAGGACCTCCTGGGCCATCAAACAGCTTTGGGACTTGCACTCTGGGGTGACAGTGACAATGAAATACATAGTTTTGATTCTGAAACTTAGCTTGTTATCCGAAACAAATTCAGCATGTTGATTCCAGAAGAAATATTTGGTGAGCCAACACAGGTCAACAGGGGAGCAACATTGTCCCAACCAATAAACCAACTTTGGACCAACATGCAATTTGGCCAATGATGGGCCAGTCTTTCCAACCAAGGGAAACATACTGCCCAACATGAAATTTGCCAACAATGGGCCAACACACATTGGGCAACCAGGCATAACATTTGGCCAACCAATAGGCCAATTTAGCCAACATGAAATTTGGCCAATGGCGGTCCAAAATTGAACCAACAGTCAGTGGGTTGACATTAGGCCAACATGGCAACCAGACAGTGGCCAACTTGACATGAAATTTTGCCAATGCTGGACCGGTCTGCCATTGGAAAAGTCAGCATTCAGCATGGTCAAACTTTGGCTGACCCAATGGTGAGCTATTCTAACAGTGGCCAACGGGGCATGGCCTGTCACAACAATGGGCCAACAGGTAGTAGACTCAACATTGAGCCAACAGTGGTGGCAAAAGTGAACTGACCGTAAATTGGGGCGGCAGTGCTCTCAGAGTGCCCTCTACTTGTTAATCTATATTTTTACCCTGATTATGTTTTACTTTGAAATGTCTGCAGACACCATACTGTAGTAATAATTGGGTATTGCTTTGTTACTGACACCAGCTAATCAGATCTGTTGTCATGAGACTGCAAATCAATCAGATCATCTGTCTGAGATAACAGGTGCATTGTCAATAACTCTTCTTGGTTTGTCGACGCCTTAAAGTCCAGATAACATAGAAGCTACCCAGTTACTGACACAGTACTACCAGAGTTCCTTTATAACTGACACAGCATTTTGACAGTCATTGCCATAGGTGTCTGCAATGAAGATTGTACACAGTGCTAAACTTTTTAGGGCATTAATTGTCATAAAAGTAAGTGTCCAAAGTTGACGATGATGCAATAAGCTGCCTCTGATGCAACTGTGTTAATAAGATTGATCCAGATAGATAGTGAGACAGCTGGCTTGATACCTGCGCTAATTAATAGTGGCAAACCAAAACATTTGTTCAGACAAGCATACTAATATTCTGAGACGATAAATGGTATCAGAAATTCTGTAATCAGTTTAGGCCTGGGTACTACTGCCATATTATCCTGTCGTCAAACCTATATTCTTTATTTATATATAAAGTGCCAAATAAATTATTTTCAATTCAAGTCACCCACGGTCTGAGAAAACGTCTTATCTACGTTACTCCAGCCTATATGTTATCCAAAAGTCATATACCTGAACAAGGTATCAAAGACAGAACCCCAATGGTAGATGACTGGTATGAGGTCACACATCTGTTGCAGTAGTTCTTAATGAGCTGTACTCATCATCAGCTTTAATCCTGAATATCAGCTATTGCTTAAGTGTTCATGTGTTAAGAAATGATGAACTACGCTGTCTAGATTGTCATTAACGTCTCGTTATTATCATCAGCCATGCATATTGATTTTGTTTGACCTCATTGGTTTCTTGTTTGGTAAATGTAGGTACTGTGTCACCAGTAAGTAGGTCGCTGTTGAGGGTTTGCTGCAGAGCGATCTATGTTTCGGACGGACTAGCACTAGAAATAGGTTTTTTTTTCTGTCCCCCTTTTTTGTTGGGGGGGGGGGGGGAGGGGTTGTAATGAATGAAAACGACCAAAAACTCTTGTAATATGATATTTTTAAGGCATAAGCCTGAAACCTTCATTATATTTTATTTCATCGAAATCTCTCTACCGTAGTCTTGTCTATGCTTCCCTTATTTTCATCGTTTTTTATTGTGATACGGTTGTAGATATTCATGAGAACTTTACGACAGACATTGGCCAATCAAATGACCAGGCTCTCTCGTTTAAACATATGTGAATATTCAGGTGAACATCCATTCGTAATTTTTGCAATAGCACTACTTTCCAATATTGATAATTGTTATATAAAGCTTTAATTGAAAGAAGCAAAACAACTACGTCTATATTTTTTTCCCCTCATTTTTTCGTCACCTTTTATTTTCGTTTTGTTTTGTCTGCATCAACACTCTGGCTTTTTTTAAGCAGCGGACATTTTGTCATACGCAAGAGTTGGTAGGTAGACTATTCAAGCTCTGTGGTACAATTCATTCTGATGTCTTTTATTGAGTTTTGTAAAGCATAATTTTGTGTATATTCTGTCTATGTGTACATGTTATATTCTGTACTAAATGTATATAACAAATGCATAATAATTTCATTTGGCGCAGCTTGTTTTAGAAAATGGAGCAAAGTCCTGTGAACTCAATGATTGAATAAAATAAACCAGTGAATTAATTTAGTCAAATATATATATATATAATTATTAGGAATGAGACTTTTCCCCATTATTCAACACTTTCATTTAGCTATTATTTCTGCAGTGACAGGCATGTCCAAATCCTAAGAAATAGAGTAGCAAAAGTGCATTTCAGCTAATCGAACTATTTGCGATTTATTCAATATAATTATTTTTGACGCGGACACATCTTGATTATGTATTTTATTCCGAACTAAATCTGTAATAAGACCTCATATTTTCCGATTTGTCAGGTCACAGGTATTACCAAATGAAGACATTTAGTATTGGCAAATAGTGTATTGGATCAATTTTCTGCGAATGCATTTCAGCATTATTTAAGTCAGCCATGTATTGGTATATTTTACATGAAAGTCTCAATCACAAGTCTAACAGACCCCTCGAATAGTTCGATACGAAATGATAGGATACATTTCACAAAATCTAATATAATCTAAACAAAAATCGTTTATTGCAATCAGGTTATCCTTGCGAACATATGCCTAATAATCATCTGAATTTGCAAATCAGTACGGGAGAATGGCAATTCAACCCTCACACCTTTAACTGAATTGCAATGTGTATCAATTTCTTTCTTTTATTCCATTCTAGTTTACAAAAATATATGAAAAAATATATGAATCATCTTTGTGTATATTAATGTTATAAATACCTTTCATCTTTAAAACAAAAATTAGATTTTATTCTTCTGTGTTCTAGACAGTGTGAACCCAGAATTCCATGCTTAGATAAGATGACGAGCAAAATACGATTACAGCCCATTATTCCGACGGCCCATTATATTTTGCATAATTTTACACAACTAAATTACAAGCAAGTAGATGCCCTACAAACCAAATGTTAAGGCAATATTTTATCAAACTTTAAAGCTTTTCATCTCCTACAGGGTGCAGCCTAAAAACTTGCACCAGGCATCTCCTTTTTCGGGATAGCTCTAGGTTACTCAAATGCTTATGAGGTATTTTAAAGCTTTGCCACATTTAGTAGACTATAAGCAATTGGTCATTGTGATATTTTTGATCTTGTAATGTCAGACAATATCAGTGTCTGAATTATGGAGACTGTGCATGCTGCTAGGCTTGTTTTGAGAGACACATGTCACAGAAGTTAGACTTCTGTCTGCTTGCATGGTGTCTCTAGTTGCAGAAAAGTTGACAAATTAGAGGTTTCCTAGTTAATAAACCTCTGAGCCACAGAAAATATAATATTTGCACAGAATCCTCCTTAAGTGCTTTTTATATGGTCAGATATATATTATGGTATTAGATGATAAGAAGGTTGGTTCCAGTTTTATTCCAGCAAGTTCATAAAATTAAAAAAGAGATATATAATGGTATTCCAAAGGGACCTTTTGAATCTACATCTAATCTGGAAAAAACCACATGATTTTCAAGGAGATGGGCCAGTTAATAAGACAGAAAAGACAGAAAAGTTATCAGAATCCAAAATGGCACTTTCCACCTCAAAGGTTTCAATGGTCTACCTTCTTATTAAAAATTAATCTCAAGACAGGTGTCTGTAACACACCTGTATGATCAGTGACATAATATAATGCTTATATTACAAAGGCTGAGGTCAAAATGACCCAAAGGTGTGATAAGTGTGCATGTGCTATATTTAGATCCATATTATCTATAATTATTGAGGAAACAAGAAAGATATTTTCTAAAGATAATTTAGAACTATTATTACTTTTGTGTGTATGATTGCACCTGCATGTGATCACTGTCAATTGAGGTAATAACAAAAGAGGTAGCAGTAGCTGCCGGTGCAAGTTTTTATGCCGCGCCCTGTATATGACCCTGTTTAGCAATAATTTTTGAATAGATGTACATTTTTAACCCTCAGCGAGAGAAGTTTCGAAAAGCGTTTTTGTTATCATCAATGTCTGTCTGATGAGCGGACGGATGGGCGGGCGTAACACTTTCATTTCCGGAGCAGAACTCTAACACTAATGCATTTACCTTAACGAAATTTTGTACAGAAATACTCTATGTGGCCTAGTGATGCCTTTCGATAGTCACATCGACATTTGTTGGCAATGTTTTACAAATTTAAAAAAAAATCGAAAAAAAAAATCATTATTTTCGTTTCCGGAGCAGAACTCTGACACTACTGCACCTGCATGCTTAAAATAATGGTGCCTTTTGGGGGGCGCATGGCCGTGAATACTATAGAATTTTCATAATTAGTGCAAAATAGGGAAAATTCCTACTTTTTCAAACCTCCATACAAAATACACCATTTATCTCAAATGAATGAAATTGTATAAATAACATACCTAAATTATAGCATTTTCACTTTTCAAACTTCATTTTGATATTAATTTCATGCTGATTACATAATAATCGAAAATCAGAAATAAATTCAAAAAATTGTGTTAAATTGTGTTTCCAGAGCAGAAATCTGGCATTAATGCACTTACCCTAACAACATTTTATATGTTATTACTCTATATTGCTTAGTTGTGCATTTTGATGGTCTCATCGACATATCTCAGCTGTGTGTTTTTAAATATTTAGAGAAAAATAAAACAAAATAACATAAAAATGTCTGTTTCCAGAGCAGGACTCACACACTATTGCACAAACATATATACAAAACTTAATAAGAATAGGTCTAAGATAGTGTAGAGATACATTTTTGGGGTTTCATGACCATTAATGACAGATAATTTTATATAATAAGGAAATGTGAAAATTTGGTATTCTTTCAAACCCTCATATCCATGACTCTATGATACTTACATCAGTAGCTTCATTTTGACATTTGTTTCATCCTTCTTTTCTTTATTTTTCATAATAATGGAAAATCTGGAAAAAAATGCTAAATACTTTGTTGCTTCCTTCATTTTCCTGAGCATCCCATACTTAGCAATGACAGCCATAAATGTTGTACAATTCATGTGCATACAAATTATTAAATATTTGATCATAGTAATGCCATGCTCAACCCATTCAACAGTTTTTGTTCATAATTATCAATTTCATAATAATTAGTTGCATAATGATCTATATTACTTTCACTTGGACTTATTATTATTTTCTTAATATACACCTGTAAAGTGTTCGGTTATAAATACTAATTTAAATGCCATAGATTTAATGCAAATCAGCAACCAAACAATTCAGTAACTGTTGAAGGGAATATGGCAATTGATAATATATAGTTCCTTCAGTAGCCAGCTAAATGTGAACAGCGAACAAAAAATATATTGACTTATAAGGGCATTAAAATGGGTGTATCATTCCACACAAAATAAACCTTTACAATTTTTATTTATTTTCATTTAGACTTTACTTATTTAAATACAAGTAAATACAAACCTTAAAGGTTCATTTTGTATGAAATTATACCCAACATCTTTATATGCCACATCATTGCCATAGCCCATATGTTTTCTATTTGTTGGAAAATAAATTATACTTTTAAAATTCTAATGGTGAAATTATTTTGACCAGTTTGTTTGGTAATATCAGTTAAAATATTTCTGCAGGCTTTTCTGGGATCCTAACTTAATAATGCGACAATATATGTAAAAGAAAAAGATTAAAAAAAAAGGTTTGTTGATATTTTGATGATATCTGTAGGAAATATTACCTCAAATTGTTTTTAAGTCCATGTTATCACCTTGTGACAACGTTTTTTTTGTGTGTACAATACTTGAAAACATAACCAGTAAGTTTTAAAGTCCACACTTTAATATTTTGACAAAATGCATTTGTTTCCAGACTTCAGATAAAACTTACTCCTAAGATATCTAAACTTGATATTATATACAGGACGACGTAGCAAACAATGATGAAATGATGTTATCATTTCTTTTAATTGAAACAAAAATAGCAGTATAGGATATATAACATTCACAAAGATAACATGAAAATAACAGTGATCTTGTTACTCCAAGACCGTCTGTGATGCATTATGTAATGCATTAAGAGATAGATAGATAGATTTTTATTGACAATGAGATGTCAATTGCTATTTATAATTTTTTTCATGTATCGGTTGATCAGTAGATGTTATTAAAATTCATTTATTCATGCATGTCAGTAATTGCAACTCACTAGATTTTGGGTGTCCGAGAGCTTTATTACTGTGATTACAATTAAGTATGACACTAGATGATTTTTAAGAGACAGTCAATTGAACTTAATTCCAATTAAGCCCAATAAATCAATCAATCAGTTAAGAAGACTTAAATTTCAATGGTCAAGAGCTTAATAAGATATGGAAAGGCTAGAAACGGACAGCGGGTGACGGACACGGATTGAAAAATTACGGACAACGGATGACGTTTACGCTGACCGCAAAACCTGTATATGGAAAGCCAGCTTTTAATTAAACTAGTTTTATTTGTGAATTATACAAGCATTTTTTAATGTTTTTAAATTGTAATTTGTACATGTAAAAACATCTGTACAAAAGCCAGTGTCTGTTTTGACACAATTTTATCATCTTGGCACTTGTAAAAAAAAAATTAAAACAGAAATCCTCCCACGCACCGCATTGTTAAATTTTGTTAAGGAAAAGATATCGTTTCCCACTATTTTCCGAGTTCGAAAATGCTTCAGTGCACGAAAGATTGCTATAAACAAATTAGAATTTTGCGATTTGATTAGGCATTGTTTAAATCTGTAGCACACAAAATTAGTTACATCTAAATGCACATTCTAATAAATAACGAATTATTTCTTTTATTATGAAATAGAAGCATATCCCATGAGAAACCTCATGTTCTACTAATACAGTGCAAATATTATCTTCATATCTTACGATTCAAATTCTACAATTAAGGTTTGAATTTTTCTCTGTTTATTTACATGCACCGTAAGGCAAAATGCTGTTGAGCTTGCTCGAAGCACAATGTTAGCTATGCTTAGTTGACGATTCTCGTTAAATAAACTTGCATTTCAGTGATGAGTGAACAAACCAAATTTTTGTGCTTCTACGAAATATTTCAATCAAACAATTACATGTGGCAGTTTGTCTATCCCATCTCTGATTATTCGATTGAGATTTAAATGAATTATGTAGGATTAATAGATGAATTCTAGAATCTTCACAAAATTAGCTATCGTCAATTTGTTTATTGTAGGATGTATTCATAATCTAAACGAGTGCTTCTGATCAAAATTAATTTCTGTGAATTGTATACAATTTGCATTTTGTTGAATGAAGCTTCATTCATATTTTTTGCCTAGCTTAGATTCTGATCATGCAGTCAGTTATTAAAACAAACTAGATTTACATTCCTTTGAAATAATCATTGGATGATTCGGAAAATATTCTGAAAACTGATCAATTTTGCTCAGAGCTGAATGAGGTCTGTCAGATTTCTAAATAATTCGATCTGCAAACATTTCTTTTTCGAAACATTCCTTTATTCAATATTTCTAATATTTCTCAAGGAGACATCTGTATATCACACAAGTATCATGAAATGTAAAAATATCTACACGATCAACACATCTGTTAGTGCATTCTAGCTGCATGCAAAACGCAGCTGTGAAACCTATAAAAATGTCCTACAATTTGGTATTTATTATTAAACATTTTAGGACTCGCAGACTCACAATTATATTCCTAAAATACAGTTAATTTATGATATCTGTATATTGTAAAGAAATAAAGTTATTCGCCAGAATTATTCCACGTATACCTGAAAGTATAAACATGAAACATTATGTTTTAGGCAACGAAGTGTGCTTTCTTTTTTGCTACTTCGTCTTAGGTTGATCATTGTGTCTATTGTGCATTTTAGATCGCAATAATTGTGATCTAAAATGCACCATAGATTCAATAATTTTGACACAATTATTTTGAGCTTGAAACACAGTTTCTGTGCATAGGACGGTCTGCACTCCATGTTCTGCAGGGATAGGCTTATATTTGACAGCCATCTGGCGAGCTCAGGGTGCAAATAGAAGCTGCCATACTTTGCAACTCTGTCTGGTATCGAAGTAAACACTTATGGATTAAATGGGCACAATTACAAGCTCTGCATATGTTTAAACGACTGGTGGCAGGAGAGTAAGTACTGTAGTATGTCTTATGAGGATATTACTCCACTTGGAAATTTGGATATTGTATTTTGTTAGCATAAATGAAATTGTGTACGTCACTTCACGACATGAATCGGCCTTTCCGAATTATTGGATCATTTCATTTGTTTGTTTATTAATGTTATAAATGTTTTTCTTTCTGGTCACACATTCTGTATGTTATTATCAGTTTATTTAATCACCCTTTTTATGATAAGAAAATATAATATAAAAAAAATAGAAAAGGTCAAATAAGTGAAAGCATCATTCTATGATTTGCAAAATATATAATTGCAGAATTTATCAGATAGGAAAGGAAATGAAACCGTTGCTAAATCCTATTCTAGCGAGCGTGGGAGGTGTTAAGGTTCAGTGCCCTCCTCATATTTTTCATTTTTTCATTTACCTTTTTTCGTAGTTGCTAAATGTATATGTCTAGCTTTGTGGTATATCAAATGTGAGAGCTTCAACTCAAAGCTAATGCTTCATTTATCTGCTTTAAAGTTCAGTAGAGTGCATCTTAAAATATTGGTAATAAAGAATATCAGTACTCCATATATCTTAGACATGTTGGAGAGATGTTCTATTCCTCAAATCTACAGAATCAATCAAAAATTCATATTCCATGGAGAATTATTAAGTATCATGTTGTGGACTCCAAGGATTGTTACATCACGATTACTTGTGCCTGCAGTTGGCTTTGGTTAATCTATATATATGAACAATGTCATTCGAATTTGTACTAGATCTTATTGTCAGAGGCAAATGTAATGATGAGATGGTATACATGACCGATTCAGGCCACCTGAATTTGAACATCATTCTCTATGGTAGTCTAAAGCTTATCCAGCTCATGTGACCATCTGACAGAGGCAGACGTAATGGTGAGAGGATTTGGAGTACACACTTTCACCCCATGGATAATATATCAATGTCTCAATGAAGCTTAGCCAGCTTATATGATCAGCTTCCACAGGCAAACGTAATGATGATATGATGAGGCCACATTACACTGCAACTTACTAGTGACGATGGACCATCTGACAGAGGTTTGGTCTATTTGATTTGTGTTATGCATCTCAGGCAGACGTTATGATGAGGTGATACTTCCAAGTCAATGTTGAATATAGTGAAGCAACAACGTTATGGTAAGATAACGGATACATAATCTAGCAGTTTGCCTCATCAATGGCTTACAAAACAGCTTGGTGGCAAAAAGGTTAAAGAATCTGCCAGTTGCTGCATTTGTAGGCTCTTTTGAAGGTTGCAGGATCGAATCCCAGCTGCTTTGCATGATTTGTTAAGTTGATGATGCTTTTTACCTATGCTTGGGCAAGTAAAGGACTTCATCCATGAGGTAAATGTGTAAGCATAATAATTTCATTATTGCTTCTGTTTCTCATGTATATCGACTTAGCTTTAGACCAGTAGCATACAAAATGTTTTATTTTCCAGTTGGCCGAAAAAAGTGCTCATTTCAGAAATTGGACGTGTCATTATCTAGATCATGAAGCCATTAAACACCAAAATTCGACAAACTAGACTAGACTAAACCTGCCAGCCAATCAGCCAGGTGTTTGGTCGACTACTGTTTTAATGTGTAATCAAAGAAGACTAGGATAATACAGCCCTCAATGGTATATAGAGCAGGCTGCTGCGAGACCTTAATATTTAAGGATTGCAACTTTGAACGATGGTGTGTTGAGACTTTGTGAATACTTCTTTGAAAGAAAGCACTGAAAGAGTGTGATGCCCTGTATGATGCCCTGTCTCTGTCTCTCGTTCGGGGCAGATGGTATACTGCAGGCAGGTGTGAGCTGATAAGAGGTTACTTGATATTTTGGGTGCAACAAGGGAGAAGTTTGCAGCCCGCTTGGCATTTTCTGAGACTATAACTTTGAACAGTCATACTTGACCATTGTTGACCAAAACATATAGCATGCTCTGTAGTACACACAGGACCATGCACATCCATTCTGCCACACAGAACAGCAAGACAAGATTGACACCATCATCATCATCATCACTAAACCAATGTCACACCTATGAGATGTCTGAGAGGGTTTGGTTTTATTTTTCGGCCGCATGACTTCCCTAATAGTGGATCAGCTCGTTTTGTTACACACAGGCAAATAGGAACTTCCTGCAGATGCAGGGAGTAGAAATGATGCTGAGGGTGTTATACTCTCCTGGTGTTAAGCCTACGAGGCAATTATGGGAAGATATGTGAGTCTGCTGAGTCTGCATCAGCCAGGTAGTCTAGAGCATGCCAGAGGGAGCACAGTTTGTGTCATAGTACTGGGGACACACAACACTGATGACTGTGATCTGTGACAGTTTTGGGCCCCCCCCCCCTGCATCAAATGTTGTTGACTGTTTTGATTATTCACATTTCGATGTTGCTGTCTGTGGGTTTGTTGTAAATACTGTATACAGCAACAATTTGCTGCACTATTTCTTCTTTGTCATCGTGCCTTAATGCACATTTTTGTGTTGTGTTTGTTCAGTAATGATTCTTTAACAATATTTTGTTGTTCTACATTAAAAGTAATAAAATGACACCCCCCCTTAAGCACGTTATATGTTCCCTTGGCTTATAGTATTTCCATTGAAGCAGGTTTCCGAGAAGGTTGAACTGTCTTTTCACACGGATATTGGATTCAGGTGATAGCAAATTGATTCTGATATTCACTTTATAAGAAAACGCTAGTAAAAGCCCCAGGATGACATATATCATACTTAGCCAGAACTTTAGGAGGATCAGGCAAGGCCACCAAAACAGATGGTCTATTGTCACTTTAAGTGATCTATACCTGGTCGTTGTGGAGATTCACACCATATTGATATGCAGATTTTAATACGTGGAAATTTATCATGGAAGCAAGCAGTGAGTCAAATATGATGCAGCAGGGTGGTCTAATAATGAAAACATTTCCAATTTTTTGGGAGGTTATTATAAGCTTCACCCCTTTTCGATGTAAACGATCCTACCATGCTTAACACGATTATGCATGCCAGCCTTATCATATCATCATTACGTCTGCCTGGTCATACAGGCTGACCATGCAGTAGACTATTGACGATGAAATGCAATTAAATGCAAAGCATGTCTTTATATTGCTGGGGCTTTGATGGATGCAAACCCAGGTAATTAACCTAATCACTAATGAGGTAACGGAGCTTTTGGAGAAAACAGAACGCTTATGAAGTGATTTAATGCTTCAATTACAAAATTGACACAAACCTGTAAACTGGCCAGACAATTTACAATTGCAGCACGAGCATAAACAGCCATTTATTCGACCGCAACAGGTTGTAGGTGTCTGCAAAGCAAATAACTGTCAAAGCCCACACTTGGGCCACAATTTAATATACCTTAATACTGATGGTGTCGTACTGAATAGGTCAATATAATGGCGAATATGGCACATTTGAGTTGAGCTAAGAAAATATGGTCTTAATTGGGAAAAAGTTTGTCTTGCTAGTGAAGCCTGTTATTTCTGTTCTTCTTTTTTTCTTCTTTTTTTTTTAATGGTGTTCTGCTGCACTTTCTTGTACTGTCATTCTATCGTGCCAGTGGCCTGTTAATAATCCTATAATGGCTTGCATCCGCTGCTGACAAAGTCAGACGTAATGATTAAATGCCAAAGTTTGGTGATTTCATGAAAGGTTTATTTTGCTTGAATTAGTCTAGACACCAATACAAGTACAAAGGCCTACGAATGTTGTTTTGTGTGTGAATGATATTTAGCATAATTCACATAAGTTCTCCAGCCAAGATTTGAACTCAGGGTCTCAGAGGAAATGAACCGCCAACCTCCTTACACACTAGACCTCATCTAATAAACAATGAAATATGTGTTCGAAAAACTTGATGAGGACAGCATGAGATGCCTTGTACTCGGTTTCTATGCTAAGCCAAGTGAAATACCCCACCTATGAGGTAAATGTGTAACATAGTGCGGACTCCAATGCTTATCATCTCATCATTATGTCTACCTGCAGCTGCTCATGTAAGCTGACTAAGCTGCAGACCCATGCAGTGGCATTGAAAGATTGAAATGTTGAAAAACTAAATTTTACTGAATCGATTAAAGCAAACTAGATCAACTGTATTAATTTTCACTTTTTTATTTTATTTTACAATCGAATTTAGCACACAAAATATCAGCACTACTGATTTGAAAATTTTACTCATTGGTCATCGACGCATGGAAAATATTTTTGGTGGATAGTGTATTTATTCATGTGCCTATGCATTATAAATCTTTGCACTCATTTCTGCAAAAAAGATTAGTTTTTCTTGCGTTTTTTAATTTTTATATTTGCACACTTTTTGACTCTACTATAACATTTTAATGAGTTGAATGCCCGAGAATACAGTATACCTAATTTCATCTAACTAATTAAGAAGTAGTTATCCATGGCAATAGTATATTTCATATTGAAAAGAAAAAATAATAATAATAAACAGACAAGACGGAATGCTTTAAACAGGTACTACTCCAATTTAAATTTTTATTCAAGTAGATGATGGAAGTAACTTTAGAGACAAAAATCAATCATAAGTGGGCCCAGGGTATCTAGCTCAATTTTCATTATTATTTTCTAATTCGAAAACTTTGGAACTATTTTTGTATCTTGTCAGCCTGAAAGATAATACTGCTGTACCAAGTTTTTAAAATTTTCATTAAAAAATAAAATATTGGAACGAACCCAACCCAAGGCCATTTGAAATTTATCTTTCCTTCTGAACAGCTGAATTTTTTAATTATTTCAGAAATGCAGGGCAGGGAATAATGTTTGATATTTCGACTAACATGAAAATGTCAACTAAATATAGATATATAATCAACTAAATCATAACTATTGTACTTGGTAAATGTGTGCTAAAAAGGTTTACCCCACGACACTAATTCCACCAATAAGGCTATTTTAAATCCATCGAATTTTCGCTGATTTATATAATTGGGTCTAAATAAAAGATGAGTACTCTTCCAATGAATGATTTGACTATTTCTATTATTGGTAATAACAGTAACGTTTATTATAACAATAATTTTGCTGCTATACGCCAGAATTTCCATACTATACGTCTCGAATTACAGAATGAAATTCTCAAAATTGAGAATTCAAATTAAATGTTTATGGAATTTCTTTTAGATTCATAAGCCTCAAGATATACGAATAAACTGTGATTCAATGTAATATACCAGAGAGAAAGTAAAATATTTACCAAAGGTAAGAAAAAAATTATAGAGAATTAATTTATTATATATTTTGTTCGATAAAATTGGTCACTGCTTTAATTTAGTAAACTGCCTGACGATATAGTCAAGTCATAATATACAATAATCCCAATTATTCATACAGTTTTAGACGTCCAAGGTTTATAGACGTCAAGAGAGTCTTCACTTTCAAAAGTTTGCATGGATATTTATATCGATTTGTATAACCAGTTGTTTTCGAGTACAGATAATTTTGATAAAATACAGATAATAATAATAACTAGACATGCAATAGTCCCTGGGTGACAATTACGATAAACTTTCCTTTAGTTTTTCATAATCTCTTTCTTTCTCAAATAAACACTGATCATTCCTAAAGCGTCATGATTTTTCACAAAAATGTCTATCATATACAGTCAGTTTCGTAATGCATTCCATTCTGCTGTATGTAGGCAATGGCTCAAATGTATACTATATAATATGACATCAAATTGTTAAGGCACTGAATCCTAAGAAATCACTGTCTCATCCTCTGAAGCAATTTATAAATGAACAGACAACAATAATAAGCTTTAAAAAAAATATCTTTCAGATTAGTGTACTTTGCATAGAACCCGAGTTCGAAATGCATGAAAATTGCATATACAGGACACTCTGTAACCTTGACCGTTTGACCTGAAATGCTGAAATAATTCACATCTGTCTACCATATGGATATACACTCCTATGCATTTTTTTGGACCAATCTGATGAAAAGTTGTTGAGGAATTGCATTTTAAAGACTTTTTATTCAATGTCCAACAATAGCAAGTGCTAAGTCCCTGAAAACCTTAGAAATAATTGCCCTAGTCTCTCAAGCTCTACAGAAATTGAAAGACAATAAAATAAGGCTTCAGAATGTATTCTTTTGGTTTCTGTACCTTGTATAGGACCCGAGTTCAAAACGCCTGAAAATTGCATATATAGGACACTCTGTGACCTTGACCCTAGGACCTAAAATTCTGAAATAATTCACATTTGTGAAGCACATGTATATGCACCTCTGTGAATGTCTTTGGGCCAATCTGATAGAAAGTTTTTGAGTAATGGCATTTTGAAGATTTTTTGGATCTAAAAAATCGACCACAAAGTTTCAAGGTCGGGCGCATTTCTAAACGGGACGACCTACATTATTATCCTATACATCATTGGAAAGAGAAAGGATAGAGCTTTCTAGATAAATCTTTGGAGCCGAGATATAAGCAGTCAAAAAACGCAACTTTGGACCTCTGTACCACCTAGACCAATTTACCAAATGGGCTCATTTTTTTGTGTGGTAGTTGTACTAGAGTAGGACTATACAAATATGAAATGGCACGTCAATATGATTATTCCTTCTATGGTTTTCAAAAAAAAATTCATGAAAATTTCGAACAACCTTTTTTCAAAAATTCATAGCTCAGTCAGCGTGATAACAATTTAGCTCAAACCCCTTCCTGCACTGCGTATTTGTCTGAGGTATCTTGAAAAAAATTCCTATGGAATTATCCTTGGCAGAACTTCTTGAAACGTTACCCAACTTTTTTTTTGTATTTCATGAAATACGCACAAGTGTCATGAAATATTGTCATGACATTTGTGCACACGTAAGCACGCAGAGACTTTCAATCTTACTTGAAAAGTTCAAGTGCCGATCTTCAGTAGTTTTTGAGTAATAGGCATTTACTTCTTGTGAAGAATAATAATAATAAGAAAGGAAAAAAATAAGACTTAAAATAATAAGATAAATTTTCCTACGGAAAGTTTATAATAATAATAGTAGTTTATATAGCGCCAGTTCCAAACAAAATTTGCTCACCGACGCTATATATTAATATTCCCATTTATCCGGAATTAAAGATTGCTGCACATCCAATATGAAAACATTATTGAGTAGCATTTTTGATGTTTTCTTATTAAACGAATCTGTGCAACATCTTGATGTTTTAATACAAATAACGTTAGTTTTGCTAGATTTACTCATGAGGTGTATCCATTGTGATAGTTGGCCATATCCTATAAATTGTCTTCGTTATATCCCTACAAACACAAAAGACTTTTCGTCATAATACACGTGGCATTTTGGGAAAATATTCATATAAATATATATCAAAGAATTGCAATATTTTATAATGCAATTCACATGGTGCAATTATTTCGACAGCTTTGTTTGGTATGTGGGCTTTTCTAGGATCCACATTTATATTATGTTCTGCATATATTGATATTATGAATTTAAAATAATAGCTCAAATGGTGTGCCGATATTTTGGTAAAATCAGTGGGAAATATTACCTCCAATATTGCTGCATTTTTTATCATTTTGTTTCTCATATCTCTACAAACACAAAACTTTCGTTATTTTATGCTTGGCAGTGTTTTGAAATATTAAATATTGTCAAGATCTTCAGGCAATATGGGAATATCAATTGAAAACATGACTGTTACAATATTCGTTAAATGCTATGGCATGGTTGTCACAATCTGTTCATGTTTGCAGATATACAGACTTCATGCTTTTTAATTTATTATTTTATTTTTTGAGAATTTATAAACTCATAAATAAGTTTTTGAGAACTTATAAATCTCAAATATTACCTACTTACGCCATTTATTCTCGAACAAACGCCTGACCAAGTTCATTTCATATATATTTGCTGAATTTTTGGCATGAATCCTAACTTTTACTTTTTTTTGTATATTTTCTAATAAGCTATAATACATTCGCAATCTTTGTTTTAACTGGATTGGAGTCATTTATGCAAACACACTTGAACGATAGCAACTTTATTTCTGAACTTTAAAATTAAAAATTTAATTTTACAATGAATTAAAGACACTTGAAGCACACAATAAAATCCTTGAAGTACATCCATTATCGATCATTTGTTAAAAATATGTAAAAACGTAATGTATATTAAATTTAGTTTGACAAAAAAATAAATAATTAGAGCTGGAATTGAGTCCTAATAATAATCATAAATTGAAGTATTGATCCAGTTCTTTTGATCTATATCATTACGGAAATTTCTTTTTTGTAGGCGATACATTTACCCAGTAATCAAAGAAATTGCTAAACGGGGGGGGGGGGGGGTAAAATATGTAGTTTTGAAGTTTCATATCTTCAACTCAACGAAATGTTGGACCCAATCATATCCTTGCTATTGTATTACCTCACTATTAAGAACTCCTAGCCATCATGACCTGTGGAATGGTCTCAATGGCAAGATTCCAACGAATTTACCAACACTACAATGTCATCTATCAAGTCATAAAGGCAATCAATTGATAAGTAATTCAGTCAATCGATCAATCGATCAATCGATCACTTGTCAGTAAGCCAGTCAATCAGTTCAGATGATTGATCAATCAATCAATCAATCACTTAGTCATTAATGATTTTTCGCTCAGTATACTAATCAATATGCCTATCATCCTGAAACTTATTTTTGAATTACCATAATATTAATTTTTCACACAAATAAATTACCAATCTTGCTCGTTAACTTTAGAATTAAGAATATATAAATAAAATAAAATGGAATTTAGTGCTGTCAATGAAAACTTGTGACACAGCCAAGGTTTCTCCTGCAATGTATTATAAATTAATGATTTATTGTATATTGAGGTTTTGAATTATTGACAGTCAGAATTTTGAAGTCAAGAAGGGGTCGCTCGCTCAGTCAGTAAGAGTTATCTTTTCAGTTGAGGACTGAAACAAAATTTCAGAATTTTGAGAATGTGTGCAGTGCTTGGCAATGTTAGCATGGCTCTTTGTCAGCCAATTTACCCTGAACTAAATGCTACAAATGCTTTGCTATTGGGGGTGACTCATTGTAATAATATTTGAAATTATTGCCAATAATTCTTATTAAAATATAGTAACTTTTACATTTATCAAAAACTTTGGAAAAATGTTTCATCCTTTCAAAATCAGTGTCCATATCAATACTATGAAATTCTTTGACATAAATTTGACTCATAACCTTATGCAAACCTACACGAGTAATTCACAATTCAGCCATGTTAATAGATAATATATATATTAATGCTGAACTTATTCACAATGTAAAATCTCATATCATAGTTACGAACATATCAGATAATTTCTTATGTATTGCTGTTGTTAAAATCAGCAGATTAATAAATACTTCACTAGATAGTTATACAACAAGGAGAATTAATGATGGTGTGTTACGGAATATAAGAGGAGCTTTGATGAATAAAGATTGGACATATCTTGAACAACTATCAGTTAATGCAGCAAGCAATTCCCTTAATATAGAGATAAATAAAGCAAAAGAGTTCTATGCTCCACTGAAAACAATCACACCTTGTAAAAAGTATAAACATAGTTCTAAAATGGATCACAGCAGGATGAAAAACTTCAAGTGTTAAATGTTTAAAAATGTACAGGAAGGTTCTACACAAACCTCGTGATAGCGAGGAATATAAAACATAATTAAAAAGGAAAGTAAAATATTCTTATTACAATGATATTATCTCAAACAACAGAAGAGATTCCAAAAAGCTTTGGGCTGTACTAAATAAAATTACCGATGAAATCATTGTAAATGGTATTAGAGAAACAAATGAGGCCACAATTAGCAATGCTTTTGCAAAGTACTACAGTGAAATTGGAAAATAATTAGCGGAGAAAATTAGTGAGAAAGGTGACTCTTTTGACCCTGTAGTAAATATCAAGCACAGAATCCATTCCAATTGTTTCCTATTCCCAACAACACACAGCGAAATTGAACGCCTTATAAAGAATTTAAAAGCTAAAAATAGTAAAGGATATGACAATGTTTCAAACAGCATGTTAAAAGTTATTTATCCAAGTATTATATTACATCCTTTATCGATTCTTTTCAATAAGTCATTGAGTGCTGGTGAATTTCCTGAAGACATGAGATTAGCGATTATTACACCTTTATATAAAGCTAAAAATAAACATGAAATAAGTAAATATCGACCAATTTCTCTTCTTCCTGTGATTTCGAAAATTCTTGAAAATATTTTAAATATTAGATTAACAAAATTTCTTACTAAAAATAATGTATTGTACGAGGGTCAGTATGGGTTCAGAAAACAAAGAAGTACAACGGATGCTATATTAGATTTTACTGGTAATGTATTAGATGGTTTCAACAAGGGAATGTATACAATAGGGTTATTTCTAGATATGTCTAAAGCCTTTGATAGTATAAAACATGACACTCTACTAACTAAACTGCAAATATATGGTATCAGAGGAACCACCCTAAACTGACTAAAGAGTTATTTAAAAGATAGAACAATACAGGTGAAATTCAAAAATACATTATCTTACAGATTTTCTATGAGTTTTGGTAGGGTGTGGCTGGCGCCCCAAAGTTACCCATTCCAACCTAACTTTATTTTGGTATTGCCTTTTGACCAAAGGAACACGTATGTGCAGTTTCATTAAAATTAAAGCACAACTCACATGAAGTTTTACACTATATTATACAGAATTTTTCAATGAATTTCCGCTATTGTCTGATTTTACACTGAGTAAATGTAATTTTTTAGCCAGTTCCTTACATAGTCATGTGTCAAGTCAATAGAAGTGAGATACAGGTCTGTGACAACTGTTTTGTAGTTTGCTCCACTGATAGCTTGAAATTATTGGGATTTTGAGATTTTTTATGTATATTCAAGGTAGATAAATCTAATTTGAAATGTATATATAAAAATGTGCAGCTCTATCCCATACCAATGGTAAATACGAAGAAACATGCCACAGTTCTAATAAATCTATAATTTTGCTTTTTAACTCTCCTATTATACTTGGCCAATATTATATATATACCATTTTTCGTACTCATTTCACTTATGATATTTGCTGCTGAAACCTGTCGAAGTGTTCAGGGCACTACGTAAGCCCTTCATCTCACATCTAATGACTAAAACTCATGACCAGATGAAAAATCAGCAATAAATTCCATTTACCTAGTGTAATATCGGACAATAGCAGAAATTCAATCAAAAATCCTATATAAACTAGTGTAAAACTTCACATGAGTTGTGCTATAGTTAGAAATGCATCAATTTCTATGAAACTGCACATACATGTTCCTTTTGGTCAAAATGCAATACCAAGAAAAGGTTAGGTTGGTTCTGATAATATTTTCAAATTTGCTGGGCACCAGCCACACCCTACCCCAAGGGTCAGTTTTGGGACCGTTATTGTACATATTGCAAATGACTTACCTGACTGTTTGAAATTTTGCAATTGTGTTTCATTTGCTGATGACACTTAAATATTTGTTTCTGGTAAAAATCTACAGTTCCTATATAAGAAAATAAATGAAGATTTAAAACGAATAAATAATTGGTTTGTAAGTAATTCACTGTCTCTTAATATTCAAAAGTCTAATAACCTTTTATTTAGGACTAAAAATAAATGGATAAATCATTTTGGTGGTAAAATTGAAGTTGGGGGTGAAGAGATAACGAAAGTAACTAGCATAACATTTTTAGGTGTATTCATTGATGAATATCTTGAATGGAATATTCATGTCAAATATCTTCTATCAAAATTGATGGCTGGAATATATAGTATTAATATGGTAAAAAATGTACTTCCTATGTTTACAAAACGTCTTGTTTATTTTGCGAATGTCCAGAGTCATTTGAATTATGCCCAGAGTGCCTGGGGTCCTATGTTAAAAGCCAGTAATCGAAAGAAATTGAAGGTTAAACAAAACCAAGCTGTCAGAGCAAAGTTTAAATTAAACAGAAGAACCAGACTAATCCCATTTTATAAGAAAGCTGAGATTCTTGTGTTAGAAGATCTAGTAGATTTGTCTCTGTTAGGTACGTATTTCATATAGGTATGTGAATGATACTCTGCCAAAACGTAATGCCAATTTATTTGAAATTCCATCGCATAACCAAGCAACTAGAAATAGAAACATTTTGCAAACACCTATTCATACCCTTCAGATTTATAATACCTTTGGCTGCATTTACCACAGCAATTAAGAAATGTAAATACTCAAATATCATTTGTGTGTAAAGTCCTATTCAAAATCGCGTTTCAATCAAAATTAGCATTAAATATTTTTTGTTTTTTTCTCTTTTCATTGAAAAATGGTGTTGATAAAACAAAAATTAAGTCCATTGTTTATTTTTAATTTTTCTCGTTTTCTTGTTGCCTTGTATGATATATTCTATATTTTTGTTTGATTAAAAATGTTTCTTTTACTTGGGGGGCATCCACCCTATGGGTTACTGTATATTGTTATACTCGGGTGTACTCCCATTACCACTCAGGTTTGTGATATTCATGTAGTATGTAACACTAAGTTGTAAAATTGTATTCGCGGAGATCTGTGAAAATAAATAAACTCTCATCTCATTGCCATGGTCCCTGCCCGTCCTCATTAGCCCATCAGGTGCAGAAATACAGGAGGTAAAACCACCACCACCCACCACCATTTATCAAATAGTAAATTAAATGAAAAATTAACTATATAGTATAAATTAGAAACAATTATTACTCATTTATTGCATTATCATTTTTCTTCCACTAGGTCTGAGATTATAAATTTATGAATTATAACTCATATATTTATTCCAACTTCATCAATTTCAAATACAGTTAAACCTTAGCATTAAGGCTAACTACTTATGGTGCAATATACTGATCTAATTGATAGGTTACGATGTGGTTAAAAAATGAGGTAGCCAACACTGTTTAGAATAATGTTCTATCATTATAATATTCGACGAATAATCTTTATGGTTCGGCGCTCACTGAGGGTTTTGCTGCAGCGCAGCCTACTTCTTCTCTTTTTTTTTGAACGATTAAAAAGCATTGCAGTTGATTCACCTATGCTATCCTTATCTAAACTCTCCCCCCCCCCATTCACCTCACCTGGATCCCTCATCACCCCCCCCCCCCCATTCACCTCCCCTGGATCCCTCATCACCCCCCCCCCCTCCAACCAAACATTCTTAAGAAGTTTTCTCAAGGCTACCCACGTAGTCACGTGACTTTGTCTAGTGCTGTTTCCATGGCAACAGACACGATTTATGGCTAGTTGGTTTACTGGAGTTTGAAGGACAAGATTCTAAGGTTCTTGATTGGCTAGTAAGGGACAGAAGAACGAAAAAAAAGGGGGGGGGATGGGCATAAATTTGTTCAGAATAGCAGAAAAGAATCCTATTTGGGCTTAAGTTCTCACAACACCATTATTTATTAGGACATTAGCTTAAAGATAATTCATACTAAATTATTCATCTGTGATCTGATTGCAATTTTGAGATGATCTAGTTTGAATTACACTTCTAATGTATACAGGTAAAGACGTGAACATTATATAGTTTTCAATTGAAACCTGCTGTGTCATTTCCAATCATAAAAATGAAGTCAAAAATCCTGATTCTATTTTTCTTCTTTTTCTCGAACATGTTCTTAATGGGAGTTATTCTGGGGTCTTATTTTATCTGTATATTTCAGTGTATGTTTCAATCATATTTCATGTATTGCATTGCAATGCATGTTTTACTCTTTTTGCAAAAAAAAAGGCTTATACTCTGTGTGATCAGGTCACATTATACAAACACGTAAATCTCACCATAAAATATGGCTCCTTGTTTGTCAATGAGCTTTCTATAAGTCTCTTTTATTTTGCAAAGATTTTCATTTTGCATAGATGTGCATATACTGTGCAATGCGGTTGGTTCGTACATGGCATAAATTAACATGTCAGACTTTTAAAAGGAAAATATAAAAAATATCAGATTGTGTCTAGTTTGAAATTGCAGTGAAAAACTAGCACACAAAATAGTACCAATGAAGAAAATACAGTTGGCATAATCATATGCAAGATACATCTTCTGTATATACATTCTCCTTGTAAAGCCATTTTTTTAACTATAGTGTATGATTTATCATCAACAAAATTGTGAAAGCACTCTCCAAGTATGTGTGATTTAGTTGTGTTAAAATTGTGCTGGAAATTTTGAAGCATTGAATCAGCCAATTATTTGACGTAGCGAATACCTAATTTATCAGTGCATTACCCACAATTGCCATATATATAATAAATATTAAATAGTATAAACTACATTATTTGGGCATGAAGGAGTTAAGAATATCACGGTCTCTCCTGTCAACGTCCATGAAAATATTAACTGATTCTGCTTAAACCCTGAACCTTGGACGAAACTCCTTGCTTTTTCCCAAGTATATTTTAGTTTGTTAGCTACAATTCATCCTCATGTTTATCATATGGGTACTTAAATACTAGGTATATATTGGTTATATACTTCAGATGAAATAATTCGTAGGTTATATATTTTGTTTGGGTATATATATTCAGCTGATTTTTGCACGAACTTCTGTTCATAACAGAAGTTTATACCGTTGTCAATGTTTCTTGTATATTTATCATTATTTGGGAATGCTTGCAGATGTTATGGAGCAAGTTGAACAAAACAACGTTTTTGCGAGAAATATTTGGGAGTTGTAAAATTTGTTGAAATCTGTTTTCAGTGACACGGCTGTCTGACTAGAAATCAAGATGGCGTCCGAGGAAGGCACGAAGATCGCTCAGAGTGAGTTGAATTTCTCTTTTTCATTCTTCGAAGTCTATTCTTGTTAGACTTTGATTTTTGTCTACTCTCTTATTTTTACGAGTTTTAAATGTTAAGGTTTGTATAATATGTTGATATTCTTATCATTTGTATGACGTGCAAAAATCAATTTCGGTTTCCATGATTTACAGAAATGATATTTGATTTATTTTTGTATTACACTTAGCCAATCTCTTTAATAAATTATCATTTCTTTGTCATGAGATAAATAAAAACGAAGTGTAGAACTGTTCACATAAATTCATGTAGGAGAGGTATCTAAAGTATACATATTAGTCATGCAGTGTATACTTGTAATATATGTGAACTAGATTATGACCTTTTATCCAAAGTGAAAGTATCATAACATGTTTAATAATCTACTTTTATAAAATGAGCCACAGTGTGTGCTATACACAAAAATACAACCAAACAGCATTTTAAAAAAGAACTAAATATTGAATGATTTTTTGGAATGATTTTGAGATGTTGATAAGAAATAAGATTACTTTGTGAAATAAAAGACAAAATAGAAAGGGGTGGAAAGAGAGATTCCAGTATAGGGTTTTTGTTGCTATGGCAACATTATCAGTCTAGTTCGATTAGTTTCCTTCCGTTCTACTTCTTGTTATCATCAGTGTTTCTTTTTTTTGTTCTTCCATTTTTTTTCACTAAGCCAGACTCAAAATACCCCCTCTTAAAAATGTCCAGCCTCACATCAAAGGACAGATCAAAAGCCAGATGTAACAATAAATGTATTTTTATAAAAAAATAAATGCACAGAAAAATATACAGATGTGCTAGAGATGAGAGGTTCGCAGGGCAGACGTATCTCATTCGTACTTCACTTATCTCTAAGTTGTGTATTTTGTATCATAGTGATAAATAAAATATAGACACACAAAAAAATATAATGCAAAGACAACAATATAAAGATATACATACTTTTTGTGCTTTTTTAATTTATTACTTATTATATACAAAATACAATGGCGAAAATGAGACATCAGAAGCACATACAGGCACTGACTTATTTTCTCTATAATATAGATGAGTTAGTTAGAATATGCCTGCACCTAAGCTAGATTTCTCTTCATATAATCTGTTCGTGTCAGTTGAAAATTAATCTTATCACTTACGAATTTGATGACAATGTAACAACAACAACAACAAACTAACAGTAAAAATCAGACCGTGGAAAAAGTTTTGTCACTTTATGTCATAAACACTTGAGTGAAAAATCAAAAAATTACACCGGGATTGCAGGGAAATTACATGAATATAGATATGCTATAGAGAAAGTTTATTGGACTTTCGATGCATCTCGAGACGGAGAGGGGTGGTCTTGACTTCGATCGACATTTTTGTGGATATCTAAAATCTTGGTGCCAGAATGTGTGGGAGACATTTGCATAGCAACATATTCTCATTGTTTTCGAAAAAAAGTTACTTTGTGAAAGGGCTAAGTTTTTATTTGTGTCAAACTTTGCACACACTAGCTTTAATGTGCAAATGATTCCATTGCATATATAGCAAATATATAATGATAAATAGGATGATCCATAATAAATGTCCATATGTGTTTCTGTGGTATTTTATCTGCAAAAGATTGCAGTAACACAAAATGGACATAGATGCAATATATTCAAAGTTTTTGCATTCTTGTCATTATTGCCATCTATAACAGCCATAGAGAAGCAACAGAAATACAATGGGGAGTATAGCAAACTTTAAGTTAATTGTTTCACAGAAGTATTTTTATCAACTAGAAATTTGGGAATTTGGGATTTAACTTGTTGTTAAAATTTCTGTCCATTTTGTGCTGTTCAATGGTATTTAAAAAATAATACCGTAAAAGGTGGACTTTATTTTGAATCTTACCAAAGTCACTTGAATTATTGATTGAAAATTTCAGGAATATTATAGGAATAGCTACTGAATAAGAGATGACTGATTTGCTGTCTCTTTATTTCATTGCTCCTGCTAAGTAGAAGTTATTAATTATGTATTTTTATGAAGACATAAATCTAGATCAAATATAGGCAGAGCCAAGTACCTGTCACACAGCTTATTTGACTAACCGAGATGTCATTACCTGCCATTTGGTACTTTTGCATTATGGAAAATCCCCCAGCGATGAGTTTAATGACAGCTGGGTAATGGTTAAGGCATCCGCCAATTCCATATTGGTCAGCTCTGCTGAAGGTCCCGGGTTCGATCCCCAGCCTGGACACTCTTCATGAGCTACATCCCAGCCGGATTTCGATCGCATGAGACGTTAAATTGGAGGTGCCTTGTACTCAGTGTCTATGCTGAGGCAAGTAAAAGACCCCACCCATGGGGTGAATGTGTAACATGGTATGGACTCAAAACCTTATCATCTCATCATTACATTTGCCTCCGGCAGCTGGTCATATACACTGAATAAGCCTCAGACCCAATAGCACTGAGACATAGACATATTGAATTGAACCTTCCTGGGTTGTTAAAAGCCACTAATATAGATATATATGACACTATACTGTGTACATGACAAGACAGACTAACATGATTATAGTATTCTGAAATGGTCATTTTGGAATTTGACGTTTAAAATAGTCAGCCACAAATTGATTGAAAATATCTATGGAATGGTTCAAACCATGAGAAAGTTATATGGTAGTTTAGACTGGCTTGGTTTTATTTTGACCTACCAGTGTTAAAGCCATCAGGTATACGATAGAAGAAGCTACATTGCAAATTAAGATCAATTAAAATCTGAGGCTGTGACAAACTTTTTTCATTCTACTATTCTGTGATTGAATTGCTACAAAGTTGGATTTCTTTACTTTTTCATACTCCACATGTCACCATGCATGATGATAAAATAGAACCTTATCTTATCTTATCTTATCTTATCTTATCGTATCATTTGCTTCATCTGAGATCGATATAGTGTTCTGATATTTTTTGCATTGACATCCGCTGCGGCAATTCTTTTAGGTTATTTATCACTCACATGCGAGCACAAAATGTCTCGTTAGAGACTTAGAAATTCGCCTATCTTTACAGAAGATTTCCAATAAATCAGTCTGGTTCTCGCCTAAAAGCCTTTAGCACAGAAGAAACACTCACAATCCCTATACAAGGCAGTCTTGGCATTTAAAGTAGTTTGTCTGTTTGCTACTGAATTTCAATCAGCTTGAATGACCCACTATCACAGACAGATGAGCTGAAATGGTTCCTAGTCCTCAACATGTTACACATTTACCCCATGTGTGAGGTCTTTTACTTGCCCTAGCATAGACACCGAGTGTAAGGCATCATTAATTTAGTATCCCATGTGACTGATGTTAAGCTGATAGCTCATGAAGAGAGCGTAAGATGGGATTCGAACTCAAGACCATCAGCAGAGCTCTCTCTATAGAGTATGCAGCCTTGAACACGGGTAGCTATAGGGCATGAGAACTCACACCAGTGCCATCACTACGGTTGCCACTTGCCAAGTACCGATTAGTAATGATTGGAGTAAGGCAGTGTTTGCTGGAGAGTCAACTCCTCCATGGTATAGATATGGTGGGGGGGGAGGGGGTTCGAACCTACTACCCCATGGTTAGGGGACGAACACCTGGACTGCTTGACCATGACATCCACATTACTTATATATTATTGCAAGGAATGTGTATAAGTTATAACACTATCATCAAATGTATATAAGCAGTCATTATATTACTGATGCTATGGTGGAATTCCATAGGAGCTGTTAGGTTTGTCCAGCTAGGTATGGCTTGGTTTGGATTGGTTTGCTCTGGATATGTAAAAACTTTCTCTATGAATTTCAACCCGTTTGAACTCATTGTAATGTAGAGATTGGATACAAAAGCCCTTAACTTCAATGCACTCTTGAGACAATTTGTTGATTAAATCATTAGCCATTGTCTAAATGTCTATATGATCAACAGTTACTGCCAGAGGCAGATTTAATGATGAGATGATAAGGCTTGGAGTCCATACCATGTTACACATTTATCCCATAGACACTAGGTACAGAGCACCTCCAATTTTAACGTCTCATGCAGTTGACACCCAGCTGAGGTGTAGCTCATGAAGAGTGCCTGGGCTGGGGATCGAACCCGGGACCTTCAGCAGAGCTGGCCAATGTGAAATTGGTGGATACCTTAACCACACAGCCACCCAGCTGCAATAAATTAGCATTCCTTACAAGAAAAACGTATTCTGGCGAAATTCCCAGTGGCAATCAAGGAAAAGCTTTCTGGTAATCAAAGTTTACGCTGTTATTTTGAGTCTGTGGATTTTGACCTTCGAATAGAGTTAAGCATCCCTAGCCGCTCTCTTGAGAGCATAAAAGTCATTGGGTACAAAGCATGCTGAATGAATATAAATCTACATGCTATCCTTGAAACAACATTGGGTAACTCTGATTTCGTAATTTATTATGACAGGATTAGGTATTTCCTGGATAATACTGGATTTTTGCATTTTCATCCTGATGCTTGGTAATGTCACGCACAGGCCCAGATTATCATTCGCCAACTTTAGCTGACAGACGCATACACAGCGGCCTCTACTATATATATCCTAAAGGTATCCATCGGCCATGCATCCCCCCAACTTTTGCTCACACTTTGTCGATGTTTTTCTGTGATAAATACAGCATGACAGAGACTGTTAAAGCACATAATTTCCAAATATAGTTTACAACTGTTGCTCATATACCAAAAGTTGTTTTAAGCCTTCCTATGCAGCTACGAGAGGGAATTCCTGACTAAACTTGCACATTTTGTCGAATGCAGCTCACTTCGGCACTGACGTCATCAATAGAAGATGTAAAGGAAATACTGCTCTCTGATTGGCCAAAATTAAAATTTAGTGCAGAACTGTGTGACGTAGGTGACGAATTGGTCCGGAGACCTCTCTTTGAACCATGAACAATTTTTACGTTGAGGTTATTATAATAGGGCGAGTGCCGAAGTCGGCGAACAGTAATTTGGGCTTGTGTGTCACGTGACCATCTATCAGAGATAAATAATAATATGATATTACCTACACAGGTACAAGGCATAAACAATCTAAATCATATCTCTCGCAACTGGGTGGTTAAGTCATTGGCCAGTAACCACAATGGCCAACTCTGTTGAAAGTGTTCAATTCAGGCTTGGGCAAAACATTTGTTTACCTCAATTGGATGCCAGTCACAGAACTGCACAGTTAAGTACCAGCAGCAGCAGGCATTTATCTTGGGTGCCACTGACCAGTGTAACTGCATATATTTTAATACCAGTTCATTGCGATATAAAGCCACTTAATACTTATGGTGCTTGCTTATTATGCTTTTCTATTGTATAAACAAATTCTTTGTTTTTTAGGTCAAAGGGAACATTTGCTTGTGTTTTCACCTAAACCCAAACATTGAGTACAGACACACCAATAGGGTGTACAATTATAATAACAGTATTTCAACTGACACAATATGAAATGCAGGGAATTTATATATATATATATATATATATATATATATATATATATACCATCAGCCTCTTATTTTATCATTGACAAATGCAATATTTCAGTTATATGTAATGATATATTTGCACAGTAGTCTGTCAATAGACTGGTAAACAGTATGAGAAATCAAGTTGTAAATGCTTTGGGGAAACTGAAACAATGATCTTTTGGAAATTTTGACAGCCGCCATTACGTTAATTTTGGTATTGCTAGCACTCACAAAAAAAGGTTGCTGAATTGCTGTAATATTTTACTACTAAAATGCACTATTTACTGTTGCTGTTTTAAATGTCAGACTTGTTGTCAATAAATAAAACATATTTTACATTTTGTGCAAAATATCCCTAGCTTGCGAAAAGTGTATAATCCAATATTTCTATTGAGAGAGGTTAGCATATATACCCACTGGGTTTAGGCTTGCAGCAGATGTGTCAAAATAAAGTTGTCTGCTGTGCAAACTATATGGCCATAAAATAAAAGTCATTTTCGTACACTTGAAATCATAGTAATATAAAGGGTGAGGTAACAATTATATTGAGATATCATACTATCCAATCAGATGCCACTTTTTTTAGCACAGGAGTTTCAGTAAATATTGAATTTTGAATCAGAACGTGATAACGTTAATTTCAAATTTTTTCTGGTTGTTATTTTGCAGTCCGATCATATATGTTCATGCTTTATTATTATAACTTGTTAGACTAGATATAACTGCATGTTATAAATTACAAACTGTTCTCCATTTATCGACCTTGACATTCTTGCAGAAATATTGCATTACAAAACACAGCAACACTCATGAGATTTAGTATACATTTCTTGAACTATATAGATATATGGAAAATTTGCAGAACAATATGTCAAGGAATATAATCGCATCAACTTCGATAAGAAATATTTCTTGTTATTTCTAACAAATGGTTGTTTACTTGGTGTCCATGCAAAACTTTGCTTAAAATCAGCCAAGATTTTGTTTATGCCTTAGATATTGGATTGTGTATAAGCTAAGCAACATAATTTTTTGAACTATACAACCATTGCCCAAAGACAAACAATACCGTGACTGATTTTAAACAGAGTGTAGAAACTTTGAAACCAAAAAAAGATTAAATACTCCATGTCACGCTGAATTGATTTATGAAAATGTCAGCAAAACTTGATGGGAGTTGACTTACATTTTCGTTGGTTATATTCCTCCTGAGAACAATAGAAACGGTCACGTGGTGGAGTATAATAAATTACAATCTGAAGTACTTAAAGATGTAAATACATTCATTTTATAATCATTTTTTGCTTTGAGGTTAAATATGCTGCTATTCTATATCTATTTTGGGTAATAGGGCTGCATTATACTGGTAAACTCAACAATCTTCTAAAATTGCTGCAGAAATAAACAAAATTTACTCAATTGAGATATTTATTACATAACGCAAACTAAATTCTCTGCTAGACAGAGTAAACTATCTGTTTTCTCAACAAAATAAGGCTAAAATGGTCATCCACTCAAAATATATTTCAGGAATTGTTCGTCTGTTTTACGGCAAGACGAAAATACACCAAATGTGCCTTAGTAAAGAATCTATTTTGCCAATAATTTTGGGAAATATAAACTTGGGTACTTTGTTTTGTTAGAATGATTTCCTGTATATCTTAAAGTCGTTGTCTAGCAAAAGAAGAAGCCAGGAAACTGACACAAAAAAATTAACTATTTGCTTACACACGAACTGATAGTGATTTTCATGTCTGTCCATCCTAAAATGTTTCGTCAGTTTTAACGCATGCAACATTCATGAAAATAATCACATGGTATAATATCGACTTTTATAGTTTCCAGGGAAATTCTGTCTTTGATACATCGATCAATACAGCTTAATTTCAAATTAAATTTAAATAACTGCACTGCAAATATATCACCCTAATAATACGATGCAAACACGTGTAATTCATTGACGACCAAAGTAGTCAGTCTG
Source organism: Alitta virens (assembly GCA_932294295.1). Classification (NCBI taxonomy): domain Eukaryota; kingdom Metazoa; phylum Annelida; class Polychaeta; order Phyllodocida; family Nereididae; genus Alitta; species Alitta virens. The sequence continues at coordinate 24,323,087 of OW028584.1, read as the reverse complement.
ACGATCAAATACTCACATGGACTACCAATAGTCATTGTGGGCGACTTATCACTTTGAACGAAATCATATGTGTATCAAATTAAGAATTTTTGGATTATTTAAGCTGTCTGTTTAATTTCAAGTTCAATTAAATTCGAATTTTTTTATCTTCTAAAGGCTCTTTAATTGGCAATTTTTAGTTTCTTTTTACGTTTTACCCAAAATTTGATGTTGAAAAAGTATGACAAAATAACAGATTTTTTGACCGAACGGAATATGATATACAGTTAATTACATTTTCTCAAAGGTAGTATTTTAATTTGACTGAATGCTTTATGCCTAAATTCTGAAATTGAATGATAAAAAATTAAATGAAATACAAGGCATTCAAATAAATCATCGCTATACTTTGGAATGATGTGGCAGATGCTTTATGTACAAAACACGAAATAATAAATAGCCACATCTATTACTTTGAGGGGTGCCCGTCAAAATAATGAAAATAAATGTTGCATTTTACTTTGGGAACGTTATAGCTCAAATAATTGGCAATTATTTTACAAATACGCGCACCCAATAATTACAAACTTAAACGATTGACACCCCAAAGCCAAATGTTTTGAAAGGTTTTTGATTATTTTGTCAAAAAAATTGAAAAGTGTTCTTCTTTTTCATGTAAATAAACCCGAACACTGCATGTCATTAATATGGTAAACTGACTCAGTATTAATGTATTAATGTATAATTGTACGGTATACATGTGAAATATTTTGGTACAAGGATATATAATGGGTTTAATGTATGATCTTCACATTAATTGATCCTAAAGAACGAACTTCCTCAAGAACGATCATAATAATAAAAGTTGTTTACAATTTTAATAATTAAAAAAAATTGTATTTAATAATTTATCTAGTAAAAGTTGTTTTACAATTTTAATTATGATCAGTTTGATATTTATATTGTTTCTTCAATTCAGTGAAAAAATAATAAAAGCCGCCTACAAAAAGTTGAAAATATTAAACTCATCAAGATATAATTTATATATTATTCACATGCATGATATACATTCTTAGGCTTTAAGATTAATTATCAAATACAAATTTATTTTAATAATAAGCAGGGAGGTGATGCTGTAGAAAATTGTATTCATTAGAAGAATAAATTGACTGAAAAATAAATAAATAAATATACGAAGAATAAAAAATCCCAACCCCCCCCCCCTCTTATTTCATGAGAACAATGCCATGCAAAGCAAATGAAATCAAATGTTTATTTCACAAAAATATGGGATGTCAAAAATGCCAAGGCCTTTCGATGTTGTACAAATGAGCAAAGTTGATGAATTATGGTAATATAAAGCTGCACTGAATTTTTTTTTATTCATTTTCAAAATAAACTAGAGGTTTCCTTTAATAAATCAAAACATTTATTTTGTTACCATGTCAACTTGATGATATATATTGTCATCGAGTTGACATGTAAACAATCTCTTTTCAGACCTTTTTTTTTTCTCAGAATATTTATTTGACCTACCTCAACACGATAGGACTATTAATTTCATATTTAAAATGTCACTGGATGTTCAGGCCTACATGGTGTGGACTCCCAAGTCTTATCATCTCATCATAACTTCTGGTTCTGGTTGCTTATCCAACAGTTGACTTAATTAATATAAGCTATGGAGAATTTTCAGTTAGTAATAGAGACAATATAATAATATATAATTTGAGTACGAAATGAATGAATAACTAATGGAAATAAATAAAATATAGAAAATTAAATAAATTAACCCTGCCAAATATGAAAATCATACAACAAAATAATTCAAAATTTCTGTACAACAATATATCACTTGTGTGTAATGTGGTTGCATTTTCAATATGTGTTGCAAAAACCCCACGGGCGCCTCTCTTCACACCATATAAGGCAATTGGGGTTAACATCTTTTAGTCATGTGACAGGGTAACACCCCACGTGACAAGGGAAACACCTCCAAATACCAGGTAATAAACTGAACACGCTACCAGTGGCGCCCTCTTTACACTTAGCCCAGCAGAAATTTACGATGTTTGATCTTGGACGTAAGAACAGAACAAGTGCATTCTGTGAGTAAATATGATCAAAAATTGTTAATTTATTTATGCAATAATCCGAGTAGAGTACGATTAATTTTTTTCTCATTACCCAAACTGAATTGTTGGTTCTTTTTTTGTTCAGTAGCTAGAAATATATATACATACAAATATTTGCATGTAAGAAATAATTTATACACAACACCGACATATATTATGTAGACATTTATTTCGACCACACCGTTAATAATTATATTTTTTTAGTATTAATTTTATTATTATTATTATATTTTTTTTGCTGTATTCAATATTAACAACAAACGGGTAATTGGTCCATTGCGCACCTCAGTCAGTATGAGATATTTTTTTATTATAAGATACTATCTGAGTGGCGATTTCAATAAAGATCTGATTAAAATGAATGAAAGGCAAATTATTAATGATTATTTTGATACAGTGGTTTCATGTGGGTATATATCCAAAATCACATTACCAACAAGGATGACACATAATAGTGGTACCCTCACTGACAATTTTCTTTGTAAAATCTCCAACGACTTTGCTAAAACTACTGCTGGTATATTGACCTACAAATTGTCCGATCATCAGCCCATATTTATATGTCTTGATTATCTAGAAAGTATCAGCAAATGTCCAAAATATGTAAAAGTCACAGAAGTGAATCATCCAACCAAAATTTTAAAACATCTTAAAAGAGAGATCATTGTTACAGATTTTAGTCACAAATTGCATGTAGATCCTAACTTAAACTATGACAAATTCAACGCAATCATCAAAAATGGATTAGATGTTTGTTTTCCATCTAAACTCGTCAAATACAATAAGCATAAACACAAAAATAATTAGTGGTAGGTCTCATTAAATCAATAACCTTTCGAAATAAGCTCTATGCAAAACTGAAATCAACCCCTCACAACAGTTCCTTATATGGTGAACTTAAAATTAATTTATATACTTATAATCAAATATTAAAGAAGGCTATTATAGAAACCAAGAAAAGTTATTACCACCACTGCTTTGAAATGTATAAATATGTAGTAGTAGTAGTAAAATTTTATTTATTGTCGTTTCAATTCACGGAATCACATACATTGTTCAAGACAAAATACACGAACCAAGCAGAAGCTTCTGTACGACATACTAATAAGAATACATAAATCTAATAGGACTAACAATTATATAATAAATATAGCATATTTCTGTATAGCACTTCATTTTAGGTTCAGCACCTTTTGAGTCAGCATTGTTACAAGTTATCACAAACAGCTCTTTAATAAATCAATGCATTTGACTAGTCATTTCTACATTTTGTGTGAGTTTGTAGTTTATAAAAAATTAATATTCATAATGTCATTTTGATTATGTAACCAGTCAGTCACAACAGATTTGAAGCTGCTGAGTGAGACTTTGCTTCTAATGTAACTCGGGATATGCGCCCATAATTTTGCATATAATATATATTTTATTAACGGAAGATGTCAGACAAGACATATTATATGACACAAGTACCAAAGATAAATGAATACAACAAAGACTATAGTTCCAGCCACCAAATTTAAGTATTTACATAGAAGTTAATATTAGTTAAGCTGTTCATCCACTCCTCATACAGCTTGTATCATAAACACAGTTATATTTTACATATATAATACATATTAACATGTTCAACAAAATACATTTCTTATATAATGTGTACGATATAACTATTTACAGAATGATTTTACTTCAAAATAGAGCTAAATATATATTAATAGGAAGTATATATGTATATATTTACAGAGATTATCTGACTTCACTTCTGGAAAACAAAATCACAAAGACTTTTCATCATGGCAGTTCATTTAGGCAGTTTTAAAGTTCAGGATATTAATGACTCCGCATTCTTGGCATTAAAATGATATGCAAAAAACTTGGAAAACAATTAGGGATATTTTAAACAGAGGTAAATGTAAGTATAGCTGAGGAATTCAATAACTATTTTGTAAATACTGGACCTAGACTTGCATCACAAATTAGAACCATCCAGAGATTATCTAAATAATACTTATACACAATCATTTCGTTTCAAGACAATTCAATTACATTCCAAATAAAGCACTGGTTTTGACAACATCTCAACAATTTTACTTAAGCAAATCAAACCAGATTTACATGCAATTCTAACAGTTATCATTAATCAAACTTAAAATAGCTAAAATTGTACAGCTCTTTAAAAAAGACGAACCATTTATTTTAAATAATTACAGACCCATATCTATTCTTTCTGCTATTTCTAAGGTATCTGAAAAAGTTATGTTTAACCAGATTCATGAATTCTTTAATGGGCATAGTCTGTACTTTTCAAATCATTATGGCTTTAGAAAGTTGCATTCAACTGAATCAGCGCAGATTGAACTAATAGACAGAATAGTATTTGACATGGATATAGGGAAACAGCCAATCATTATTTATATGGACCTCTCTCTAAAGCATTCGTCACCATAGACCACAAAATTCTATTAGACAATTTAAGCATTATGGTTTCGAAAATGAGTCTCTCTCTCTTTAGTGGAAAGTTATTTGAGTAATAAAAACAGTACATTGATATGGATGGTGTAACTTCCTCCTTCATGACTTTAAGTACAGGTGTCCCTCAAGGTTCAATTTTAGGTCCTCTCCTGTTTATTATTTATATCAACGATTTTCATCAAGCTAGTAACTTATTTTCTTTCATATGCTATGCAGGTGACACCACCCTCTCAGTAAGTTTGTCCAATGACATGCACTTCTACTCCAGTTGCAGGAATCTTAAATGGGGAATTGAGTAAAGTAAATGACTGGCTTAAAGTTAAATAAATTATCTTTGAATATTGACAATACAAAGTGTATGATTTTTCATACAATAAACAGATTTGTTTAGAACCCTACACTAGAATTCAATCATTGCATCATTGAGTATGTCGAAAACTTTAACTTCCTAGGTGTTATTATAACTGTAACTGTAAAAAATTAGAAAAGCTTCAGCACAAGGCAATAAGGACCATTGCACACAGTAAATATAATTCCCACATTGAGCCACTTCTCAAGAAACTTAATCTTTTAACAGTTAATGACATGCTCGATAAAAAGATATGCACATTTTATTTCAAAATTACCTGATTATTTTCCTCTTCATTGATGGCTCATTGAACAAGCTGGAACTCATGCTTATAACACACGAAATAATTTATACTTATTGCCAAGAATAAACAACAAATTTTCAAAATTCTGTGTCAGATACCAGCTTCCTCGTTTATTAAATAATAATGTTAGAAATATTATCGAAAAGGTAAACACTCATAGTGAACAAGGATTTACTATATACGTAAAAAGACACCTAATTTCTCAATACAGTGAATACTGTGACGTTATTGACTGCTATATATGTGGCAATAACTTGATTAATCTGTAAATCAGAAGTAAGTTAGTAATGCAGCACACTTCTATCATCTACCTGGCCTGCCTTCAGAAATAGTCCCTGGTTGTGTCTCTTTCGGTTCCTTTTCAGGATTCCCTTTGGTCCCCCTTGTCCCTGATCGCCTTGTTTAACCCTTTTGATTCCCTCTGGGATTCTTCTTTTAACCTTATTCTTGCTGTGCTGCATTTCGTAACTAGTGTTTTACCAATACGAAGGTCTGAAACTAAATGTTGCAGAAATAGACAAAGCACTCAGTGTCTGTGAATTTCATTTGATTACAATGGTATAAATGCTTTTTTTTTTTTTTTTTTTTTCAATATGAGTTTTAGGGGGCATCCACGTCTGCGTTTTTTTTAAATAAGGACTTAGTGGATGTATCCTGACCAAAGGTATATAAAGAGTATATATGTATTTTGACTTTTTTATTTGATTTCATTTACTGCTAATATTATGTGTAATAACGTATATTTCGTTAGTTGTTCCTTGTGATTTGCTGCTTTTGTTTTTTTTGTTTTATTTGGTCAAATAAATAATGTCTCTCTCTCTATCTATCTCTCTATCTATCTATCTATTTATCTATCTATCTCAAAACATTTGTAAATCATATTTATAATAGGCAGCAAATAGTGAAAAATAAAGTCATGGTTTTATTTCATATTATATATTTATGTATTATCTTGTTATTTTATCTTAAATACATTTACTTATCTGTATATTTGTTTAATTGAAATTATATGCACAAATCCATGCATTTTCTTGGTCAAACTGGCACTCCAGTCTAATCCACAGAAAATTGGTCTAATTAAGTTTTTTAAATTTAACCTTCCTGAATGATTTTGGGCGGCATTATTTCAGTGAAGATATATATAGATTTTACCAAGGTTATAATTAGGTAATCATTTGATATTCTTATCATATAGTGCAGGTTATCTAAAAAAAAATCTGAGTTTTCATAGATTGAATCATATTGTCCTAATGTCTCAAATTACACGCTTTCATATCATGTCTGAAATAAATAATGCTTTCATGTTATTGGTAGCAGAAATTTAATCTCACTGACGATCATACAAATGGCTTCTATTTGTGAGGTATGAAATGTTCACTATATAGAAATGTTTATAACCTTATTGTTTAAGGTTATTTTAAGGAATACATTTTAGCAAGGACATATTCTGCAGGTGATATTTTGGCAGACATTCGCAAATCTAGTTGCGTTCTGGCAATGTTGTGCACGGTAGCTATTTTTTGGTCGCCATTTTCAATTTGCCCAGCAGCTTATGCATTCTGTCTGTTGCTGTCTATAATTCAAAAGGACTGAACATTCACTCTTATATATGACAATATATCGTGATACCCCCCATACTATGAATGTTTCTGTATAACTAATTCGGATAGGATAAATTTGAACGCTTTTTTAGTGTGTATTTACTGCACTATCGTCTTGCATGCAGCTTCGAAGAATATCTTTCCAAGATGTCTGCCCATCTCCGTAACCATTTTCAAATATAGACCTCTGTGTTTTCTACATGAGTTTATAAAGAGATGTACTTCATATTATATCACAAACTGCAGTCGTAATTAGAAATATTTTAAGTGCTATAATCCTATATTGCAGGATGATGTATGAGTTTAAAATATCTGACGTCGTTCAAGAATATTTCAAATTATTCAAAGCTTGTAACATTATTGTTTCAGTTCTTTTAGTGGTAGAAATTCAAGTCAATTCACACAACCTCATATTTATTCTAAATATAGCTAAATTGTATGAATCAATTGTGCATATGATGGGTTCGAATAAAGATGAATGAATTTTGTATAATTTCAGTGTTAAGTATAAACATAAACAACATGAAGCTTTTGAATACAATATCTGGGTATGTTTTGAACCTGTATATTTAATATGCACTGCCATTTTCGTACTCTTAAACTTAGTAAACATTTCGATTTTCAGTGATAGAAATAGGAATTGTAGTGAAAGAATGTTTGGATGTGTGAATATCAGTTCAAATAAACAAACAAATACACAGGCAAGTAAACTAACCTTTTTGCAATTTCTTTCAAGAAAAAAAAGGCAAATAATATGAAATAACAAAACTGCATATTGATAACATAGTGAGCATGACAATTTATTAGACAACAAGTAAATATTTTATATCTAATTTGTTCGCAATAATCACTTTTAAGATACTCAGATGTGCATGTACGTGAAATAGTTTGACATAACGTAATTATTGGTAATAGGGTTGTTTACTACTTCTTTTAAAAACAATTGTTAAGGTGATTGGATATTTTACTCCAAAAATAAATAAATTATAAAAAATTAAAAATCGTCCTAGTATTTTCTTACAAAAAATCAAAGCTGAACAAGTATGATATCAAGAATAAAAATAGTAAGACTATTATGTTTAAAAAGAAAACGAAAAACAATTAACTAGTATAACCCGACATATGAATATGGAACATATGCATACAGATAGATGATTATTTCGTAACTTGTATATTTATTCATTGATATAATTGTAACAGAATATATTATAGTGTTCTATAGACCCTGTCCCTGAAAGGCAAACAAAAATAGATCGGGCGGTGACCCAGATTCTCAGCTCGATTTTTCATCTTTCATGAGCTTTTTTGTTCTTTTTCCCCATTTTTTTCTCTCTCCGTTTTATTTGCGCGTGCGAGGCAGAATGATCAATCATTCCGAGAATAGACGAGCTAAAAATAGAACATGATAAATCTCTGATCCAGAATGCTGGTACACAGTGGATGATGTTAAAAAAAATGTTCTTCTTATAATTTTCCGTCAAAAATACAATATTTGAATTACTTTAAAGGTGTTGATAATAAGGATCATACACATGGTTTAAATAAAAATATTTTATAAATATAGATTTATGTATGTTAATATTTCCTCTCTCTAGACTTAAATCAAAATTGAATGCAGATTGTTGATGAATATATAATTTGTATTTGTAAATAACGAATACTATGAATCTTTGAAACTGACAATTTATGTTTGAAATCTCGAATATATTTCCTAAGAGAAGCAAAAAACGATTGTTAAATCAAAATACATAAGCATAATATTTCTCTCTAAAGTTTTGATAACTTTGACAGGTAATAATATAATAACTTATGATCCACAAAATCCATTATAATAACCACAACAATTCAGAAACTAATCATAAGTACAAAACATGCTGTATTCATTTTGAAGATATAGTCATAGAAAACTAATTGTCAATTCATGATAAATCATAGTATCATCTTTGTGACATGAAATGTACTCAAAATGCTTGGCAGTGGTAAGCCCCCCCCCCCCCCCCTCCCAAAATTTGCCTTCCTCATAATTTAGAAAAATCTGAAATTTAGTGCATGTTAACCTTGCTTAAGGGCACTCATCACATAGACCTTACAAAGAAAGGCCTCGACTCAATGTAGCAAACTGTTCTAGTGTGAAGAATGTACATAGGCGAAATAATTGAAAGATAAATCTTAAATAATGCTCTTATACAAGACATCTGTAACTTTATAATTAGTGTGGATGTTTGGATAATTGCCATTTTACATGGAGTTTTAAAAAGTAAAAAAATTAAATAGTTCTGTAATGTGAATTATTATAACCACAGGACTAGCACCCATGTATACATGAAAACCGAGCCCTTAAATTATTTATTTGCATATCAAGTGCCTGACATGTTTTTAATTGAGACTGCAACAAAAATGAACGCAAAATATGCACAGATTCCAATAACAGAATTGCTTTTTAATTTATCTAATTGTTCCATGAATATTTCATTTTGTTTATTGTTTATATCAATTTTATTGAGATATTACTAGTTTACTGTTATGGCAGATTTGTCAAAATTACAAATGTGTTAATTTTAGAAGAGAATGTTTATGAGACTCATTTAATGCTGTTGTAATGCTTAAGTGATATATATAGGCAGCTTATATTTGCTGGTCTGATAATATTCAACTCATAGTGCAGCCCTCTAAGGCAGGTATTTGTCATTCCTGAGGGTTGATTGATAAGATGAGGGAGTGGTATTAATTGGATTACTTTCAGCCCAAGATTCTACCTATAAAAAAAAAGGTAAAAAAAAAAAGTCGTACTCATCCGCTACTAACTCCAGATATCCTAAGATGGCTTAGCATTATAACACCCCCCCCCCCCTCCTCCCCATATACCAAGATGTCACAAGGTATGATTTAGTTTAAATAGTCTGGATCGTCAGTAATAACAGTACCCCATATGGGGTACTGGTAATAATCATTTGATGAATCACAGGAACAGATTTAGGTAGCTTAATTCCCAGCTAAGGTCTTAAAAATGGTGGTTCCCTGTACTTCGTGCCTATGCTGAGGCAAGTCAAAAATCCCAACCATGGGGTAAATGTGAATTTCGCCAATACGTATGGTTCTGAAATCTGGTGATTTAACCTGGTAAGCTTCAGACCCAGTAACAACAGAGGTCTCATGTGCGGAGAGCAGTCGGAAGTCTGATATATAATGGAAATATTCAATGCTGTGTTGAGCATGAGAGATTGACAGCTCGCATCGGAGTCACTAATTACCTATTAGCATTGCCGCAACGGGTGTCAATCATCTCATGTTAGGTCTGTCAAGACTGTCATTCACAATCTGGCTAGACTTCTCATTGACAGCCTCCTGAGATGCAGCTCATAAACAATGGCTCGGTCAGGATTTAAACCTGGGTCCATCAGTAGAATTTGTTAGGTTTTCAACTGGCCAATGCCTTAACATCGAAGCCACCCAGCTGACAGAGATAGTAATGATGATGTCCCCTAACATGGTGTGGACTCCAAGCCTTATCATCTCATCATTACACCTACCTCTGGCAGTCGGAAATATAAGCTGATTATATAACTTCAGACTAGCAGCATTGAGGCATAACAATTTGGAAAGTGTTTTATTTGCACCAGCATAGTCATTTACTTATTAATATACAAGGATGAGACACAGCTCGTAAAGTGTTGTCAGACCAGAAACCAAAAATTGGTCATTCATGGGAGCTAGCCAGTCTCAACCGCTAATAAGCTGCGTTCAATTCATATATAAATAATTGTCTCAATGTACTGTGCTATCTCTTAGCAGTTTATTGATCAGGTACCAGCATTAGACATCATAAGACAAAAACAGTGAGATTTAACCCCCCTGTCAATCATCCTAATTCTATCAAAGCTTATATACAGAACCACTCAAATACTAAAGACTACATCAGTATTAAGACCACTATCAAGACCACTTCACTAATTAGACTATCAGTCTCTTCAGACCATCTCATTAATGCCACCTCACTATTAAGACCACATCACTATTGAGATCGCTTTAATATAAAGAAATATCAAGACCAACTGACTGTTAATCAACTCACTATTTAAAATATGCCTTTACAATCATTATAGTGTACCTCACTATAAAGACAACTCATTATTAAGGCCATTAAGAGTAACACTAAGTGTGGACTTAATAGCGGGGTTTCGCTGTAGTGAGCACTTAATTAGCAAAGGGATGAGAAGGGTAGTCTAGCTGTTAGGTTGGAACCGACCACCCCCCCCCCCCCCACTCCCCATCAGTGAATTGGGGGAGGGGGGTCATGTTTGGAAGTGTCCCATGGACCAATGGCTGTTCTTGTCTCAAACTACCCCTGGTGACAAGTCTGTCTAGAAAACTACAATGCTTGTGATTGGATAGTTAGGGCCAGTGGTCGTACTACGCAGAGGTATTTTAGTTCTTACACAAACGAGAAATAAACAAAGGAACGCTGTTGATGGTCCCACAAACAAAAGTGTGAGAATGAACCCAGTATACCTGTCGCGCTGTCATATAGAATTAGTAAGATAAATTTCGGCCAAATATAAATGAAATATTCCTGTTTACATAATGTCCTCATCTACTAGCACTATTACATTTTTCGTCAACTTACATATAGAGAAATTTTCATACAGCCTGTTAAGTCGTGCCCATCAACACAACTATTGTAATGTTATAAACTAACATTTCTTCAGAGACATAGTATGCATTCATGAGTGGCAAGAACGACTCACTGAGTTGCAAAACTCTACTGAAATTATCAGCAAAGAGGTTTCTGATATTTTTGTCTTTCACGGTTATGTTATTTCAATCTAGTGTAACACATTATAGGACTTTAGCTTTATATCGTAATAACCAATGATTTTTCAATGTTTCCCACTTTTACTGTTGTTGTTGATGATGGTTCCATACTGTTTTAACCTAGATTGAAGTTACAGCAGAAAACTGTCATATAGTTCACTCTACTAAACAAACAAAGTTTCAAAAACGGATATGTATTTTAACGTAAGTTGCCTTATTCTGCATACTGAGGTGCCTGTAAGATTTGAGTGGTTTTTTAGTTCGATATCTTGTTTTATGAAGTGTGCATGTGTTCATATCTCGCAATTTTATAAGAAACAAATCCCTATTAGACAATTCAGCGAAGTGTTTTTTTTTTAATGAATTTCATCGACATATATAGAGGTCACCGAAGACCTGTATGTCAAATTGAGCAAATGTTGATGCATTTAAGATCAAGGCATTTTCCAAAAAGAAATCGTATATTTGTATGGTACTGTTCTATTTAAAATATGGATTACTCGTAGATTATTTTCCCACTGATAGAAACAACAACATTTTCGGTTCCTTTATACTACTACAGATGTAAACAAACTCCACACGAAACCTTAATTTAATCTGCAATGACGAATATTTGCAATCATATCCCTGGATAGCCTACTGACATATATATATATATATATAGACTGGACAACTGAATAACGTTAGGCACACCCCAACTAGAGTCGAACAACTTATACATACAATTGAAGGTGCCATTTAGGAAAGATTAAAACTGATCGATCATTTTATCCTCTATGGAATGATAACTTTCTCGGAGACCAACATCAGTCTTGAATGTTGTATTCTACTATACTTTGACTTCAGTGAGTCAGTTTTAGCTGCTGTCTGAGCCAGTTAGTGATATTTTCTTTGAAAGTAACTTATGGTACATTATTAATACCCAGTTTGAATTTGTATTTTGACTTTGGAACTAATCCAACATTTCAAATTTGTGTGTGTCAACTACTTCTACCAGAAGTAAATGTTTTTCAATTTCAAAGTTTATTCGAAGGCAGACGTAATAAGGTCATGCTTAAACTGTATCTATGTGCTATGGTATTGTATAGATAAAATGCAACATGGCGTTTTCTTAAGACTGTCATGTTGTTTGTTAGAAAATAAGCCAGTTATCTCCGCTTGTTTACAGTTATTCACGAAATTATATCGAAGATTTCAGACAGAATCATAATGTTCACTGTGTAACTTACATATATCCAGTCATATATATTTAGATAATTGTGACTAAAGCACAAACTTAAGTCATGAAGTCAATTATTATATATAGGAACATCCATTTGACTTACTTTACAATTTCAACATGGCTTCTTAGAGTAAAAAGTGACATCAAACTAAAACATGTAGAGGCACAAAATAATGAGTTATAAGAAAACAGCAGGAAGCTTATTGATTTTGCCAAAATATTGGCTGTCAACAAAATATTTCATTTTCTTTTATTAATGGTGTTACATCTAAGTATACTTAGCTCTGGTAGATATCCCTGGCGTCGTTTATGACATAAAATATCAATGAAATAAATTAGCTAAATTTTAAGTACAACTTCATATATCCTATCAATGTAAATTTAAAATGTACAATTAAAAAATATATATGATTTCCAAATATTAACTGTTGACAGATTTTTACAAAATACAATTTTCGTAGTCTATGCATTAATATAGTGAATATATAATAACATCCCATTATTCATGTTGCATTTGTCGATCTACAATATCGACCATACATTTTCGAGCATGTATATCTAAAAATTACAAACGTGTAGGTATACATCAATAAAACAAAATGTACCAAACAAATAAGCAGATGTGCATTATAGGTTTATTCTGCATAATTTGACACGAAAAATGTTTGTAATGTTCATTCTCAGATGTACGATAAGGGATACATGACATATTAATTCAAAAATTGATACAATTTGAATATTTATACAGAATTTATTACAATGTTCACAAAATGCCTTTCTAAATGTCCTCATATCTTATTCAAAGGCAATATCAGTCAACTAATATTGATCTTTACCATGGTTTATTTTGTTGTTTTAATAATGATGCCTTACTGTGGATTAAATTAATTGTAGTTCATAAAAAAACAGATCGACAAAAAACAATTACCTATCGTGTCACTGACACTTTTATAATTGTTTTTTTTTACATTACAACTTCAGAGGTTATTTATAGTGATCTTTGAATGATTTTCGTGCTATGTCTTTGATGAAATATGATGAAATATTCTTCACACAAACATGATATTTTCATTACAACATTCTTCATATATTCTGTGATTCCAGACAAAGGCTACAATATTAAATGTACTGTCGGTGCAACTGTTAAAGCTTCTGATCTGTTGAAGATATGTATTCTGGGATTCCCCATGCTTTGGATATGACCAGATCTGGCTTTGGGTTGAACCTTGTCTTATTTCCAATTACTGAAAGAGAGGCAAAAGTATCGATTTCATATAAATTGCTCATAATTAGGTGTGATATGCATCAATATATGGCACTGGTGGTATCTCTAAGAGACCAAGGGAGGAAAGTTTTTGTTATCTTTTTATTTAGGGGGGGGGGGGTGAGTAGATTTTTTTTTTAATCTTTAGTTCGGGAGGGAGGGGGAGGGGGTTTATCTGTTCTGTGAGTAGGATTGTGCATATTGAAAGCTTTTTACAATTCTATGTTACATTGATCCAATGTTTTAATGAATAAATGTATATATAAATATATTTGTAGTGTTTGTCTAGATTTACCCACATAACCCAAAGTTAAAACTGCCTCAGGATTCTATAATATCATTATAAGTGTAATTATTGAACAATCATTTCTACAATTAGTTTTACGTTGTGATCACACATTTTTCACACGACAATGTGGTCTTCAAATTGAGGTGAAATTCATAATATTGGATGGAATGAGGGAAATGTTGGGTGGTATTAATGATAATGTCCACTGTATATACCTATTCACACAAATATCAACTAATTTTACATGGGCATTTGTTATAATTAGATTGTATTAAATCGAACGATATTAACTTAATTTCATTATCTAGTACTGCTCGTGTGAAACGTATGATCTCATTGCATGACTAGCTACCGGAGGCAGATGTTATGATGAGTTAGCACTGGCTTACCCAAGTTACCCCAAGCATTGTATTTTTTGTGACTGAAATTGGTGGATTCCATGACAGCCAGAGATTAAAGGTATTAGATGACTGACTGACTGACTGAAGAATATCCAGATTTAACAAAAAGTTTTGAAATTGATATGAAATTTCAATATATCATTTAATATATAATCAATATAACACTGGGTTCCTTGCTATATTTCTTGTAAAGTTTCATATATTGACAATTCTATCATTCAATGGCTAGTTTGACCGGTGGATATTCATCATCCAAATGTTTAGCATACAACCTGAATAATAAACAGTTCATCGCTGAATCAAAACTCTCTCTTATTGGCTGGTGACTTTGCCCCATGTAACAAGATCCGACCAATCAGAATAAACTGGGTCAGTCTTGACTTCTGAGGCGAGAAGTCCATATTTAGAAGTTTCAAACAAAATGGCTACTGCCCAGCGTAGAACTATTGAACTTTACATGATTGAATAATAACGCTTCCTCCACTTAATTGAATAAATAATATTGGATTTTAGAACTAATAATTGGTTACGTCTAATAACCCTAACCCTGACACAAAGTTCATTGTTATTTTCTCAATGCCACCCCCCCCCCCCCCTCCTACAGTTAAGTTTTCAAACGCATTTCCCTTGGAACAAAATAAAACTGCTAATATGTGCTATTTTTGGCCTCTCTGCTACAAAACAGAAATCTGAACTGAGCTACTTGTGCTGATGCTAACGAGCTGAAATATTTCTGCTAGGTTGGAATAACCCATCAGGGCCCTCGGTGCTGATTTATGGCCCCCTAAAGTGCCCCTGGAATGTCAAGAGCTGGTGTTTTACATGTCCCAGGTTGAGCTAGACTGTAGGTTTGGTGTACAGCGGAAACAAATACACATATGCTAAAATAAATATACATATATGTCAGTTTCTGGAGAGGAGAGGAGAGGAGAGGAGAGGAGAGGAGAGGAGAGGAGAGGAGAGGAGAGGAGAGGAGAGGAGAGGAGAGGAGAGGAGAGGAGAGGAGAGGAGAGGAGAGGAGAGGAGAGGAGAGGAGAGGAGAGGAGAGGAGAAATATTTATTTATATATCAATATGGTGCTTCCAAATGCAGTCCATATGCTTATGAAAAATAGCCTAAATAGGTCATACTAATACCTCCAACTAAGAATTTGGGATCAGAGACCCCACCATGAGAATAAAATAGGAGACAAAAATGAAATGAACCAAGGAAATAATAACTTGGGCTCTGTTATTGGTTTGTTGTAACACTGCATAACATGGTTTTGGAATAATTGTTATGAATATTTATTAATGAAAAAATTTTACAAGGTAAAACTATTTTGAGAAAAAAGCTCTTTTTCAACATGGCCCTCTAAAAAAATAAGTAAAACAGTAAAAATGAAGACTAATATAAATATATTAACTGAAGCTCATTGGGCGTGCAATTCATGATTTTTTTCAACCTGTGTATAATCTTTAACCAGACATTTAACTGCAGTGATAGAGAAAATATATAAATGAATATTTTTGAAGTGATGGGGGATGTAAACGTCATTTTCAACCTTGGATTTAAACATTGATAATTCCAGAAATCCCCAAGACAAAAGCCAGTGGCAGGAACTAAACGAGAGGAGGAATTCCAGAAAGTTTTAAAGCTTGTAAGCATGCCAATTGCCATTGTCTGAAAACATTTAATATCTATATTGCATGCTTTCTAGCTGTCATGTTCAATTTATACTTTTCCTTAAGGGCTACGAGGCCTTGGCAGGTTATATAATATCCTAGATAAATCGCCAATGATGAAATAGATTTTCTTAATTTCATCAATTCCAAAGCTGCTTGCTGACTGGTTCAACAAAAATGGCATAGGTAGACATATCCAATATTCATATTAATATCTCATATGATCAGAAATATATCTGTAATAGTGGATTATATACTAAATATATGGCTAAAAAGTGATAATTCTGTGTCCAGTGTTTAGCTGATATGTAATCAATGGAGTATATTAACTCTGACATGTGCTGGAACGAGTATTTTGCAAGTAGATCGACCAGGTTTAGATTTATTTAGCTATGAACAGAAAACTGAAACTTGTCAAATATGATATCAGTCCTAATGTTATTTCAATATACAGCAACACATCGAAAGCTTGTGAATGGATGGTTGTGTTTTAATTCTGTATGTAGTATAATTATAATAATCTGAACTATATCTGTTCTTACACTATTCATCTAAGGCCAAGGAAAGGATTAAACATTCAAAACTACTTGTAAAACTGTGGACACTTCGTTTGGCCCAAATAAATCATGATTCCCCATTCTTTTACACGTAAGATGAATTTTCAAATTTCAGGATTATACTCTTTTTTGTTTATATATTTTCATGTACAATACATCGTCTATTAAATCTGTTACTGGCCAACATTTTTAATAGTGATTTTGAATAATATTTTGGTCCAATTTTGACCCAGTTCGGATTCAACATGGCGGCTGTGCTATTCGACACAATAATAGTTGGCGGACGTTTTGAAGAAAAAAAAACACCAAACAACTTGCGAAATATTACCGAATTTTGTTCTTCGGTTGTAAGGTATCAAATAAACTATATAAGCCATAGTAACTAATAATTGCATAGCTTGAATATCTTGTACATGCACATGCAATGTATTTGATAAATCGATTTTTAGTTAGATGGTTAGTGAAGGCGTTACTTCAATTTCAGCCTGTCTGTCAGTGAATGCAGTAGTTGGAACAATCCCATGCATTGACAGTAGCTATAACATAGGGCAACAATTACTTACTTAAAGTGGTACACAACTATGATTAAGACGAATCATTATGCACAATATGCACATTTTAAATGGTGGTTAATGAGAACTGGAAAGGGAAAATATGAATACAATCTCTTATGAACTGAAAACAAGAATAAAAAGAAAAATTGTACAAATTACAACTTCACCGATTTATCCAAATTATACACACTGGTTTCTATTTCTAATTTTTGACAGTATTTTGTAGTTAGTGTTTTACCTTAGGGTTCATAATAAAATGTATATTATACGAAGATCGATCTACATCACCCATGGGGCCACAGTAAAAAAAATTGGAAAGAAACAAAAACACCAAAAAAAAAAAAGTTCTGTATATAATCTGCTGGAATATCAATTTATTAAGATAATGCATTTAGCATATACATGTAAACAGAATCTTGGCTTAATTTATTCTGATATACATTTGCGACACACAAATCGTACAATATTTATCAACATAAATGTTTGGATCACTAATGTTCAATTTCAATTGATGGTGGTGGCAATATTCTTCATATATCATTTCTGAACCAAACATGCAGTTACTGATATATGTTACTATCAATATTTATAGAGATGCAACCTGGTAATATACCATAACTTCATCAGTGCAAGCCTCTTGCTCCTGACATCACATATTTCATAATATAACTGCTTCGCTTTGTTTAGCCCCTTTTTTTGTCAATATTTTCTAAATATTTCTATTAATATAGATGAAATAATTCATATAACATCGCACTATCATTGCTGGATAGCCAATCGTCCCAGCAAACACTTGTTCGATTAATAATTTTTTTCTCAATCAGATTCATGGAATGCAAAAACAAGTCAATATTTTCTATGCCCCCTCATTCTACTCCTTTTCCTGATTCGCCTACACTGCCGTGCAAAAGTTTGGAAGCGTACAGCAGTTTGTAAAAGTTTGATAATAATAGCAAAACTATAACAGCGATCAGTTACTGTGATAATGATGTTAGAAATGTTTATGCTAAACTTGTGGATGAGTTTATTTCTACCTTGGTCATTAGAAATATCAATTTCAGTCACAATCAAATAAGCAAGTGTTTCCTAAGCAAGTGTAAGTATAAATATCATGTGGTGATGGGGCTGTATATTAAAAATAATATTAAGTTCATGACAAACTCCCATTGCATTCTCAATTGGAATAAGATAAAGGCATGCATCCAGTGACAAATAACGATAACAAAGTTAAGAAAATGAAGGGATGAAAATTGAAATTCCTAACAGCTCAAATTTGACCATTTCAGTTTCAACTTCAACCAATGATTAGTCTAATAATTTATGAAACCAGAAATTTTGTCATATTGTTTATATGCTTGTTGGGAGGTACTGTACAGAATTAGTTTCACAATATTCTCCAAAAGTTTGGAATCCTCCAGGAAACTTTTCTGTATACCTGGATTATTATTATTATATATATTTTTTCTGTTATATCTGGATTATGTTATTGAAGTCGTAAGATACTTAGTCATATACCAAATAAAAATATCCATAATTAAACTTTTCAAGTAATGATGGTTGAAATCTACATGGCTTTAGTTATTATAGGAACTATGCATTGAATTTCTTTCAAATTTAATATCTGCGTGATTAATCTTTTTCTTTTTGAACACAGTGTTCCTATAGCAAGAGATACTACCTCTATAGTTACAATTTTGTTGAGCACTAAGCTCTTCGTGGTTATCACGTGACGTATTAGTTTTACAGCTTCTTAAGTGTGTTTTATCGTTATCCTAAATTACCAATTTGCATTATATCATATTGTCCAATTTTTGGACTTGACAATGCTTGAATGACCGATTTCTATTCTACATCACGATTTTTCTAAAGTAATAAATGTTAAAAGCCTAAAAAAAGAACTTGGTTACAGCCCTAGTTAAATATTGCCATCACATTATTACGTCTGCCTCATGTTATAAGAGCCCAATCCAAGGCAAAATACCCCCAACTATATATATGGATGGTAAATGTGATGGTAGGTTCGTCATTACGTCTGCCAGTTATACCTGTTGACTTACTGGTCATTTTAAATTTTAACATCTTAAGTATATATAACCACAAGAGTACAATGGTCCAAATGGTCCTATATTGGGGTTGGCATGTACAGGGGCAAGCAAACTATTTATAAGACGTTTCATCATTATGATATCTGCCTGCATCATAAATTCATCCTACAAGATAAATGAGACAAACAATATTTTAAAACAGTGTGGCAAACAATACCCTTTAAGGCAAATGCAGAAAGAACTAATTGATTTAGCTATTGTTTAATATGTATCATAAAAAATTATCCAATGGAAACAAAACATAACGGTTAATCATTATAATAAATGGCTAGGTAAATGACAGAAATTCCCAGATATATTCCAATACCTCAATGCTAATCTTTAGCTTAGTCAGCTTGCATGACCAGCTGCCAATGGCAGATGTAATGATCGGATGGCAAGACTTGAAGTCCACACCATATTTACCCTCGCAAGTGAGCTGCTCAGCAGTCATTGATATAGTGTTACTGTGTCATTGTTTTAATATGTAAGTTTATTTCTCATTTAGTCCTTTCAATTTCCTGTAAATACTCAAGTGGTTTTTGCATATATTTTTTTTAATTTACAATATAAACAATAAAAACGTCCCCGTTATTTGGTTAAAATGAAAATAGGTATTATTTGATGAATCTAAATTTTGAATTATGACGAGTGTTCTTCTTTTTTCCTTTTTTTTTTTTTTTAAGTAGTAAGATAATAATCAGAAAGAAGTTTGCATCATCAAACCTCACCAAATGAAGCAATAATTGTGAGGTGGTCGTAAAGGCGAGGTTGTCTTCAGTGTGGGCTGCATTTGAAACTGATCGTTCATTTGACTCACCCATATTTATACCCCAGCTGAATATCTCAGTAAATCTCAATAAATTATCATTCCATCATTGTTTACTTTGAAAATAATTAACTACGGAAGCTCGTGACCGTTTTTAGAACCACGTGGCCTGCACCAACCAATCGAAACGTTCCTTAACTGATTTGGTAGACTGCCTCCATCCCATAATAGATCCTGACCAATCAGCTTCGAGTTCACAATCACGTGTACCGTTTCAATGGTTCTTTCAGATACCAGATATTTTGATTTATTATTTTAATATATTTCATTAATCACGTAAGGGAATATTGTGTTAATTATTACACTATACCACGTAGTGATTTATAGAAGCTGCCCCATTATTCTGATGTTCCAAAAGGTAGGTGAATCTGCCGCTAAAAATATCGCTTCTAAATTCAAAAAGAGGACTGTCAACAACCAAATAAAGCAGTATCAGATGATATTTAACAACAAACAAATGATCATATATCGATATATATAGCTAAATTGTATGTCTTTATATATCATGTTTATACAAATGTTGACAACCATGCATGTTTATCCTTTTACATATGTACTGCTTCATAATATTTATTATTTTTGGGCAAAAATGGGGGGGGGGGGAGGGGGGGGGGGGCTCAATACAGCATGTCATGGTTCTATGTTTATGTTTATGATTTATTGCTGTCACCTCTTCGTATTGTTGTTGAATTTGTGTATAGCAGACATAAGCATATGATGTATCATATGGTAAATAATTTAACTGGTTTTTAAATATAATTTATTACTTCTATACCTAGTTTGTACAAAGTTTTCTGTACATCTATATCTTAAAATAGTTCCAGCTGGTAAACTGGCAGATCACTGATAGAAGACTTTCCCTGGCTGTTGATATCTTAGACATGAATTAAAATTCATTTTTAGCCCCTCAAAGGGTTAATTTGTTGTACATATAGTCTTGCAAAAGTGAGGCCTGTATGTAAACACAATATCTTGAACATTATTTACATGCTAAAGTTACTATTGGGAGGTTATATGAATTTTTTTCAAATTTTGTGTATATTCCACCTTTGACCAGACTCCGATTCAGACTTTATTTTCACAATATATGTATAATAATACGTCAATGAAAGGAAATAAAATGTACACACACATTTTATTTATAGATAGATACTTAATATTGGGAAACCCTTCCAAGGCTAGATGCTACCATCGATGGGCGAGTAATCATAACAAATATAAAATGATAATACATTTTTCTATCAAAAGATCTATTTGCATTTTACAATTTTCAATGGCTGTCAAATGCTCAAGTTTTATAACAAGCATCACGTCTGAAACTTGACATTTCATTGTTTAACATTGGGCTAAAGTTTTACCTATTAAAGGCTTGCATCTGAAGAGAAAATCAAAATTAAATTCATATAAATGATTTTACGAGCCATAGAAAACTGGATAAATCCATGCATTTCTGCATGTTGCACAATGCCTTGAAATGCCAAGAAAATATTGAATAATAAAACTATTTATACCACACAAACAAATCCATGCATGTAGTCAATGTTACTGGTAACCTGGAATCGGTTGAAACAGATATGCTGGTACCTCAGTGAAATGAAACCCACTTTTAGCAGGTTGCAATAGAGGAAATATACATAATGAATGAAAAGTATCTAAGGAAGTTCTAAGTAAGTTCACCACGAACTATCAGTGACCAAAATTAGAATGAAAATTCAATTCATACCCATCGACGTTTTGCTTCATTGTCAAAATGACATCGTAACCAAAATAAAAAAATATATATTTTGTCTTTAACTGCAATTAAATTCAGTCAAAATCATGGTACTTTTCTTCACTATCAAAAATAAATCGCCATTAAGACTAGAACAATTTGATACAAAATATTTTCATAATAAAGAGGTTGGACTGTACTTCGATGGGTGTGCCAAAAGATAAAATATTATCATATTGGTTAGGATGTCTTTAGACTGCTGGAAGGTATTGCATGACGAAGTTCATATTAAATTAGACAAATTATTCCAATGAACTTGAAAAGATTTTTAAGAGACTTGCAAGAAAATTTATTGGAAAATGTAGACCAGTTTGTCAAGTTTTCAAGGCGAACATTATTCAGGCAGTCAGGCAATCTCTAAATTATCATTATTTTCGAAAATTTTCGAAAATTACTGGCGACCTGTGTGATCTTTCCTGCAAGTTATTGCATATTAGGAATGTACACTTAATATTTGGGCCTTTTGTGATATGGAAGTAAACAATGCAAGTACATATCGTTAATATATTAAAAATCTCTCTCTTTGACTGAATTTGTCTGTGGGAAAATAAAATTGATATCCAATGATGAAATTGATGAAATGCATTCAATATTTATTTTGTTCGTTGTAATGAAGCTCATTCCTACATGGCCATTTTATTCTTTACTTTAGCATACGACTGCATGATTATATCTTTCTTCTTACTTCCATGAAAACTGATTTATCTGTAATACTTGGGTGTAAATAATACAGTATTTCCATTAGACCAGACTTGCAATTCATCATATGTATGTGTGACCAACAAATCAATCTGATATATGCAATCAAACACAGCCATATATTGATATTGGTATAGGTTAACTTCATGTTCTGTAGTCTGTATTCATGGAGAACCCCTTCTCAACTCAATTTATTTTAACTGATACCTGTTGATTTGTCTATTACATCTGTATATATACCTTGAGTATGCAATATGTATATATATATATATATATATTGCTGATAGTTAGATGTTCTTCAACAACCCAACAAAAAAATGGAGTAAAAAAAGCAACAGAGATTTACATTGACTCATTTCGTTTTGTGCACTTGCAAACATTTATGGAATTTTTTTTTTTTTCTCAGCAAATTTTTTTCTCTTTTTTTAAATTGCTGTATCTGTACATTCTATTACGGAAATGAAAATATACAAGAAATAAAAAATGAAACTTCAATATTATTTTCTCTTAATTATTTTCTTTTTGGTTTCTAGTACAACTGGAATAGGTTTAATAAAAAATTTTCACGAATAAAATCAAAATGATACAACTGTTAATTAACAGACGAACAACATTTGAAATAAAATTTAAAGTTTATATTAATATACAGTTCATGTAGTACAAGCCCATTTAATTATTCAAATAATGTAAAGTTTGTTCATATATATACAAATCAAAGAACTGTTGTCTGGGTATACATTTTGTAGAAGATTCAATTAATAAATTTTGTCAGATAGTCAGCAAACTAAGTTGCATAGGCCAGGTACACCTAGGATCTAGCACAAGTTATCGATAGTGAATTTACCATCCCAATATTTCAATACTAACTTAAGTCGTCGTTTATACCTACTCATTTCATTGGACATTTCAGTAATTACTAAAAGAGGGTTCTCTGCATATTACGAATATTGCTAGATATATATTGTTTAATTAGGTAATATGACAAGAATAAACAAACATCCAAAACGAACAGGTCTTTAATTTCTAATAAATATAAGTGCTGCTAGTATATAATCATTTAACTTGTGTGATCAACTGCCAGAGGCAGACGTAATGAGGAGATGATATGGTTTACAATCAATATCGTATGTGACTATTTCATTTACACCAATGCAAAATAATTGTATCATAATCAGCCAGGCATTTGCCAATAAATTATATTCGAGTCGGAATTGAGTTTTAAAAAAAAAGTAAAAAAGAGAAAGTGAGACATGTCCTCATTACTCATTACTTTTTTCTTTTCTTTTTTCTTCTGGTTTATATCCCTTTCCTATCTCCCAAGTGATAATATTGTTACGTAAAACGAATAGAGATAAGCTGAAATTTATGTTGCATTGATAGATTAACTTCAATGAATCAAAATTATGGTTGGTCACTGGCCTGAAGAATTTTTCCTTTTATATTCTTTTTGGTGCCAGCTTCTCAGTTTGTGATTTACTGCATGTGTATCACATTTTCATCTGAATGACTTCATTTGAGTATATATATTATAAGTAAAACAGTACATTGAAAACTTGCATTAAGAACACCTATCTATTGAGACCACCTTGGCATAATGATCATAAAATTGTGGACCAATAATATTCTTATCAGTGCCATGACCTCACACTTAATTCGGACAACTTCAACTTCACTACTAAGACCATTGAATATTTTACAAAATATGTCCTATTGACTGGCCTCCATAATGTTACGTTTTGCAGAGAAGTTTCAGATTTGCTAATGCACTTTATGACCTACTAGCAACGCAATATTTAGATTTTTTAAAAGCTGGGCGAATTTTAGGATAATGGCCTCTTGTCTGTGAACTTCATCCCCCCCCCCTTCTACTTCCATTTTCTTGCCAGGGTAAATAGGTTACCCTGGACATGCTACCCCTTCACACCAGCTAGTGGGGATTTTAAGTTCCCCTGGCGACATCTATGGACTATAAAACGCAATACTTTGCCAAGGTGCTTTGAGCTTCGACATAGCAAAACCTTGGGCGCTCTTCTAGCCTCGTAAAATTTAACCTCATTGTCAGTATACATAAGATGATTAGGATAATTGACATTGTATTGCAATGTAACACGATTAATCAGATTTTAACAGAACTTAGTGAAGTTGTTCTTATGTTCACATAATGAACACTGATAGATCCATATACAGTCGGAATATTGTGTGTGATACAAACAACCTCTCCACAAAGATGAACATTAAAAATATTTCTGAATAAGCTGAAGCACTTCTGCAGGTGGCAAAAACAAAGTCTCAACTTGTAACTATATCTAGCATTCTTCCTCGTCTAGATAAAGCTGCAACAGATCAAAGATTGTGCAACATGAACCAACGCCTTGCAGTTACAGCCCATGCCAACAACGTTCGCTTAATAGACAATGACAAAAACTTTAGGTTTATGAGTGAAATTCCTGATGAGTGCCTAATACTTGCTGATGGCCTGCACCTGTCAGCTGCAGGAGCTGGGCGTCTAATTAAGAACCTAAAACTTGGTGAAGTGCAACCTAGGAAAATATCCACAGCACTAGTACAATGAGCTACTCAGAATAACGAAAAGTAAACCAAATACTAAGTAAAACAATGGTGTGACTAGCAACCTACATATGGCTGCAACCATAACAATAGATGGGCAGAAATTCACTTGCAATGAACAGTATAACACTCATGCTCTTGCAACTTTCTTTCGGGATCAAGAGACAGCTCGGAAAGCCATGATCACTGAAAACCCGTATGAACTCGTTGCCTTACACAAAAAGTTTGCAAACTATAATGGCAAATATTGCCAAGTATACACAGAATTGTACAGCAAGGATAGCACTTCTAGCATCTTACAGTGGAAGATGGGGTATCGGTATCCATATCCAAGACAAAATTGCCTTGGCTAACCAAAACTGGACAGGTAAAAACATCATGGGAACTATTCTCATGGACATCCGAAAGACTTTGAGAAAGCAGCCACAAAGAGATAATGTTCAAACAACAACAAACAGACATTATGAACAAAACAAGTTATGCTGGTTCTGTGGTGAACAAAATCGTGTATCGAAAAACTGTAAACATGGTCAAAAATTACAATGTAACTCTTACTATGAGTATGGGCACAAGTCCAAATTTTGCTATACTGGCTAGGAAACTGGCCATGAGAATGGAGCCGAAACGTGCAATGAGTTTCATTTAAAAGACTAAAATTGACTGTATAAATTACGTTTTTAAATGTAGTAACAATAACTGTATTAAATTAGATGATTTTATCAAACAAGAGTTGTGCAATGATGATCCAGTATGTAATATTAATGGGCTGCATTCTACTTCAAAGACCTCTGATGGCAGTAGGCAAAAATGTACACATTTTAAGGCTTTAGCTTCTACCAAAACTAATCAATTCAAAGAAAAAGCTACAAACAATTTGAAATTGGGAAGTCCGAATATAAGAAGTCTTTGTAGTAAAATAGAACAATTACAAGTGTCTATGATCATGAATTCGATGTTTTAAGTGTCAATGAAACTTGGTTGGATGAATCTATCAATGATAATGAAATTGAAATTCCTGGTTACACTATAGTAAGAAGAGACAGAAATAGAATAAGAGATTCAATTTCCTTTTATGTAAGAAATGATATTAGAAATGGCATAGAAAGTATTTGGTTCTCTGTAAATCATAAAGATAGACAAGTTTTCGTTGGAACGATATACAGACCTCCAACATCAAGTGTCAAGTATTATGACAATATGTTAAATGAAATTCAAAGAGCTAGAGATATATCTGAACATGTTATTGTAATGGGTGATTTTAATTATGACTATGCTGTTGATGAAACATTGAGCAGAAATCCTGTGTTTAATATAAAGATAGACAAGTTTTCGTTGAAACAATATACAGACCTCCAAATTCAAGTGTCAAGTATTATGACAATATGTTAAATGAGTTCTTTGTTAGATTTCATTTTATCAACTGATTATGAACAACACACAGGTACTGCTGTTATAAATATGAGTGATCATGATTGTGTGTACACTGAGTACAAGCTAATCAGCAACATAAAGAAACACAAACATAAACAGATCTGTTATAGGGATTACAAGAAATTTGACACTGAAATTTTCTTGAATAACTTGAATTTAGACTTTAAATGATGTTGACACCAGAGATAAATGGAATACATTTAAATTAGCGTTTATCAGTATTTGTGAGAAACATGCTAAAAATTAGAACTGCTAAAAAGGAGTATTATGAACAGAAATTAGCAGAATGTGGAAATAATTCAAAGGAATTATGGGAATGTTTAAATTAGATACAGATTTAGATTGCAATGCTTTTAATGAATACTTTAGCACTATTGGTGAAAAGATTACTTCCCAAATGTCAGGTAAACCTGAAAATCTAGCTTGGAAACAACCTCCTTGTAAGACTATTTTTTCTTTTAGTTCAATCGATTTTAAACATGTCAGGAAAGTTCTAAATAAGCTTGGAACTGATTCAAACACAGATGCTCTTGGATTTGATTCAAAATTACTTTGTTAGAGTTCTAGGTTAATAGCACCAATATTATGTAGATTGTTTAATGCTTCCCTAACTACTTCTACAGTGCCAGATGACTGGAAACTAGCAAGGGTTTCACCAGTATTTAAAGGCGAAGGTGACATGTCAGATATGAATAATAACAGACCCATTTATCTCACACCACATATTTCTAAAGTATTTGAAATACAGTCCATTGTCAATTACTAGAGTACTTTGAAAGTAATAACTTAATAAATATAGATCAGTCTGCCTACCTAAAATTACACAACACTCAACTGCTCTATACAGAATTGTAGATGACTGGATAAATAATGTTTGCTATAATACATACACTGGTATATGCTCGTTTGACATTAAAAAATGTTTTGATACCATTGGTCATCAGCTATTGTTAAGAAAAAAAGCAATTTAATGGATTGAATGTAATAAGTTAAACTGGTTAAAAACATATTTGTCAAACAGAAGTCAGATTGTAAAATGCCATGTTAACATAGGAACTGCTAATTTATTTGCTGATGACACTTTAATTTATTGTACTGGCAATAATATTTCAGAGACAAATGTAAAACTGCAAAATTGTGTGGATGAAGTTGTTGTAAATGGAGAAAGGTGCTTTTCAATGATAATTGGTCCGAGTAGAAATGAGAATGGTTTGCTTAATATTATGGTTAATGTTAGTGACATTACACATGTTAAATCAATGAAATAGACGACACTCTAACATGGAAAAATTATGTAAACCAGTTATGTAAGATTCTGTATCTTAAAACCTCCAAATTAGCTAAATTAAGTAAGACACTTTCAAGAGAAATATTAATCAAAATTTATAATTCAGCAATAAAACCTAATACAGATTCTGTCATTTCAGTTTGGGGTACTAGCCAAACAAATATCAATAAAATACAAAGAATGCAAAATTATTGTGCTAGGATAAAGGAAAAGAATTTTGATTATGCACAGCATAGAGGTTTTAACTTAGTTAGAAATTTAGGATGGACGAACGTACGACAACGATTTTTCTATTTCCAAACCTTACTTATATTCAAATGTATTCATGGACTAGCTCTTCAGTATTTAACAAATAATATGGTTTTATATATTGAAATTAAAGATACTTGCCAATTCCTGAAAGTGAATTTCACAAGAATTTCACAAGAATTTCACAAGAATTTTTTTTTCTATAGAGGGAGCCAGAACCTGGAATAATTTACCAAGTAATTTAAAAGAATGCCATATTGTGTATTTTATTGTTGTGTATTTTATTGTTTGTGTATTTATTGTTAATGGTTTTTATCTGTTATCAATATCTATGGATTTTATTATTTTATTGTTTTTTACTGATGTAAAGGGCTCGGGTGTAAAACAGCTACCCTTTTAAAATATATTTAAAATTAAAAAATATATATAAATTTAAGTTGTGCCATGGATTTTCATTAACACAGTAAAGTAAGTTTTTTTAATTTTTTCCGATCATGTTGGGAATCAAAGTCAGCTATGAACCTAAGTGAGTTGCAATATTGCAGTATTGAGTATTCTCCAAACTATACAGCTCTAGGGTATCTTAAGGATTGGGGGGGGGGGGAGGGGGTCAGGTGAAGAAGAGGACTGAAATGGTGGTGTTGAGGTGTTGAGGGCGGAGGAAGTGGTCAGTGATCTGCGACGCTTTGCGTTGAGCATGTGGTTGGGGGGTCAGTGGTGAAAAGTGGGGGGGGGGGGGAGTCAGTCAGTGATCTGTGACTCTTTATGGTAAAGTGTGGAGCAGTATGAAATGTTGGGTCTGAATTAATCGACCAGCTGCCACAGGCAGACGTAATTATGATATTAGAAAACTTATAGTCCACACCCTGTTACCAATTTACCCCCTCCCATGGGTCTTTTACTTGCCTCAGCATGGATTTACTCTAAAAGGGATAAGCAATTGTTCCATATTCGAATTTCACCACCCCCCCCCCCCCCTTTCCCCCAAGCCACCCTCTAATGTTGACTCTGAATTATTTATGCCTCAATGATCTGGGCACCTCAGTCACGGGCCTCCTTGAAATATGTTCCCACAAGATAAATGCTAAATGTAACAATTTCTTCTTTTACCTGGGTGTACCTGTATTTTGAATGCTATGTAATTCACATGAATAGAGAGTTACAGAGGAACAATACTGAAACACCACCTCACTATTAAGACCATGTTGACATTAAGACCATCAGCTTTTGGGCAGCACTGTAGTACTATAGTAGCCATTGTTATGGCTTCGCTAATACGACCATCTCATCATTAACGGCAGCAATATTTACACCAAATTTGGTCTTAATGACGAAATTCAACTGTACAGTAAATTGTCATCATTTCAATATGAAAGCATGCTGACTGATTGCATGATTAATTTACTTTATTCCATGGGAAAAAAAACGAACAAACAAACAAACAAACAAAAACACTCATCATGGATACATGTGCAAGCTATCTTTGTGAAGTAGTCCATTGCTTTTTTATCTAGTTTGGCCAGCACACTAATAAATACAGAGACTTGCTTTTTTGCCTTAGTCTCAGTGGGTGCAATTCGTGACCTTCATTTGAAGAAAAATGTGGTTTGCACTAACACAGCTCTAGACGGAGTGAGACAAGACAAAGGAAAATATTGGCGTATGAATACATGATGTATTTTAATTTTGCTGCATTCAGATACAGACTTTTATCTAAATTATGATAAATACATAAGTTAGTCAGTTCTCAGTTAATTGGAAAAATACAGGGGATGATCAGTTTTTAATTTAAACGACTATTGATATAATTTACGGAAAACTATCGAACTGTATAGGGTATTATTGTATTCTCAAACGTCTTAAGGATTTCAACAAATCTACAATTATATTTAAGGAATGAATTGAGGAGAGATGACGGCCAATTTTGATAATGTAACATTAGTTAATATTTTTGGATCATTTTAGACAGGTAGCTTTGAAATATGTGTGTGTCAGAGATTCTCTTACTTTGTTCTTCAAAGTTTCTGAAATTTCTCTTATAAAAAGCATTCGTGTTAGAGATATACAAACTCGGCTTAGAAGGCTGAATAAAAATAAAGTGAGAGAGAGAGAGAAAAAACAGAAAGGTATGCTATTTTATGCAGTCTAATATAGCTCGTTAATTATCAAGACATCACTTATTTGAAGAACATCCACATTGTCAGTCATTGGTTCGAAAAGGCTTCTGGAGATGTTCTGGGTGATAAAATGTAACTCATATCATGTTGGCATTTTACGGAATGTACACAACTGTCAAACAGATAAAATAAACGAAGTTTCTTTTACGTTGATACTCGTTTGAAAACATTTTTGAAATGACAGTTTGTGAAGGCCTATGCTCAGATTTTTTGCTATATATATGTAAACAAATGTATATTCTGCTTAAGAACCCCCCCTATTCCAATTGTTTGCATCAACACTTGCAATAATGTAGTAACGTAATATATTACTGGAGTTTAGTATGTTGCAAACTGAAAGTATGGAAAACTGTTTTCATCCCTTTAGACATTTCCATTTCTATGCCCATGAGTGCTGGTTGTTTCAGGTGTCCTTGCATGATTCTTAGAATAAGTAAATCTAGCATGAATTAATAAAAATATTATGGATAAAGACAATCCATGCTACGTTTTTATTACAGGAGCATGCCAGTAGTTAATTGAGATCGGAGTTTGAATAGCAGGATTCTTGAATTAGTGTTTCTTTGGGATGGAATTCGATAATTGTCAAGGGCAGACAAAGTACTTTCCTGCAGACATTGATTACTATCAGACATGCAAAACCTAAATATAGGACTGCATCTAGCAATGCTTAAAAGATTAACCTTATCTTATTGAAGTGTTCTTCTTTGTATTTCTTTTAATTTGATTTTGAGTGGAGGGTGATTGAATTAAACTGAGAAAGTAAATAAGAAAATAAAACATATATTTTGGGATTCTTAGCTACATGCCATACTGAATATGTATTTTTGATAATTCATGGAGTGCTTTATTCACATATTTCTTTGTATCGGCTGGACAATGTTTGCATTATTTCATTCAAATAGTTTGAAAATGTATTCTTTCAAGGAAATATTCCTCCGTGCCTTTCGTTATCAAACCAAACTAAACAGAGCTCTTCGTTTGACACATGCAATGCAGAGCCCATAGGATACAACACGAATAATGATATATTTGTGATATTTCTAGTTATACTGAATAGACTGCTATACTGTAATATCTGAACACTGTTTTTCTGTGTCACTATTTTACCCTCTTCCTTGAGGACGCGAATCCAATATGGCGGATTCAAAATGGGCCTAGTTTTCGGCTTAAGTAAGATTCAGCTTTAAAATTTGCATCATCCAATTCTACAGCGGTAATAATGTTAAGTGAGTGATTTGTTTTCATTGAGATTTCCATGGTGACAAATTTGAAATCACTGAGCGAAGGTAAAATCCACATTTCAAACGAAATTATTTCAGCAGAAATTTTGTATTATATGGCCAATCCTAAAATCTTTTTTGCTTCAATATTTTTTAGTCAGCAGGTCAGGGATGTTTTCGTAAGCAGGTCAGGTATGTTAAAATATATACACGTATAAGAAATCAGAAGCTGTCTTAAAAAGCCTATTTCTAAGTATACCTATTCCACTTGTTAAAACATTCAAAATTATTTGTGCATTTGACATAATTTGATAATTTGTTATTATCTAAAATTTCACCAAAAATAATCGATGGATTTGATAACAACAATAAAGATATTTATTCTTGTTGCAAATTGTGAAGTTTTTAAATTAATTTTTGAAGCGAATAAAATAGCATATTAACAGTAATTTCATAGAGACATACGTCATGTATATTTACAGAGCATTACAACATAATTTGAATGTTATTTCTGCATATATCCACCCCTTAATCAAGTCCAAAGTAAGTGCCTAAGTTTTCTTAGTGCATTGACACATTGGTAGCACATTAATTTCTTCTGTGAGACAGAATTAGACGAAATAACCAAGTAAAGATGACGAAATTTGAATGAAGAATTGTCAAGACTAATGATATTGTATCTGACTTAACTTATGTATGCATGACTTAAGCATGGATCAATTATACTAATCGCCCACAAGAAATCTGTAACAGAATAAATAGATAATATTTTTCAAACTTCATTACTGAACAAGCATAATAGATTATAGATTAGCATAGATCTTTATTCGTCAGGTGTCTTACCATTAATTTGAATTCAATTTTATACTGTGCTAACTAACATTCAGTGTTATTGTAGCCACATAAATAGGCACCTTCTAATTTTGTTGTTGTCATACAATCTGGGTACACATTTTACTCCCTGCACTGATAAAGAACTTTATATCAGTTTCCTGTCTTTTCATATAGGATGCACTCATCATCACTTTACTTTTGTATATATCTAGTGTCTTCAAAGGCTTGAAATCTCTTATAAATGAACAAGTAATTTGTAAAATAATCACACCCAAATTGAAATGACGATCATATCATTTCTGACTATGTAGAATATTTCTTGCCTGCATAATAATTCATTCAGTAACCGGTCATTTATTCACCGTGTGCCAACACAGGTACTTTTGTGTAAATATTGTTTTCGAAATTTTATATATTTAATGGGTCATCCTGCAGAGTTAAGTAACAAATAAGTAAGTTGATTAACCTCATATTTGCTTTTCTTAAATGACAGCAAAGTTGGTATTTATAATAGTTCTATATTTAGCAGCATTTCCCATCAGCTGCCAAGCAATAAGCCAATAATATTAATTTCGAAAATGAAATAATTATCATATGCTTTATTGATCCATGGCTCTTTAGCATTTCCGCAATTGTCTCTCATCTCAAAATTGGCTGTTTCCTATATGGTAAGTGGTGTCATAATATGAACAACAATCGCAGTTTTTGTAATGCTTGCAATTAATTACATAAATTTATCACCGCAACGGACTGAAGGTTAATCACAGTTGCGGAATCAAATTTGTGTCATTAATTGATAGCATGCAGTAAATATGTCATATTTTGACTGCAGTCAATAAATAGTACTATAAATTAAAAAAAATAATAAAACAATTGAATGTATCATTTGCATCCAGTCTGGGATTTGGACTCAGGTCTGAAAGGATAGAAGTCTAATATGAATAAAGTTTTACCACTTGCTGAATTTTGAACTTTTAAAACCATACTAATCATTGGCTCAGCTTTATCTCATGATTTCTTGCCTTAAAAAGTCCTGTATGGAATTAAAAAATGACTCTTGTTGTTGAACTCAACTGTAATTTATTTGATATAATCAAGCAATAAAATGAAAGAAATCGCTAAATAGTACGAATAAGCACTTTAAGAATAAAACGTATGTATAAATAAAATAAAATACTATCATTGACTGAATAGTGACAGTAAGTAACACACTGCAGTGGGCTACAGATACTGATCGATCAGTATTGGTTTGAAGTTATAGTCAATTGCCAGACCAATAGCTGTCTTTTTGTCTGTGAAGGATATAAATTGATGAGTAGGCTATATAACTGCTATGACGAATGCTGATTGGCTGAAATTGTAACGTTTATGGACCCATGTGACAATCTCCACCAATAAAATCTGTTCAAAGTATGTCATGTATACAGGGCTCTCCCCAAGTACCATCACGGTTAGGTGGCCTTGACAACCGATTTTTGTCAAGTACGCATGCACTAGACAGCCAGTGGCTGGTATAATTGATGATTTCACAAGGAAAAAAGTAGGTTAAATATGTGAAGGGAAGGCAAGCACGTTTGATCAATGAATCTCTGTCTTAATGACAACTTTGAGCGACAGATAGACAGATAAAAAGATAGACAGATAGATAGATCGATATGTAGGTAGGTGGGTAGGTGGGTATATGTGGATAGATTACCAATCGATCTGCCCGATTGACAAAGG
Source organism: Alitta virens (assembly GCA_932294295.1). Classification (NCBI taxonomy): domain Eukaryota; kingdom Metazoa; phylum Annelida; class Polychaeta; order Phyllodocida; family Nereididae; genus Alitta; species Alitta virens. Next base: position 24,288,612 of record OW028584.1, on the reverse strand, counting down.
AAACCCTATTGATTACCTGACCAATCATTCAATAGCATTCAATAGAAAATGTCAAATTAAATCCCAATTCTACAATAAGCATTTTTTAAGCTGCTGAAGATTGTTTTTACTTTATACTTTAAAAGATTACCATAAGCTTTTATTTATCTTGTATAACTTCATATAATTGGTGTAATTTGTTATTCATGGGGTGCAAGATTCCTGAAATGTATCAATCTTTGAAAACGCAATGATAGAAAGGCTTTCCTCAATGTTAATTGAGACTGTAATTAATTTTAATTATTCTTTTCGTTTCTTGCCAGCCACATCAATTTCCTGTAGCTTAAGGTGGCTCTTACGAGTTTAATTGGAAACAATTAACGTTATGAACATTCCTTTTACTTTAATGTTTACGTTCCATATTGGAAGATTAATTAAAAGCCGATGAGGTCTAAATTTAAAATTGGTTGAATTTCTGATCGGTCGAAATAGTCAGGTTTTATTTTATAATTTATAAATTATTTGAAGAAACACATGAACTGGGAATATATAAAGAAACCAACACGAATATTAATCAACAAGTAAATAAATGTTATATTTGGTTTCCATTGATGCATGGGTATGTTAATACATGTATAATTATACTTGTTTGGAATCATGCTGCACTATGAAAATGAATACACAGAGATGTAGTAATGACTAAGTATCGATAAATTGTATACAATACATCCCCACTTAAAAGACACCCAAGTTGGTCTATGATTGCATTCTTGCCATTGTAGGTCCATATTATCTCATAATAAATATTATCTTGCTTCGGAAATAAAAAACACAATGACTGGCAAGAATATTTGATGACTGACCAGCAATAATTTGTGACTCAAAAGCATGCAACTACGAAAAAGTAACATCTTTTGAGCTTATGTTGGCCTTTTTCAGGATCTTATTGTAGGGTTCTATTGTAAAATCACTGTACATTTCAAACTGAAATTGCACTTAAACTAAAAGTAGAAATATCGATTTTCAAAGTGTATATACACTATTTAAACTAGAAATATCTGTTACATTGCATTCAAACTAGAAACATCATTATCAAACTGTGCATTTAAGCTGAACAGACAAGAATGAAAACTAAACATACAGACTTCTGTTGGGCTATTGGTTTTCTTGCTAGTGCTATGTGCACACTGCTGTTGCCATCAAACCACAGACGCTCAATAAATGTTGCTCTTTATTGCGTAATGTAACAAATTTGATAAGCAATGGGGTCTATTTCTGATGTGATGTCTAATACCTCGTACCGTGCAAATAAAAGCGGCAAAGGCGCATTCATTGTCCCATCAATATCTCAAAACTGTTTCCTCCAGCGAGGGCATAAAAACAGGGCCCCACTACATACGTCCCTGCCTCAAACTTCAACCATATTAGGACTGGATACTACCCGGGCAACTTGTCCTAATGCCTTGTCCAAAATAATTTGGATCCCTACTGATTGAGCAGGTAGGTCAGGTTTGAATTTTCCGTTGATCATGCTGCGAATTGTCAATTAACCGCTGATTTTGGATATGATAATTTTTTAGAAAAGAAAATATGACTGACTTGTTTCTTGATTTTGTTTTAGTATAATTTTTTGTTTTTGCTTTTCATTTTTGAAATAACTATTTTGGACAAGCCGTTTCCTTCGCAGGTATTTTTATTATTTTTTTAAATCTAAGCGAGCTCAGGAATCTGCAAATTATTTTGTTGATGCACTTGTCATGCCAAGCAGACACCAGTTCTGTAAAAATATAAAATACCTTTTTTTTTCTGTGTGTTATGAAAATAGCCACAAAAAAATAAAGCAATTCTGCACCGAAAATCTATTCGAGTAGAAAAATAGTCAAAACAGTTTAGCGTTTTTATTTCAGACATTTTTACTGCAATGGCAGATCCACAAAGCACTGGTATATTTTTCATTTGTCATGACTAGCGTCTTAACCAAAATCAATGTCTATTCCTATGGTATACAGGGTCAGGTGTTCTTGATACCATCAAAATGTCAAAGACTTTGTCTGAACGATTGTCAGTGCATAGATTGTTTTTGTGATATTTTATAAGTGAAAGAAATCTATGATTTTATTTATTTCGTATCAATCAGAACATCCAATTCCATATAGTATAGTCACGGAATGTTTTATTTTATTGCTCTTGTACTTTGGTTCAATTGTGCTTTTTCGTCGTTTTCGCGTTAAAATATGTTCCATGCAGAGCACCTTCTTTTTTTTCTTTTTTTTTTTGTACATAAGTGAAATGCATTTTTTGAATGCGCCTTGACACGAATGAACTTCTGTGGCCTCTATATTCATATGCAATTGTATAATTATCATTCAAGCAATTCACATATGATCACAGACCGAAAAGAGCCAGCTGTCACTGTGGCATTATTTAACTTCAGTTTTCCAGTGCAACTTTTTCGTTCCAAATGTCAATGTATACATGCATGTTCCTATTGATGAATATGTGGGACTATGTATGCATAATAACGGACAATTTTTCATGAATTTGAGTAGATAATGCTAATCGGCATAAGTTCAACGACTTACCAAATTTATAGTATATGAGATATTTATCTACATGATTGTTTTCATGTTATCATGTTGCATATTGAGAAAGCCTGATAAAATAAATCAAAAGGCCTATATATTATAATAAACCAACATATATTTTACACGATGTCATATTCACTGTGAAGCCTACACTACACACGATTGAATAATGCAATGATTTAAAATGTGGGCGACGTGTAGAAATGACAAAACACAATATTTATTTGAATACAAAAAAAATTGTTTTGGAGTCAGAGACAGCAGAAAGTTTGATTTCAGTTCCGTTTCGTTTAAACAATGCCGTTTTTCGTTTTGGTTTTTATGACAGTTTGGGTCATTTCTTGTAATCTGTACTAATATTTGGACTTTAGTAACTGACCAAGAATTTAATTTTGTATATTTATCTTATTGGGATTTATTTTCTTCTGTAGAATTGTTTTTGCAAGACAGTTTAGAACGCCTAGATCTAATATTTTTGAAGACTGCAATAAAGGGCGCTTATCCAAATTTTTTCTCATGCCCAGAATTAAAAAAATATATTCAGACTATTCATTTGCCAGCAGAAAAAAATTGAATAAAGCAGTAGGAGAAAGAGAAAAATTATGATTTGAATTCCATCGTTTCAACAAAACGGAATTGAAAATCATACTTTTTGCTGTCTCCGACAAACTATTTACACAAACAAGCACATAGTCATTTTCTTGTATACTTGCATTTTCACGATGGTGGCAGTTTATTCTTGAGTGTTTGCATTTTTATTTTAAAGTATCAAACTAAGAAACACAAAAAATTCAATTTCAATATCAATGTCTGGTATACTGCAATTTTTTAAACCTGTCTCTGAAGAAAAATTTTAATTACAATTGTGCTGGTTGTAAGCTTTTGCTTCTTTCACAAAAAGATTGAACAAAAATGTCCAACAATGTCTGTGAGCAAAGATTACAATTAATCGTCAAGAAAATATACTGACGAATTTTGCTTTAATGAAACGTTGCAAATAGGATGGCATTAATTTGAATTTGATTTATTTGGTCACTGCTGGGAAAAATAAAGACATGATAAAGATTAATATAAAATCATGGAGAAATTTTGATTTTTGTTGTTTTAGTTCTGCTAAAAATTTGTAAAATATGTAAGTATATTGCCAAACAAAATAAATTAATACTATAGGACCAAATCATATGGCCGTTTTGGAAGTCTTTCGTGTGGCTAGGATTTTTGGAACATGTCAGCAGAAACAAAATGGTGGCACAGAAAGGGTTCACTGAGTGCAGTTCGATGCAGTTTTTATAGCACTATCAATCTTCATTGGCTGTCAAACGTCAAGTGAATCTAGGTCAAAAAATTAGGGTAATATTGTTACAATTCCCTCTTTGCTATTGGTCAATCTGGTCCTCACGTGACCATGATTCTTGTCTTGTTTTTCAAAAAAACTAAAGTGGTCAAAAAATTGGGCGCCATTCGTCTCAAACCCTCAATGTAAAAGGGCACCAACTTTAACATGAAAAGAAAAATTATATATTGAGAAAAATGGACAATAATCATGGATCTTTTTTATTAATGGGATTAATTTAAATGTTATTTGAATAACAACAAGGTACGTCTTGTTTTTTGCATCCACAACTTTGATATATTTGCGAATTGCTTTTACTATTTCAAAATGTTCAGTTGATATATATACATATATATATATCATCGCATGTCCATCATGCAATGCACATATTTAACTTGATTTATTTTCCATATTTTGCCTCCGGCCTATTGTCACTGTTATATTCGATAATGGCAACTGTTATTAGTTATGTGCCACATTATCTAGAAACCCCAGATGTTAAAAATGCCTCAGGTAAATAAGCAGCTGTGGAATATATAAACAAATTTCATAAATCAGTTCATCTTTGTCTGAGATAAATAATTACTGCTGCAGAATATCTGAATATCCTTATAATTGAGTAGTAGCAATGCTTGTTCACAGTTATCATCAGTTAAACTTTTTTTTTTATGCGAAGTCAGAAAACAAAAATTACAGGTTTCTTTTTTATGAATTTCTGAAGCTTTGTTAACTTGATCATGGACATATTTCATGCTTCAAACGTATGAAATTCTCAATTTTTTAGCATTCTTAAATTTTCACTAATTGGCTTCGCATAGCTCATATAAAAATACTTTTGAATATTAAAGAATAAGGAAACAATTTGCAGTTCTCGGTTATTGATGCTTATTCTTGAGCGACATGTTTACATTTTAGTAGTTCATTGGTTTGTCTATATATTTATTAAGGATTGGTTTGTCGAGATGTTGGTTGGTGATTTTGTTGTCTCATTTAAACTTTGCGCAAGGTAGCTGACCAACTCTGCTGAAGGTCCCGGGTTCGATCCCCGGCCTTGCCGCTCTTCACGAGGCACTCTTCATGAGCTACATCCCAGCTGGATGTCAATCACATGAGACGTTAAATAAGAGGTGTTTTACTCAGAGTCTCTGCTGAGGCAAGTAAAAGACCCCACCCATGGGTGAATGCGTAACATGGTGTGGACTCCCAGCTGTATCATGTAATCACTACGTCTGCCTCTGGCAACTGGTCATATAAGCTGACTAAGCTTCAGATCCAGTAACATTGGGACATTAGAAATCTCATCAGTATTTTATTGGCATGAGATGCATTGGAGATACCCTGTACTATGTGTGTCTATGCTGAGGAAAGGTAGGCGACCCCACCCATGGGGTAATATATAGTGTAACATGGCATACACTTCAAGCCTTATCATCTCATCGTAATGCGTGCCTCTGCAGCTGGTCATCTTAGTGAGACAATGAGTCCAACTTTACTATTAATAAGACGGTAGCAGGTCGTTTCGGCCTTGAGCCTTTTCGGCCTCGCCAAAAACAAGTCGGTTCGGCCTTATAACGAAGTCGATTCGGCCTCCTATATTTTTGTATGGGAGCCGAATCGACTTTAAAAACGAGACGGTTCGGCCGTTTAATTGAGTCGTTTCGGCCTTCTGCTTTTTTAAGTGCAATCTAGAATGAAAGGAATCGGTTTCCATTAATAAAGGAATAGAAACAGAATTGAATGCAATTGGAAATGCTTTGTGATATTACTTGAAATAATAAAGAAAGAATAAAGAAACAACTTTGTGATATTACTTGAATTGAATGCAATTGGAAATGCTTTGATATTACTTGAAAAATGTGAAACACAAATAAAACCAACATTTATGTTTGTTTTAATTTATATTTTATTTACTAATAAATTTGTTGGATTAGCGGCGCCAGGGGGGGGGGGATGATAAAGGCAGATTAAGTATTTTTTGGCGGCCGGCCGAACCCGCGGCCGAATAGACTTATTTCCTAGACCGAACCGGGTCTGTTATAGGGAGCCGAACCGACTTGTTTCGTAGGCCGAATCGACTCATTTAAACGAGTCGTTTCGGCCGGGCCGAACTGGTCGAAGGCCGAAACGACTAGCATTCAATAAGACCATCCTATTCTTCCAAATATGGTAAATTTATCCCACTATAAATATCACCTCAAATATGAAAATCAGCAATTCTCACACAGGTCTTAATAGTGTGGGTACACTGTATTATTGACACCCCGCCCCATCCAGCACAATAGAGGGGAAAAAAGGCAGCATTGCGGTACACCACGTGACAAATTCAACGCCTCTGATTGGCTACTGGTGTTTGACTCCTAACATGGCGTTTCCCCTGACTTTATCTTCTCTCTGATTTGACGCTAGAGTGTCGTAAAACTGCCTATTGTGGCACTATTTATGGCACATGTCGTAAATTCAACAGCAACCGTGTTACTGTGTTTAAGAAGCTGAGAAAAAAAGTCCTCAAAAATGTGGAATTCTCATGCACAGCAGCCATTTTTAACAGGATTGTTTTATCTATAAATTTAAAATGAACTCTAGGAAAGAAAGAAAAAAAAAGTTTGGAACTTTTTGTGAAATCAAAACCAAGACTTGTGGAACAAAAGTTCAAATTGAAGGTCAAGGGATTTTAGTACCGTGTAAATATATTTATTTTGCTATGTAATGTTATTTACTGTTGACAAGCTAATAGTTACATTAGATTGACCATGCATAACTCAACCTCTTTTGAAACTATTGCCAACTTTGGGTTGTTTGCAATATTTTTTCATCGTGCACTACAGATAAAATGTATGACCTTTACAGCAAGCAGCAGAAGTAAAAGATGTAATAATTATGCATATTATTGCAGTTAATGTTTATTCAACCTGTGTGTAGTGGAACAAAACACAGGAATTTTCTTACTTTTCTAAAGGTTAAGCAAGAAACATGGAATTTATTAACATAAATAGCCTTAGAATCATCGAATTTTTATTCCAATTTTCACTTGTTCCCTGACCTTGATTTAGCCCTTATAACATGGCATAGGATATATTCTTATACTGGTTGCATTTTATGAGGATATGTGTACAAATTTATCATATGTATGTACTAGTTAAGAGAAAGTTTAAGATGTTTGGCTTGCTAGTAAACACAAACAGTTAAAATTAAATAAACTGTTATTTGATTTATACTCTAAGGTGAACAGTTGCATGTATATCTTTTGTTTATATTCTGATTTTCTAATTACGTTAGACGAAAAAATACAGTCAGAAAAATATGGTAATAATAATATCACTTGATTTATGATTTTCTCACAAAATATGAAGTTTTTCCAACCTCCCTTAACATGCTTGGCGAATTCTTTGACAAAAAAGGATGACGGACGAGCCTGCACTCAATTCCCTATCTTGCAATTTTTATTTTGGACACACACAGACATGCTAATCTATGCCACAACAGCTCTGTAGTTGAATTTTATATTATGATATACTAGAGTGTCTGAATAACAGCATAAATTTCAAACATTGGTGGTGTGGATATATTTTTTGTAGGTTGCCATAGATACTGAAATGCGCAGGAAAAAAATCTGACCCTGAGTTATATGTTTTAGATATCTTATCAAGCAAAGAAAAATATGTATATCGTTTATTAAGAGGAAAACTGAAACTATTCAAAATGGAGGTTGCTGGTATACGTTTTTACCAACAACAAACAAGGAATGAAATTTTGCCAAAAAAATAAAAAATGCTCATAACAATTGCCTCCACATTATCACAAACATTTTTAGTCAAATATCCATGTTTGTTTTCATTTCAGTGGAATTAACAGAGCCTGTTGTTTGTAAATATCATGTTTTCTGCTTGCAGAGCCGGTTTGGAGTGCTACATTCATGGTACATTCGATCATCAGCCACCTAGTGACAGAATTTTTCAAAATGGCGCCTGCTCTCTTTAGAATTTCAGTACAATTTCAAGGTAAGACTATTTCATATTATACACTGATATTTTGGATTTTTTGGTAAAAATAGTTCCCCAACATAATTTGTCTCTTGTCTGTAAAAGATATTGGGCACCAGTGGATAGCCAACTGAAGGGTTATCTCCGTAACTGGTAAATATTATGACGAAAAGAACTATTTTTAGCTAAGCGAAGTAAAGCAATTATAATAATTAGCAATTAAAGCTGCAGAAAAGGAACTTGCGTGCTACTAAATGTGTCCTGAACGTTTTATTATTTTCTGTTGTAGTTGCATGATAATTGCATAAAAATAGATATTGTTATTTTCAAATATAAGGCGTCAAAATAGAGTTGACAAAGCATAATTATTTTTAAGTTGACAACGATATCCAAGCATATAGACATATATCACTTATAGTGTATTCATAGTATACTTATAATGCGCTTATAATACGCTTATATTATACTTAATGTATAGGTAAAAACAACAATCACATGTTATAAAGCCAGAACTGTTTTCTGCTTTACAATAGACAAATATATCCAGAGTATATAGTTCATTTTACTTTTCATTTCATTCAAAAACTAATCTAGTTTTAGCTTAGAATCGTGCATCAGCTGTTTGCTGGTTTTTAGCATGATAATTCACTTTAAAAATAAAAAGGAAAGGCTACTAATATTCTGGACGACTAATGTTAAAGTCCCCTGTATATTTTCAACATAAAGGGTATACCCGTTGAAGGAACAGGAAAAGCCTGCACAGATTAGCTGAAAAAAAAAAGAAGAAAAAAGATCAGCCTCTCCACTAAGCTGAAAGATTTATGCTAAACCAATAAAAGAAAGCTAGATAAAAAAGATCTGGAGCAGATTTTTTCAGTCTTGCTTCGACCTTGGTTGCAAGTTTATTTGGGGGGGAAAAGGCAGAACAAGGCTGTGCAAGATATATGCCTGGAAATCCCAGAATTTTTTCTCTATTTTTCTCATCCATGAATTTTTGCATTTTATGCCGTGACAGGTCCAAGGACTTTACAGGTGTTCTTTTGATATTTCTTTTCGAATATGGTGATACGAAATTTAGGTAATTATAAAAACTGAGAACAATTTTCTCTCTCTCATTACATAGAAATTATAATTAATATATATACATTGTATAAAGAAGAGTAAAGTTGGGAGATCAAAAAAGACTGTACATCTGTCGTTATTATTAGGCCCTTTTATCTTTAATATATTGAATAAAAAGAAGTTCTTTCCGGTTGGTGAGCATGCCTGTTTTGCATCGAGGAGTCTCGACTTTAAAATGTTTTTGTTTTTTACTGGACTACATCAGATGTTCTATTTTTTCATAGTGATGTTCAAATAAAACTAGACTATCTAGTCAGAATAGTTTTAAGAAAATCTAAAAGAAAGAATAAACTAATACGATTTAAAAAAGCTATGAAAATATAAACGACTGCATCACGGATTGCTATTTAAGATGACAACATTTGAAGAATATGTTTAGACTAGCAACATACAGAATACATTAAAACAAAAACTATTAAAGATTTCAAGGGCATCATTCAAGTAGACTTGTGCCTGACCATAGACCAAAAAAAGAGGCACATTGGAACTTATCGGCCAAGACCACTTTTTGGAATATAAGTCTGCTTTAGGTCTCATATGAGAAGTTAATAGAATTTACAATTTTGAACAAAATTGAGCAAAGAAAGTGACAATGACTGCATCACTTCCTCTAGACAAGTAGATTTGAAAATGCAATTATTTGACGTTATAAAAATAAGTTTATTTAACATGGCTGTGATCAATAATAACCTGATATTTAAACATAACGAAGAACTAACTTTGAATGCAGTTTTCTCACAACGAACCTTATCCATTCAAGTACATTTAAACAGAAAAGTTTTCAACATAACAAGATGAAAAGTTCACAGGTTGGAAAAATAAATAAAAAATAAAAATATATATACAGTTATATATGGTTTTTACAAATCTGACTTGCTTTTAGAAATATATATATTGCAAGAGGTCTAAACATGCTATGCAATACAGCCAATAAGCATACATGCAATTTGGGTTATGCCAATTTTGAAATATGTACACTGATCACATGCACTTAAACCTTCAATGATAGATTTCTTTTTAACTTGACAAAGTACAATATATGTCTGCTTTGTAAAGTTAGATACCTCTCCAGCAAACTGCAGAAGAATGCGATGCTTTTGCATGATATTACACATCTAGTTAAGTATAAGGTATTACAGGCAAAAATTAATTTCTTTGAACACAGCCATTTAAACAAATGATTATGTTGAAAAGGGAAATGAAGGCATTATGTACAAACAAACTAACTGAAGAATAGAAAGTAATGTATCTGCACAGTTTTATTCTGTATGTTTATTCGAACAAACATGACTTGTACCTATACACAAAACAAAGCAGCAGGCAAGCATTCCGTTTTGTACTAGTCTAAGAAACAGGGCTGTATCTAAGGACAAATAGTTAATTGTCATACACAAACGCAAAGCTTAGCTCACGAGCAAGACAATTATGCCAATATGGAAATCAAACTAGGTTCATTCCATGTAGTGATGATGCAGTAGAGTATTGCAGCGCTGACTGCACTTTCATATTTGTTTATACTTATATTTCGTATATATATTTAAATATCTGGTTCATCTGACCTTTAAATCGCAAATAAAAGTTGGCATCACAGGAACCAAACATTAGATTTTTTTCCCCTCAAAATAATAACCATTTATGTTTCTTTTTTTTATTTCAAATAATTTGACATTGCAAAATAATAATTTTTTTAGATCTAATAAATGTATTTCAATGATATCGTCATTGCATTTTGCATCGTCTAATTTGGGTCATTATCCAGGTCTCATCAGAGCACTGTGATTGGTCAGTTCTTGACCTCTTTTCAACACTTCTCGCGGTATTGCGTTCCAAACAGCGCCCCTGGCGGCAGAAACACTTATAACTCTAGATAGTTCGTCAAGCAACATACATATTTATATGGTTTTAGCTGGATATCTAAAGAATGATGGAAACATTAGATCGATTCTTAAATGGATATTGCTTCAAGAAGGAGTTGATTAAATTCTGGAGGTGATCCGGATAAAACTGTAGATCCTGGATCAAGGTATCATTGCGGCTATGAATGATATCTTTCAAATGACAATGTACTCTAGATCCTGAATCCAAAATATCAATCAGTCTCTGGATGGTCTGGTTCAAATTATATGCAAAGTTAGAACGTGATCGGGATTAAATTATGGATGCTGAATCCAAAAGAACTTTGATAAGATATTGCAATAATAAAAAATAATGGATTCTTCAGATTGAATACTGTGGGAAGCGATTTAATATCTCAGGAAAGTTCTTTGGGGGTGATCCAGACCTGTTGAATTGTCAATAACGTTTTAGGCCAAGCCCATAATCTGATCTGGGTCAATTAGACTGGTCTGACCTATAATGTAGCAGACATTTAACTGAGCTACCAGGTGGCTGATCGGGCAGTTGGTAGACAATGGATCAGCACAAGCCAAACACTGGGAAAATAATCAAAATATGGCTGATTGACTCTTGACTGAGTCAACCATATCTATCAAGTCTTAATTATGATTTATTTCCTTCATCACAAGATAATAATCAACAAGTATTTGGATTTATTTGTTGTTGAAAAACACTGCTGTCAGTAAAGCAGTCAATCAGTCAGTCAATTAGTCAGTCAATAAGTTGTACGAAACCTTAATGTTTATACTATCAATCTGTCAATCAATATGTCAATCAGTCTGTCAATCAATCAACGAGTCAATCAATCAATCAATCACTGCCAATGTATAACTGATGCTGGGCTGGTCTGAAGCTTCGCCAACTTATATGACCAGCTGACAGAGACAACATCTCATGTGATAGGCAACTAGCTGAGAGGCAGCTCATGAAGAGTGCACAGATCCGGAACATGTGACTTTCTGCAGAGCTGGCTGGTTTGGAATTGGCTGATACTAAGCCGTCCATCTATCAACCAATCTATCTATCTATCTATCTATCTATCTATCTATCTATCTATCCATCTATCAATCTGTTAATCTGTCAATAAATCTGACAATATATCTATCTATCCATCGATATATCTATCTATCTATCCTAATGTTACCACCTATAAATAGAACATAGTGCATATGATTTATGTTCACATTTGTCAGTCATAACTTTGATGCAATTGGATGCAGTCCATTACTCTGATGTGCATGGGGTAAATGTGATTACCTAGCTGGTATCAAATATTTGCACTGGGACGTTGTGCATTGTACCTGCATAATTTCATGCAAGAAGTCAAATAACTAGATAGTAGAGAAGGTGTTTGCGTTAAAAACAAGGCTTACAAAAAAAATGATTTCGTGGAAAACAATATAATGATCATGACTTAAAGCAAAATAGAAAATGAAAACAATTGCAGTAGCAGATACAATTGTACATACCACCTTTCTTCATACAGATATACATTATTGTCTGGTAATTGTTCATAATCTAATTCAAGAATGTGTCATTTCTTAGATCACACTTGAGATCACTCAGTTTTGACATACGAACTGAATCTTACCAAAACATGTTACTTTATTTCTGATCACTTTTTATGTATAGCCACAATCAAGGATAATAGTATTGCACACAAATCTGCTAAAATATTCACAACTAGGAAAATTAATGATGGTGTTATTCGTAATGTCAGGGGTGCACTGTACAATAAGGACTGGTCCTATCTTGAACAGTTTTCTATAAATGAAGCAACTGATGTTCTTAACAAAGAGATTAATGAAGTGATTGAGCATTGTGCACCCTTGAAAACAGTGAATCTAGGTAAAACAAACAAACACAGTGAATTGCCTTGTCCATGGTTTACAACAGGATTAAACTTCAAGTGTGAAATGTTATAAGTTGTTCAAAAAAGTATTACATAAACCACGTGACAGTCCAGAATATAAACTCTATAGAGAATATAGAAATATGTATAATATATTAAGGAGAAAGGCAAAATTTAGATATTATAATGAGATAATCTCTGATACACAAAGAGACTCCAAAAAGTTGTGGGCAACATTGAACAGAATTACGGGAAAGATAAGAAATAAGAAGGATATTAGTGAGGAAATAATTGTAAATGGTATTAAAGAAACAGATGAGAAAACAATTAGCAATGCTTTCGCCAAATACTACAGTGAAATAGGTAAAAAATTGTCAGAAAACTTAAGCCATGAAGGTGGCTCTGGTGATCCATATTCAAACATTACAGAGAGAGTTAATTCAAATTGCTTTTTATTTCCAACAACCCAGAATGAAATAGAAAAGATAATTAAGAATTTAAAATCTAAAAACAGTAAAGGGTATGACAATGTATCAAATAATATTCTTAAAGGTATATATCCCAGTATTCTTAAAGCATTGTGGATTATATTTAATAAGTCTTTAATATCTGGTGAATTTCCAAATAGTATGAAATTAGCTATTATTAGACCACTATATAAAACAAAAGACATTCATGAAATTTGTAATTACAGGCCAATATCACTACTACCAGTAATTTCAAAAATTTTAGAAAAATTAGTTAGTAAAATTTTTCACAAAGCATAAAATTCTATATGAGGGGCAATATGGGTTTAGGAGACAAAGAAATACAACAGATGCTATTATGGATTTAACTGGTAACATATTACATAGTTTTAATAAGGGAATGTTTACAATAGGAATATTTTTAGATATGACTAAGGCTTTTGATAGTATTAAACACGAAACATTATTATATAAATTACAGAATTATGGCATTAGAGGTACAGTTTTCAATTGGTTAAAAAGTTATTTAAGTAATAGGAAACTGCAAGTAAAATTTAAAAATACCCTTTCAGATCAGTACACAGTTGATTTTGGTATTCCACAGGGCTCTGTTTTAGGCCCTTTATTGTATATTGTCCTTGCAAATGATTTGATCAAATGTTTAAAATTTTGTTCCTGTGTATCATTTGCAGATGACACAACAGTTTTTGCATCAGGTAGAAATATTAAATTCCTATTTAAAAAAGTAAATGAAGATCTTAAAAGATTAAATTTATGGTTCGTAAGTAATTCCTTATCCCTTAATGTAGAAAAGTCTAATTATATCTTGTTCAGAATGAAAAGTAAGAAAATAAATTGTAACAACAAGATTGAGATTGGGGGCAAAGAAATAAGGAATGTTAGAGATACAAAATTTTTGGGGGTAGTTATTGATGAAAATCTTGACTGGAACAGCCATGTTAAACATATGTTATCTAAACTGACTGCAGGAATTCACAGTTTAAATATGGTAAAAAATATTGTTCCTTTTTATTTAAAGCGTATAATATATTTAGCAAATATACAGAGTCATTTGAATTATGCCGTGTGTGTTTGGGGATCTATGTTAACTTCAAGTAATCGAAATAAAGTAAAAGTAAAGCAAAATCATGCAATTAGAGCCATTTTTAATCTCAATAGAAGAACATCTGTGAAACCATTTATAAAAAAGGCCAGACTATTGAATTTTGAAGATTTGATGAATTTGTCACTTTTAAATATTTCATATAGATATGTAAATGATTATCTCCCACTTCGTATTACTAATTTATATGAGATACAAACACATGATCGAATTACTCGCAATAGAAACTCACTGCTTACACCTGTTCATAGTTTAGAAATATATAATAAAAGTTTTTTGGGTAGAGCACCTCATCTTTGGTTACATTTATCAAATACTCTAAAATCAGCTAAAACTAAAAAACTGTTTTCTAAAACTTACACACATTCTTGTATAAGTTCCTACTAAAGTATGTACATGTATTGAAATAATTGGTGTGACATATATTTACTTATATTGAAATTGATTGATATGAATGTCAAATGTTCGATAATTATTTTTGCTGTATTGAATTGTATTTCTTCTTCTTTTCTGTCTTTGCTTCTATGTTAATACATAATTATTAACTATTTTTCATTTTGATTAAACTTTTATAAAAGGGAGCACCCACCCTATCGGGTGATAGTATATGATACTCGGATGTATCCCTTGCACCAATCTGATATGTTCTATATTGTTACTATGTTGAATATAATTTGCAAAATGTACTCACTTTGTTTGGTGCAAATAAAAAATAAAATAAAATTAAAAAAAATCAGCTTTTTATGTTAGATTAGAATGTATGGACTTTAAAAAAAAACTTTTTCATGTATGAATGCTTCGTGTGACATAATATAGCCAGAAATATGATATATTTAGATCTGGAATGTTGTTCATATTGGAGTCTCGCTGCATTGCAGAAGAAAACTAGAGTAGCAACAAAAAAACATACTCCCATTGAATTGTCAGGGTGCAAGGAAACGAAAGAAATTTTTCGGTCACAACTGCCCTGGATATTTCTTCCAAAGTCACACGAATCAGTCAGCCAGTCAGTGACCTTTGTCATGTAGCTGACAGAATGCCAAATTTAAACATGACACTTAAAATTATAATGAATTCGGGTGAAGGGAACTTTGCAATAAGTCAATCGCCAATATTTCTTACTTGTTACAGTGTTTTGCTTCAAGGCTAAGTAACACAATTGTGAAACATAGTGGTATTGATTTGTACATTGCCTATAAAATAAATATCACAGTTCGCCAATGGTGTCTGCAGTCGACAAGAATGCTACAAGCTGTATTATAAATATGATTTGATTTCCATGACACCTAAAGTTAATTATCATATTAAGTATATCCATGAACTTTTCAAACATTTTTCCATGACCTCTTATACTAGTTGTAGACCAAAAATTTGTCGTTAAAAAAAAAGTGTTTCTTTGAAAAACAAAAACAAAAATTTCAACAACGATAAGTGTATATAGAATCATCCATACTACGTGTTGGGGCCAATATATTATTCTCCAATTGCAGAATTATCACGTGAAATAGCGGGTGATACAGGCCGGGTGGTCTAGATATATCATAGAAGTGTCCAATTATTACTCCACCGAGTTGCATGCAGACGAAATTTACAAAATGGAAGTGATATTTAAATCTTAAAAACTGCAGAAGTTATAGAAGAATTCCTTAAGTGAGGAATGTGTGACACTTCGTGGAGTCACATCGAGTTGCTAATTCTACCTTGGGAATTTTACAAATATTTTGATGCTGGATTCTACATATACTGACTCAAAACAATATATATAATACTGATTTGGTTAACACATTTGAGCAAATATATAGATCTACTTGTTTTACTCGTAAAATAGTTCATTTAGACTGAGAAACTTCCGAGTTAATTTGATGTGATTTTTGTATTAGTTCGAATAACAAAATTAATCAATGAAACGTCATTTCTTTGGTTGAATTATTTTTACATGATAAGTGGGAGATAAAGTAAAATTATATAACGGTTTTGGCGTTGTCTTCAGTTTTACTTGTGTGAGCAAAATCGTGTTGGATAAGAATTATTGGGTGTCTGAACTTTCGTATTTATTCTGCACTTTTTTTATGGATTCACGAGGTAAAAGCTTTTTGAAATACTGCACCATGAACGACAGTATGATGTAATGCTGTCAGATTATGTGAAAAATACCTTCAAACATTCCTGCGGATGTGTTCTGCAGAACTAGCTTAACTTTGACCCTTGTTTCAAAATGGCGGCTGACCTACATTATTTCGTCCAATATATTTAGGAAATTTGAAGGAAATGTACACATACACATGTATTCAGTGGTCTGTATGTGTAGTACAACAATTTTAAAATAGGTAAAATTGGTAGGCTAGTACACATATTCCACACCTTTTCAATTAGAATATATAACCTGTTTTGCAATATTCTTGTTCGTAGTTTGGCTTTATGGAGCAGCCAAGAAATCACTAAAAACCTAACATTTTATACTTATAGATAAAATAATTATTATTTACATATAGAGTTTACATTGCATGGGACATTAAAAATTGTATTGTATTAAATGTTGTCTTTTTTTATCAGCCAGTATTTTTACTTGTCGTATTTAAAGATGATAAAGGACATATTTTTATGATGATACATCTTTCATTATGTTGGCTTAAGAGCTGCATAATTTAAGTTCGATAATCTAACCTTTATTTAAAGCAGAATTAGAGTAACTTAAGCAATGTTAAGTTCCAGTTAGCTTTGTAGACAGTTAGTTAAAT
Source organism: Alitta virens (assembly GCA_932294295.1). Classification (NCBI taxonomy): domain Eukaryota; kingdom Metazoa; phylum Annelida; class Polychaeta; order Phyllodocida; family Nereididae; genus Alitta; species Alitta virens. The sequence continues at coordinate 24,271,537 of OW028584.1, read as the reverse complement.
AGCACAAATATAGTTCTGTCTGACAACTCTATTTATCCATCCATCCACGTATTCTATGTCATTCTTATATATTATTTTAAGCAAATATTTATTTATTTTTACAATTTCCATGCCAAGGTGAAACGACATTGACAAACATAGATTTTTCATTATTAATTTTCAGAAAAATCTGTATTTGTTTCATTTAGGTTATAAAGCATGAACGGCATAACATCAATAAATTTAACAGTTCTGCCAGAACTATACCCATATTTTATTATTAAAAATACAATTATTTAAAAAGCTTGGTAAACGTATTATTCAATGATCGATGAAATTTGAATAGAAAAAATGGAATATTTTATTAGGCAATTCCATATGAATATATCGGACTTATTTATTTATATAGAAAGCTGTACTTTCATTCTACTGGCATTTGCATTGCCTACGTATGTGTGCTTAATCGTTTTTGAATGCATGTTTGAATATGTATCATTCAAGATTGTTTTGATAGGAATGAAATAATTTTATGCACCAGCCTTCAAAATTCTTTAACATCTTAGCATTTGAGATATTGTTTTTCTCAATTATTTTTGGTCATCCTTAAAAAATAAAAATAGATCAATAAGATTTAAAATATCACTTTAAGCATTCGATCCTAGTAAATAATGTAGTTTTATTAGACAAACGCATCAGTAAACTACTTTGGCCGTGACTGCTGGACATAACAATGCAATCTCTGCAGCTGATGTTTCAGATCAGCATCGAAAGCATATTTCCATAAAGCATATTTCCATCATCATTGCATAATCCCATTTTCAGTTCGTGCCAGTGTCTGGGATGTTTCCAAACTTTTACTGTTCTGTGCTTGTCTTGGGAATACGATTTGCATTATTGCTATTTATCTCAAAGTTATGTTCTTCGCCTGAATATGATTTCCATTATTGTCATTTATATCTAAGGTTTTTTTTTTTTTTTTTTTCTTATTTCTCTGGTAGGGATAAGAAGAATTTAGAGAATTTATCATGGGTGACATTGTCTATGATATGGGATGATACCTGCAGCATCATCAGTCATTTATATTATCTAGCAGGACAGACAGACATGTTTGTGTCATACACAACATGCATATGTATGATTTGTATGTTACACATTAACCCAATGGGTGGAGTCATTAACTTGGACCAGTATAGACACGGAGTTTAAAACACCACAGAGCATATATAGATAGATTGATAGATAGGTAGATAGATAGATAGATAAAGATATGTAGATAGATAGATAGATAGATGGATAGATATATAGGTAGATATATAGATAGATAGATAGATAGATAGATAGATAGATAGATGGATAGATATATAGGTAGATAGATAGATAGATAGACAGATAGATAGATAGATAGATAGGTAGATATATAGGTAGATAGATAGATAGATAGACAGATAGATAGATAGATAGATAGGTAGATAGATAGTTAGATAGATAGATAGATAGATAGATAGATAGATAGGTAGATAGGTAGATAGATAGATAGATGAAGATAGATAGATAGATAGATAGATAGATAGATAGATAGATAGATAGATAGATAGATAGATAGATAGATGAAGATAGATAGATAGATAGATAGATATATTGATATTTTTAACCTTTAATACTTGAACATTTTGGATGACCTCTAACGTTATTTATTGTCAAAAAAATTAAAAGAAAGACAGGAAAAAAAAAGTAAGAAACTGTGCTCTTTGGACATGTAGTTTTTGCCTATAATTACCCAGAGTTTTTGACAAGTACGCCTAATTAGAGAAATAAAAATGCTCTTGTAGACATATGACAAACGACTTCATAGCTAGTGCTTTGCAAATGTAATGTACCATAGATAACTTTTCATTCATCAAAAATATTTCTAGTAACTTAAAACTAGATTTTGCTAAAGGGCATCTGTATTTTGATCTTAGTTCAATTGATGTTTAATGCATGTCTTGCGAAAGTGCGCATTGGTTACAGCCACGGGTGCCAATTCATGCAGGTGCTGTACTTCAAATCTGTGTGTGTTATAAATTAGATTTCTTTTTACTTTTTTTATGAAACAGAACGCCAAAAGTGCAAAGGCTTTAATATTCGTTATATCAATACACACGTGGTAACAAATCAACTGAAGTTGAATGATAATAATAGAAAATATATTTTTTCGCCATCCTTTTTTTCTTTTTTTCCATTTTAAGACTTTTTTCAAAGTGCTTTTTCTTAAGCTGATGTTTAAAAGACTTGACAGCTAAGACAGCATGGGACAATGCATTGCACTACATTGCCTGACAGTAAATTACATGACAGAGCATCACACATTCAAGTACATAACAGGACATTTTTACATGACAGTACATCACATGATGATACATTACAGGATAGGAGGATAGGATAGGATAGGATAGGATAGGATTTTTTTTCTGAAACTTACAGACTACAACGAAGCAAAAAAAGAACCAAAACATTTTTTTTTCCTTCAAAAACCACTTTTTATAAATTTTTATAACGAACCTTCTGCAAGGAAAGTCAGAAAAGTACAGAACATGATTTACAGGTTTTCTGCAATCTAATTGGTTGCTTCTGGTCACATGGCTTCTGCACTCATACACAAGAACTGGTCACGTGACTGTTACTTGACCCAGTTCAGTGCCAACTTGGCCAAGCATGACCCTGCAGAAATGTATCACCCCTCCCCCCCCCCCCCAACAAAAAAAGAAAAAAAGGGAAACACCCCACTCATCATTCTACTGTCACTCAAGAAATATTCAGTTTGACCTTTTGACATTTGCAGCGTCCTCACAACCAATGAGACAACAGTCTGAGAAAGACGCACTCCAGATACATACATTAATATGCAAATTTAAGGACCTATCGTTCATTGGCTAGGTGAGATGAATAAATAACATGGTTCAGATAGCAGGGCAATTTATGAGGGCACAACCTGATTTTTTTTAAACACAATTTCTGCTTTAGTACAAATAGTTTACATTCAAATTATATTTTTGAAAGATAGACTACGCTATTTCATGTTCATGTAGGATTTTTACATGATGTTTTATCAATAATTGTTGTAATTGTTTTTTTTTGTTTTTTTTACACTATGTTGAACTACTTTCATAATTATTCATGTTTTAATAGTAATTTTCTAGTGAGGGGTGCCTTTCATAATTTAGTCAAAGTTAGTGCATTCGTGATTTTTTCTTCTTTTTGGCTGCGAATATTGTGCAGGAAAACCTGTCTCCCTCATTTGAAAATATTTCCTGAATTGTTTCTTCTTTAATCTACTATTTCATCAATATCTTATGGCAAGGTCACACTGACATGGTCTTATTGATGGGGCCGAAACTATTAGCTTTGCTGTCATCATAATGCATATAATGACAGCCAGAAATAAACAAATAAACACTCATAAACTATATAAGCCAGACATATAAATTTGTCATTGCATTGTCTGTATGGTGAGACGATTTATGGACGTTCACCAACCAACCCATAAAAAATGTATTACTCCAAAAATAAAAATATGCTGGATATTTATGTCTTTCTCTCATCCTTAAGTATTATCAGACCATGGAGACTCCATAATCAGACAAACTAAAATATTCCTTTTCATCCTACGAATCTTCAGACATATTGTATATCACCAGAACTCTTTAAATTTAACAGGAATATGCATCTGGAAATTTGCAAACTTAACCACGAAGTCCATAACAGTGCATTTTATTTTTTTTTTATTTGCCTTCTACAGGAACACATTTTGATAACAAGTAAAACGTGATGGCTGGCTCAACATTCTTAGACATTTTCGACATTTTATTATTCACAAACACTCAAGTACATTAGTTTACAAGTATATGTCACAAAAAGCATGTATAAAGATAACACATAATGTGTTGGAAGGGGATACATCCGAGTATTTACAAAATACCATTACCAAAGGGTGGATGTATCCCCCATTATATTTAACATTTAGAATTTATTATTAATAAAGTAACAAAAATAGAGAATAAAAAAAAGAATAATAAAAAAAGAAAAAACAGTACAACACGAGTATGTGTCATAACACATTTGTACTTTACAAAACATTTTGTAAATAATTTAATATTGTTCTTACTTTTAATATTGATGGGCAAGTGTAACCATAAATGTGGTGATCTTGCCAGAAAAAGTTTACTGTATATTTGTGAGGTATGTAGAGGTGCTTAAAGGCCAATTCTATTTCTAGTTGCATAGTTATGTGTTGGGATTTCAAAGAGATTTACTATGCGTTTTGGGAGTATATTACTAACATATCTATAAGAAATGTTAAGTAGAGACAGGTCAATAAGGCTTTCTATTGTCAAAATATTTGCTTTTCTGTTGTATGGTTGAAGTCTTGTTCTCTTATTTATATTGAATAATGCTCGAACAGCTTTATTTTGTTGAATTTTCAATTCCCCAGGCACTCCTGGCATAACTTAAATGGCTCTGGATATTAGCAAAATAAAGAAGTCTCTTTGAACTGAATGGTAGCACGTTTTTTTGTCAAATTTAGACTGTATTTACCGGAAGCTAATTTTAATAAGAGATGTTTAATGTGCATGTTCCAATCTAGGTTTTCATCAATATTTACTCCAAGGAATTTAGTATAAGTCACTTTTTTTAATTCTTGGCCCTCTAATTTTATGTTTCCATTACAATTAGGTTTTTTATTTTTAGGTTTGAACAAAATGAAATTGCATTTTACAATTTTTAATGAAAGAGAATTGCTGTTAAACCATTTTACTATTTCACATAGATCTTCGTTAATTTTTTTATACAAAAATTTGATATTGTTACCAGTGACATAAATAGTTGTATCATCTGCAAAAATAACACTGTTACAGAATTTCATACATTTTGGCATATCATTGGCTAATATGGAATAAATTAAAGGGCCTAAGACAGCCTTGAGGGGTACCAAATTTGAGTGAGCATTTGTTTGATAATATATTTTTTTAAAGTACTTGAATATTTCTATCTGTCAGTCTAAAAATAATCCAACTGTATACATCCCTTTATTAAACCCATCTAAGATATTACCTGTTAAGTCTAAAATAGCATCTAATGTACTCCTATTTTTTCGAAATCCATATTTTCTTTCATATAATTTATTATGTTCATTAACAAACTTTGTAAGACGTGAATTTACTATTTTCTCTAGAATTTTTGACATGACCGGAAGTAATGAGATAGGCCTATAATTACTGATTTCCAAAATACTTTTTCCTTTATAAAGAGGTTTTACAATTGCTAGTTTCATATTTTCGGGAAATTCACCTGAACTCAAAGATTTATTAAAAATAATATACATTGCCTGGATTATACTCGGATAAATCGATTTAAGTATGTTATTTGATATTTCATCATGGCCTTTACTATTTTTAAATTTCAGACATTTTATAAAACGTTCTATTTCATTATTAGAAGTTGGAAAGAAAAAACAATTATTATTAACTCTATTGTGTATGCATGATAATGGATCTAAGCTAGTTCCTTTTCTTTCTATTTCTTCAGCCATATTTTTCCCTATTTCACTGTAATAATTAGCAAACTCGTTACTAATAATTTGTTTATTACTTTCTTTTATACCATTTATAATAATTTCATCTGATATGTCTTTCTTATTCCTGAGTTTTCCTGGAATACAGTTTAGGATTGTCCAGTTTTTTTTAGTCTTTTCTATTGACAGTGATAAGATTATGTACATAATTAATTTTGGCCTGTCTCCTCAATTTCTTTTACATATTGCGATAATATTTGTATTCTACATATTCTTGACAATCATGGGGCAAGTGCAATACTCTTTTATACATTTTCCAACATTTAACTGATGAAATTCTTAGTAAACCATGGATCTCTTCTTTTATATTTCTGATAACAGGTTATTGTCTTTAAAGGTGCATAAATATCTATAGCCTTGGTAATTTCTTCATTTAACGAAGTCCAATCTATATTATTCAGAGCACCCTTGATATTACCCAATACAGTCATTAAATTTTCTGGTGGTGTCTGTTTCAAAATTTCTAGTTAAACTACTTCGTATTTTTGCAAGACACAAAAAATGATAGGATATATCAGTCGCGAATACATACGATTTGCTATTCGAATATAATTCAACATCAACATAAATATTGTCTATTAGAGTGGCAGAGTTATGTGTCACTCTTGTTGGCTGTGGATAGTTGGTATTAAATTATTTGTTAAATTTAGTTTCATTGTTTTGTTATGCCTATAAAGTTTTAAATAATCTAGATTTTGGTCTGTACCAATAATGATTTTTTTATGTTCATTTCTTATCTTTCTTAAAATGGTTTCATACTTATTCAAGAAATCTGATTCATCAGTCAATAAATATCGATTCAAATTTTCCCTTATCAAATATATTTAGGTCCTCCCTCACATAATACTTCAGATGTTTTCTTATCATTACCGAGACACCTCCCATAGATTTATTCTTCCTATACTCACTAATAAGTTCATAACTTTGAAATGAAAATTTATTGTGATTCCTGTCATTCAGAAAGGTCTCACACATTAAAAATATATCAGGTAGAAAATTGTTTTCGTTCATGGTATCTAACAGATCAATTAAATCCTCATATTTACTTGGGATGCTGTGGATATTTAAATGACCTACTGCCAAAGAAGTTAGTACATCACAATCTCTGGGACATTCACTTAAGTCTAAATAAGTACAGTCTGTTATTAAGACATCATCAATTTCAAGATCAAGTAAGTTTGAATGAATTAACTATACCATTGAAACATGTAAAACAAAGTACAAGGAAATATCGAAAGCAAAACGAAAATACAAACAAGGATCAACAAACGAAAAAGTCAGTAAACTGATGGGCAAACAGCTATCGACTGGTGGACTGGACATAAACCATAGACAAAGCAATATCAAAAGGAGGTTAATTCCTAACCATTAACTGTTGAATCTGTTAACGCCATGTGGACGAACTACATAGTTTGAAGAACATAAATGAACATTAAAGAACACAGGTTTAAGAAAGGGGTAAAAAGTTTATTACTAACTAACAAAATGCGCGCGCTACAATTGATTACATGACCTTTTGCTGATCAAACAAATGTAACAATTTGATAATTGATTACATAATAATACATAAAACAATAATAATACATAAAACAATAATAATACATAATATAAGGTAAATATTAGACTTAGGGTCTAATAGAAAACCAAGTCTTTAGATAAGTAAAAAAAAAATTTTGATAAAGAGGAGGAAAAGGGGAGGAGGAGGGAGACCTTTCAGCGCTGGTCATCTGGTGCGAACTGACCCTCTCGAGAGACCTCCCTGTGTTACCCCTCAAGCTAATTAATGCATAGAGATAAGAGAGATGCTATAGGCGCCACACTGGTTACTTTAAACATTATTAACCTTACATGTTAATACCCCAAAAACAACTGGAATTTGCTCACACCAAATAATGGATTGTAAATATCATATTTAACAAAATAGTATAGACTATACATAATAATTGACCACCTAAGAATATTTAAGGAATAACAAGTGTGATGTTATGTATTGTTTATTATCCTGTATGGGCTGCAGATATGATGACAGTGGCAGACGTAATGATAATATAGTACAGCTTGGAGTCAATTTATGTTTAAAAAAAAAGTAATACAAAAAGCTTATACGGAATTGCTTTGTATTTATTTATTTATTTGTTGATATAACAACAATAGCAAAAATAACAAAGGAAAACTAAAGTAAAAAAAAGTTAAATCAATATTTTATCGTCTTTGCGATATTGTTGTGAAATGGGACCGAGGCAGACTTAATGATGCTATGATACAACCTTTGATGTTGGTGTTTACTGCATGCGGTTATATGTCACTTGAAAGTCTATTTACAATATGTTTTTTTTTATTTTATTTTTTTTTATTTATATGCTCATAAATTCGCTCTTAACAGAAGGTCGTCAAAATGACAATATAGTATAGGGAATATCATACATGCATGACACACCAAGATAGTCAGTCTGACTGCTTGTCAACTGGTTAATATAACTGGGAGATGTATATATGGCTAATATAACTGGGAGCTGTATATATGGCTAATATAACTGGGAGCTGTATATATGGCTAATCTTTTAATCATGTTAGTATACCTCTATTTCCAGAGTCTTCCATAAATTCTGAAAGTATTTTTTTTTACTAAGTGTTTTGTGTAGGGGTGCAACCCTCCCCCCCTCTCCACCTGCCGCTCAAGACTCTCCTTGGAACTTATGAAAAAAGTCCTTATCCATAAGTGTTGATGCATGGCCATCCTAGAAATCTTCCTTAGCTTTGCTTGGAATGTTTTAAGGTTAAGACATTGGGGTGAAAATATTTCTTCATGTCGTGACACTCTGCCATCTTTTTTTGCTCTTGAACTTCATATAAATCGTAGAATTTTTGAAACTCCAATGTAGGTTGGGTAGGATTTAACGATTGTCATAAAAAAAAAATGAGCAACATTTGTCGAGGTAGAATTGACTAAAAGCATGCAACTTCAACTATGAAACTGACAGAAGGCTGAATTTAAATATATTAATCACGGAGACATTTTATATTACAAAATGTAGGTTGTTATTTGTTTAGTGAAACATTAATTCACAGCTTTTTTATCCGTATGATATTTCAAATCTCAGAAGCAAGAAGCTGTCTTTCTATATGTATTTTTTATTACTCCACCCGAGCTATTATTATCTCATGGTGAGACCATGAAGACTCTTGTCTCCATGGTAAGACTGACAATCTAAAACTATACATTTTCTGTGTCAATTCGAGACAAAATAATGAATATTATTATATATCATAGAGTCAGTGCAAATTCGTAGCATCCTTTCCTGATATTAATATCAATTTACTGACTTCGTCAGTTTGTAGGTGTTAAACACAGGTCATTTCTTTATTGAGATTAAATATTATTAGGTCCAGGCGAAATACAGTCTCAAAAATATGTAGTCTTTGTATGGTTTGCATACTGAACGTAGGAATACAACAATATGAAAATAACTTGAAAATTGCAGGGATAGCTGATAGTTTAATGCACAATTTCATGGAGTTTTACGCAATGTTTTGGTTTCATTTGAAATATAGCTGAACTTGAAAAAGATGAGTTGTGATTTAGTGAAACTGGTATTGTTTTTATTATCTTATCATAACTATTATACATATTGTTAAAGAAAATCCTGGGTCCACTTATTTTTCTTTCTGCTATCGATTTAGTTCATCGCGTGACAACAAGAATAACCAAAATGTACACATCGGCATTCTTGTATCAGATATTTGTATCTTGTACCAAATCCTCAAGAGATTACACCGATTTTGTTTGGTTTTAATACATCCTTCCTTCATATATTATATGTTTGGTCTTTTTGTAAAAGACAGATCTTAAACTTTCATTTCTGGTTCGAATCGATAGCTCAGTCTAGCTCAGTCTAGCTCATGCCTAGAGAGAAAAAAATAGGGGAAAAAGAAGAAAATACAAGGTTTTGTCTGGGCTGCGTTGAGCAACATGAAGTAGGTCTGACAAATGTGTAGTTTTCTAGTGTTCCTGTCAGAAATATTACACCTTGAATATGGCCAGTTTTTTTAAAAATGCCAACATACTTAAACACGAATTCTACTGCAATTATATGAAATAAATTACTGACTTTACAACACAGCTGAAAGATATACAATCATCTCAAGTTTGAGAAAAGCTGTCTAGAAAGTGTCAGAATCACAAACCTGTGCACTTGTAATTCATGCCGTACTTGAAATTGCTGGTTTATTTGTAATTGACAATATTGTTCTTAGACATAAAGATAGCTTGTCGAGCCATTATTAACATCTTTTTCATGAAATTATTATGCATTATTTACGATCGTAATAACAGCATGTGGTCGTTTTTGGGTGTTTTTTTGCACTATTAGTAAAAGGTAAGACATAAATATGATATACTTTTTGACTAAGTATGATATTTACATTTAATTGCATGAAATTAGTCCAGATTTTGTTATGAAATTTCTAAGATCAGGAAAAAATCCACGATGCGGTGAAAATCCAAAATGGCGTCTCTCTAGCTCTTCAAGATTTTACTGACACATTCGTTCAATTTTGGAGAGGGAAAAATCCATCATTTTGCAAACATTTATGGATTTATAACTTTTATTAGCACTTGGGTAATGTCAAATACAAATATGCAGCATCATAGACTTGCACAATATAATACAGTCTGGATTATTGACAAAAAAAATAGAAAAAAGATGTTATTTATGTGTTAGAACTTAGAAGCAAATCTAGGTTAGAGCGGAGCCAACTGCAAAAAGGTTCAACCTTGCTCTAAATAGTAAATATACATAAATTTCATATCAAATATTTGTATTAATATCGTTCGTGTAAACACAATCTTCGCTCCCACATATTATTTACCTTTTAACCCAAGATTATTGACTTGAACGAGGAAATTCGGACTGGCTTCTATTCAAAGAAAAACTGACGAAACATGTAGACTCTATACACTTTTGTTTCTGACAACACTTGTAATATATAAGTCTGATATCGCCAAATTTAGTTTAAAATCCATTTATGATTAATTCATACAAGTATTTGTTGGCACATTTTACACTGAAGTGTTGGTCACAATTATGCGAAGTAAATTCAGTTGAAGAAATTTTGATTGCAATCGAATTAAGTTGACCATAGGTCTGTTAGAAATTACCATACTACTCTTACATAATAAATAGGTCATCCAACGAAATAAACTCAATTCAAATCTATTGGCCTGAAAACCAAGAACCTGGAGTGACCTATTTCGTAACTGTGGTAGTATACACACGGTTTTTTTAAATATTTTTTAACTTATTTGATTTTTGTGCGCTTCATATTCGAAAAGAATTGAGGAAATCATCATTTAGCAGATTCCTCTTCAACTCAAATGGGATCGAAGAAAAATCGATTATACTGTACCATAAATCAGTTTCTACTTTTCCTCCAACAATTTGTTATTAGCTGCTCCAAGAAAAATGCCTTTAAAAAAATATCAGATAGGTTCTTAAAAAAGTCAAATAAAAATAAGAACAGAGCCATGTATTGTAACAAATTTGAAGCATTTCCTAGTTTATTCCATGGTATTATTGAGTATATATATATGTCAATGCTACCAGCTGTTACCAATCTCAAGCTTTTGATTGAACAGCTGTCAATGGTAGACGTAAGGATGTGATGATGATGCTATATGGACTTCACGCCTTGTTGCATGTTCCCAGCACAGACACCAATATGTATTTTGAGTTAGTGAAGCTTCACCTCATAAGATGCTTTCGTCTGGATTCAAACCCAGGATCGTCTTGACCAGTAAATAGCTGAGAAATAAAGATATAAATCAATATAGGATTGATTGATTGAATGATTGACTATAGGGACAAGCACATTGGCAAATGACTGTCATAGAAAGACATCTAAATAGATAGATAGATAGATATCCAGATATCTAGATAGATAGGTAAATAGATAAATAGATAAATGGATAAATAAATAGATAAATGGATAAATAGATAAATGGATAAATAGATAAATGGATAAATAGATAAATAGATAAATAGATACTTTAACTGGTTATTGAATAAATGTAGTTGTTCATTCATCGTATTTGGGTGGTTTTGCAGTGGCAATGGGCTTGCTGATTATCAGGCGATTTATTAATTTTGTCTTTACAGCAATTTAAGGGGCGGTTAAGGATGAAGTAACATAATTTAAGAACTGATAGCTCGGGTTTTCCATCATTAAATCAAACGATCATGTTGAATAAATTGGATCGGCGAAGTTCGGCTAGTTCCGTAATCCTTCGGCTTCTCAAGTAAACACCAATGAAAGCAGACGACTTTCTTGGAACATTCCATTTGAATGTAACACCCTGTTACGAGAATTCTGATTGGCTGGTATAAGTCACATGATCCGGGTAGAAGATTTACACCCCTATTTATGGTAACTAGCCCTTTAACAAGCCCAGAGACTTAGAGAGGCCTTGGGAGAGGCTAGTTTACAATTTTCGTCTCATGGAAATGACTATAATTAGAGTGTCGACTGTCTCAGCCAACCCGAGGACACTGAAGAATGTTGGGGGAAGGGGGGGGTTAGGGTGGTGGGGGGGGGGGGGTTGATTAACTGTGGGGAGGGGGGGGGGAGATGATGACAAAAAATGGTCATGGTATTGTTTCATCGTGATGTAATTTGTTAAAGACGGTATACTTGAGCTATACAATAAAATTATTACTTCAAGATTATTTTCAGTTGTTAATCAATGTTTTAACTTAATCAGTTACTTTAATTATGATTTAGTGTATACTGTACTAGTGTTGTGTTCCAGTAACTGTTTAGGTCAGTGTCATAAACACTTTACCCTTGGACATTATGGAGATGTTAATTGTTCATTGTTTTATTGGCTACTGTCTAACTAGACTACACAAACTTAAAATTGATAATATCAAAAACTGATTAATTTTCACAAAATTACATGGCATTTATATTCATTTAGATAAAAGAACGCACAACTTTTTTTCATATAAGTAAACTTCTCGAAGGCATCCAACACAAGACAGACTAAATGTACTTAGAATAGATCCACACAGAGATAGGTATGCAGATATATATCTCCCAGGCCAAGAGACCATTTTGTAAAACTCTTACGTTCGATGGTGGTGTATGCTAACGGTGTCGCCCTCTGTGTTGATAAAATTGCACTAATGTTGGATTGTACCACCCTCAGACGCCGAGGTATGGTAGCTTATCATTATAGGAAAATAATAAGTTAAACAAGTACCTATACGTGTGATGGTATTAGAAATACAAATTTGTAACGTTGTGCCATAATATTTTGAAACATTAAAGTAGGTAACATGAGTTGTAATGACTGGTTATTTCGAATTCTTCGCGTGTGTTTTTGACACATTTTTGGCAGCGTACCAAAATGATGCAAAGTTGGTGACTGGTCATCTTTTGATTTCAAAATTCCATATCTCGATTCCTGTTTTTTTTTGTAAACATAAATATAATAATTATTCTAAGCATTATAAAAGCACAGTCAGATAATTTCGACATTTTACTCACAGGTGTATTTTTTTATACGTATATATGCCCAGGCCATAGACTGAATAATTTAATTAGCTTATTATCAAAACATAGTTCCACAATACAATAATATATATTTATTAACATAGTAACATAGTAAAATCTAGGGAGTAAAAGTGCATAAATCGCGTCATTTAATGGAATAATCAGTGAGTTATACCAATCTTATACTAATATATAATGAATGTATGCATTTATTTTCCAAGTAAGGTCTTAAAGTATCAAATCTGTGTTGCATAAACATGTCACACAATTAGTTTTCTGAAAATAGTTACTGTAATAATGGCGATTTATAACATACTTCATAAAATAACCATAGTTCCAAGCTCTACAGGTGTGAATTTGTTTTGTTTTACATTGTAATGGTGTAGTAGTTTGCTGCACATTTTCCTTTCCACTGATGCATTTAAATATTAGTTAATTCTTTTTCAAAAATTTTCCTTACGAAAACTGTAATGTAATCATTATTCCATATACTGGATTTTCCTAATTTTAAGATCATCTGGAAATGAGATTGGTCTGGCTTAGAGACAGGGTATATCTAGAGTGACTTTGAATACATATATATCTGTATATATATTCCACGTAATTTTGAACGTTAAATATTTATTATACCCTGACGTATTCATAAAATTTGAATTGTCAGCAATTCTGCTTTTCCAAATAACCCCAAATTAAACAAATCAAATTGTCTTTGGCGCCAGTTTACAAATATCATATTCTGGTCAATTTTGTGTTGATCTCATGTTCTAGTTTTTTATTGAAATACTTTGGCATTATAATCAGATATAAGTTGAAAATTTCGAGTGGATAATGCCTTACATATTTTTACTTCAATGAATACATCAATCAAGTCTGAATCTATTAATAAATACATAAATAAAAATGTGAGATCAACATACTTCTAGCATGAGATAATTCTGTTTTTATTCACCTATGTGATTTTCTTTACACCATATAAACATGCTAGGTGGCAATATATACACTTGCACTGAGAGGTCACAAAGCTGTCAATTTTTGTCACGTTGTGTATATTTTGTTTTTTTTTCTGTGGGTGATAGATGACAGACTTCCTATTTTTAAGACCTTGACAAACGCATGATGACATTGTAAATATACTCATTTTTTGTTATTTTCTGTCAATTTTTCGTTTGATGGACCTTTTATAAGTTATTGATATTTTTTTTATAAGTTAGACGTCTTATATGATTGGCTTAAAATAATGAAATTATTTTTGATCTTTAGAACAGTCAGTCGATTCCTCTAAACTATATTTTTGCGATACTGTTTTTTACTTTCTAGCATTAAAATTGTGAAATATATAAACAAGAATAACTATAGTTTAACCCCCTGAAATATTCTCATAAATAAGAGGTTTCACCATCCTGCACAGATTGATTGTTGGCATTTGTATAGAAATAAAATATAATCAAGAAAAATTCACCTTATGAATTTTTCAGTGTCTCGTGATCTGTAATAGGATCTGGTATGTGTCTTCCTAGTATATACCATGTGAGAGATTTGGTTTTATATTTCATTATCTGTAACATCGACACAGATAAGTTACTCATTTTTATACACTTTATCATGTACATAAAATAAAAAGTTCTATCATATTGAATGAACTAACATAAAATGAAACTCGGTCAATATTTTTGGACATAAAAGTTATTCATTTCTAATAGATACATTGTTTCATGCTGCCCAGTGATGTTATTTATTATAATACAGTGTAAAAAAACATAGACCAACTGTGCAGTCCTTGTTTTGTAAAGTATATATAATATATATTGAGACATTGGCATTGATATGAAGCAATTACACAATGTTTTCATCATGTATCTTTCTTCAGTGTACTATCATTTTTAAATGAGGAATTTCAGTCTTAGCTAGTCATTAAATTCATTTACATTTGAGACGAATTGTTATATTTCAAGTGAAAGTTTGTCAGCCCACGTACATGTATAATATGAATAAAATGAGGTCAGACCAGACTCAATCTATACTACGAAAAAATCCTAATATTTTTTTGTTTCCTCTTATTGTCAGTTTTACGCCTTCTATTTGTTCAACCCTTTTGAAAGATTAGATTTTCCAATACTTTGCATTGACAGCAGATCATTATTCCATTTTTTTCTGGCTTTTTATTTCTGCAAATTTCTGCAATAAAGAATTTAGTTGTTCGTTGAACTGCTGCAAGACGCCTGCATGCAAGCATTCTATATATAGCACAAAGCATGGATTTGTTTTTCTTTAATTGCTTTAAGCTCATCGTTGACCTTTAATCAACATTTAATAAGCCCATCTTTGGCCAAATAAATTCCAAAATTTTAGTAAGCTGAATACTCTAAAATACCTGTGAGCTGATTACTCTACAATATATGCTGCTCAAAAACTTTTTTTTTTGTGTCGAATTTGTAGAGCCTAAAGACTTTTCTTGGCAATGCGCCCTGGTCATTTAAAGTTTTATCATGCAGTTAATATAAACATTTCTGTAGTATGTATATTTACTACACCAATAGATAATAAAAAAAATAATATATTCTTAGTGTCCTGATGATTTCATATTTATCTGTAATTATTATTTACATTCACCAAAATATGTTCTGATTATGCTATTATAATTAATAAAGTTAGAAGGAGCTTGTGTGATAAATCTGGAAAATTATCTGTTTCATTCCCAATAAGAAATATTTTTCTCTTTCATTTATTAGTTTACTGTTACGAAATAAAAAGGTCAATAACACAGACATGTATATGTCAGGTTATGCAAGAACTTTGATGTTATTTTCAGTTATCTATTTAACTATATATATTTTTGATAAACTGCACGAAAGAGCAAACCACACAAAGTACTTCAGTATCTTGAATAGAGAATCCTAAATTTTCTTAGCTGCAGTTTTTGGACCTTGCAAATTATATAGATTTATATTGATACATAATTATAACATCAATTCTTAATTTCTATTTCGTTTATTCTCAGAAGGAGAAAATGATTTGCTTAATATAAAGCTGAAATATTTTCAATGAAACTGCTTAGGATACAAGTACTATATTTGTCATGTATGTGTTCTAAAGATATATTGTTAAATAAAATAAATGTAGTTTAATGAATACATATAAATGAGTTCAGGTGCATATTCATTTTATGCATTAAACCAATCCAAGTTAGAAAGGAGTGGGGGGTGTATAGTGTCAGACTTTCTATTTTGTGGTTTCATTGACCAATTTTATTTGGAATTCAAACCTTCATAATATTACAATTTTGGCCACCCTCAGTCAATCTATGTGTGTAATATATAGTTATTTGTCGGTTTTGCATTAAATATAGTAGGTTGTGGGTGTCATATTCATTGTTCTTTAAATATTTATAACACAGGTGATGAACAATCAAAAGGAATATTTTGTAGGATTATATTTCATTCATCACAATCAAAAGGAATATTTTGTAGGATTATATTTCAGTTATATATTCTGTGGATCTTGACACTTTAATTTAAATATATTGAGTGATAACAGTGATTATTATTGATACATAAATGGATAATCTGTATAGAATATTTCATTTTTAGATGAGATCCATAAAGATCCTTTGTTATTGGCCAAGAGCCCTCTACAGAAGTCAGGTCAACCGAGGCTTCTGATTGGCTAATAAGGGTCACATGACATAGGCAGTATATTTATGGTGTCCAATGAAAGGCCTTGATATACTGTCATGGCTGCCAGGGGTGAATTGAGATCTTGTAGCTCAGAATTTTGGGGAGAAAATGAGATTTCAGAAAGCATGTTTTATGTGACAAGTCTGATTGAATTGAAAGGCTTTATGATTTATGGGAATAATTTACATGCAAAGAGAGATATCCGATATAATGATATGTAAGCCTAAAAAAAATTGAATCATGTGAAAAACATTTTTTTGGACTCTTCAAATTTCAGAACAATAGATGTTTTGACCATATTGATACCTCTCATTATATGTAACAGTTTATTGATCTGATTGAATTTCATAACTTACATATACATGCTGCAACATGCATGCAGTTCTTTTGACCATCATTAGGCATGTATCATTTCATTTTTACTTCATTTCAGCGAATTGTGACCAGTTTATCTTTTTAATTCAGGCATCAATGAACCAGATTAATAACCTGGTAAGAGCTAGGCTTGTCATTGGTCAGTAACTAATTGACCTAATTACGTTGGATTTACCAGGAAAAGATTAGCAATATTTAATGAGGTCATGTCTGGATGAAACATGTGTTTCTAAAGTATACAAGGATATTTCTGGTATTTTGGAGAATGTATTACTTGGGAAATCCACTAGTCTGTTCTAGATTCGTACAATTGACACCAGGGTACCAGTACTCTAGTTTGCCTGCTAGACAATGTACTGAGCCGGCATTTGCTATTCTGTTTATGTCAAGTTTGCTTCACATTGATTTATCTTGCAAAGGTCTCTTTGAACCTGTTGTTCTTCTAAATGTGCCCTACCCTTCCTATGGCAGCTTTACTACCCCTCTTTAGCACTAAACACCCCAATTCTGCACCCCCTGGTATGGGCAAGTAAGCTTGTTAGACCAGCACCAGTGGCGACATCTGTACTTTCGGTGTTACGTAATTCCATGGCATTCAGTCTGGCAGTTGGTTTCGTACATCTGGGAATTTTTTTAAGGTTTTCAGCTCAAGATTTAAGTCAACCCTGGTGTGCTATTCGTAATTTAGGTTTTATTCAGTTTAAATATCTGCATGATAATGGCCTGTCACTAATAAAGAATAATCAACATTTTGTTATATATTGTCAAAGGAAATCATAAAGAAAAAAAGACGTTAATAAATAAGGCAAAATATTACATTTATGACAGAACCTAGGTTTACCAATTGTTTCAAATTTCCTGTATATTCGTGTGATTACTCAAAATACAATAAAAAAAATGATCTAAACATCTGCTACACGCTTTATGCTAATATCTAAACATTTTTCTAAGGGTTTACAAACATTGCTACATGGAAAATTGTGCAAACATAAAATCATGATTGAATATGTAAATGTGTCTTTTTTTTTTTCTTATTTCAGATAAATTTGCCTTATTTTTTAATTAACATATCATTGATTATAATTTTCGTAAGTGTTAACAAATTGCGTCTAATTCAACGAATTACTGATCTGATTATGCATTTTCTATTCATTGAAATAAAATGATATTGATATATATATATATATATATATATATATATGTAATTTTAGGCCTTACTTCTGGGGGAAAAAATCTGGCCTGAATAATGCTGTTTTCCCATCTATTTGTGTTATATGGTGAAGATTCATTTATTAGTAAATAGTTGAATACAATGAACGTTATTAATAAATAATGCCATTTCCATGAATAGGAGAGAATACAATTTTATGACGAGCCCTTGTGTGGTAAAATTGTAATGTATTAAGTAATAATATGTTGTCAATGTTTGAGTAAAACTTCAAAATTATGATTTCAGGAAAAAAGGAAGAAAATTTGATTGGATATTTAGAGGCAATGTTTATTGATATTACATATTCAATCTGCCACAATCTAAAAATATAAAGACTATCTTACTCCGTATGTCCAATGTTTTGCTGATGTGTGCATGATTTTTATAAAAAATATTTATTTCATTATCTACCTTATTTATGCGTTTCATAGAACACTGAATAGACAAGAAATATTCCAAGATTGTACATTCTTATATTATTAACACACTTTGGAGCAATAATCAAGGCGTTATTTCAGTTTCAAAGACCATCGATTAAATGATATCATGTCACTTGGGTTCTTTCGTTAAAAATGCCCAAAATTTGGCCAAGAGAACTATAATATAAATTTTTTTAAACCGACAAATCATATGACAATATTTTTACGCTGTTCAACCAAAAACCGATAGATTGAAAGGAATCATTTCACACACACATTCCAGGGTCACAAAGTTTCCTAAAAATGTAATGGAAGTAAATAAATGATTTAAATCATGTGTGCAAGACATTTCGTGCAAGAATTGATTACAAATCACACACACACACGTGCATTTCGTCAGTCAATTTTTACATATAGTTTACTATTTTCTGTTACATGCAATGGATCCTCTCCAGTTTGAGGTATAATTGTACCAGACGAACAAATTTGAAACACAAATTTATGTATTTAACCGAGAGGTGTCGCGTCGTCTGATGAGGAACTTCAGTTATTTGCATGCAACATGCTATGGATTTAACAAAAAGAGAAAAAATTCAGAGGTCTACATTGTACAGAGATCGACTTGATGTCAAATAACGAACGAATCTGAAATTTTACATGTTTAATTTACTTTATATATAGAAGCTACCTTAGACTTTCTTAAGGCGGATGCTGAATGCTAGATAGTTTCAATGTACTGTCTAACTAACGAGGTAAAATCTACAGTTCACAAAAAAAAAAAAATCAATAAATTATGTATAGGCACTTGACTTGACTGATCGAAATAACAGTGCGTACTGGCGATTTCTGGGACACTTATTATTTTCCACATTAAACACTGAAAAATAAATGAATCAAACTTGCTAAAAGCTAAATCATAAAGTTGCCAAACGAAGATTACGTGTAACTTATATTATGACTTTTAACAAATAACATGCATGTCAAAAAACGTTTGCTCGATCCATACATAGATGTTACGGGATTTCAATTCATCTATTATTTTTCATAATGCCAAATAAGCATATGGTGAAGTTTAAAACGATATACATTTTTATATTGACCGAAACATATAGAGTCTACAGCTGTATTTCGGATGAAAAAATTAGGCAACATGTTTTTTTTGTTGTGACCTTAAATATAATTCTTCATGCTAAAGATTCTGAAGTACAATGTTACCTTTTCAAACAAATTCTGGGAAGGATAAAATATATTTGAATAGAAATTCAGGCTATATAATGAAGTCGATTCAATGAGCATGTCTGGAGTCGACTATTTTTGTGTTATGTTATTCAATAGGAATTGATATTTTGTGAATGGATATATCAATAACTTATGTTGGACCCGTTGATTTACCAGCTCAACAATGTCATCAGAAAATGACAATGGCATAGCTCACATACTTTTTCAACGAATATAGATTTATTATAAAGAGTAGGAGGAGAAATGTCGTTCGCTTTTCTTTTCTTTTTAATCTTTGAAGCAAAATGCCATGAAATATGCTCCTACTAAAACATAATAATAGTGTTATATAAGCTTTAAAAAAATATCGAAAAGTGACTGAAAAGGATTGTGACTAATAGTTATGTTAAAAATCATTCTATGTAGGTTAACTAATTTTTGAAAAGATATTACTCGACGAATTCTAGAGGTAAACTCTACACTTAATTGACAGTGGAAAACCACTCCAACCTTATAATGCACACTGGCCTTACTGATGAGGTAGCCTTAATAATGAGCTAAATTAATCCAAAGAACAGCAGTTGGATAGTTGATGGATAGTTTTACTTGGAGGTGGTCGTAAAGGTGAGGGGATTTCAAGAAGGTACACACTCTAAAGAAAGATGGTCTGTTTCAGGCAAATGACTGTTTCACTGGTGACCATCCACAATTTTAAATATTAACGAAGATTTTGTTCATGTCTTATAGACATTGAATTATGTAAGTTAACCAACATCATTGTTCGAACTATACAACCATTGTCTAACGACAAAACAGTATCTTGGCTAATTTTAAACAAATTATTTGATGAACGCCAGTGCAGCCCTCTAAGGCAAGTTCTTGCCACTATCAAGGGGTTGATTGATGAGGTGAGAGAGAGGAGGAGGAGTCCACCCATGTTACACATTTACACCATGGGAGGGATCTTTTACATGCCTAAGCATAGACACTGAGTACAAGGGACCGCCAATTTAACGTCTCATCTAAATGAAATCCAGCTGCTGGGATGATGCTCATTAAAGGTTGCCTGGGCCTGGGATTGAACCTGGATCCTTCAGAGGAGCAGGCGAGCGTCTTACCACTAGACCACCCAGCTGCTTATTTAATAATAACCTTTCTTTATCAATGGGTAGACAAGTTTACCCATGACAGTTAAGAAGTCTATAAAATCTAGACTGTACGAATGGACACAATTGGCATGCATTTTTATTTTTTTATTTGGCAGTGCAAGATTTCATTTTGAATTGTTTTAGGCAATTTATTTCTGCACTGCATGACAAACCAATGCAACTATACTGACATTCCGTTTCATAACTGATTAGCATATAACATTGTTCAATTTCGCAGATTTAACTCATGTATAAACTATATATATATATATTAATAAAAAGAAATAATAAGAAAAGATACACTTTATTTTTTATTGATTATATAGCCTTGTTTTTGGGAAGTGGCTTAATAAACTGACCACAAATTGATTTCCTCCATTTAATTCTTTTGTTAATTCTTTTCAGAATTATCACATGAAATGTTTATGATCCAACATAGAGAACACCGTTAACATAGATATTGATACTTAGGCAACTTGCTGGTGAAAAAAGGTGTGACCTTCGTCAATGTAAGAAGCACAATAAATAAAATGAATATAATTGGATGGTAATATATAGTATCTTCATTCACAGCCATATTTTTAAAACATATGCTGTGCGTATAAATAAAATAAAATAACAAAAGTGGTAAAAACATAAGAGAAGATAAAAATAAATTATTATAAATAAAACAACTTTAGAAATCATATTTGCTGCATGAATTTATTAAATGCTACGCTGGAAAAAAGAATGATATAAGGAAAATAAATTTGAAAAATAATGAATAAATAGATGGCTTCTTTGAAAACTGGAAATATTTATCATCCTGGTCGGTATTGATGATTAATAAATCTGACGAATTCTGGCTTTCAATCCTTGCTGTGAACAAATTGGCAAGACATTTGATAAATTGACTGTTGTGGGTCATAAAGATGGGCGCCTAATTTTTTTTGTGTAGGGTTCTGCAGTCATGGCGCTACTTGATGGGATTTTTATATCTCTCTGTCCAATAGAATTGTCTAGATTAGGAAGCAGGGAAAAGGAGGGGGGGTAGGGACAAGACTGTTTCTATTACCCCCTCTTAAAGGGTGTCCAACTTGCATCTTCTCCACAGCCTTGACAATTGCTGACCAGTGGACTGTGTTTATTATTGACTTCAGAAAACAAGATGGCGGAGCCTATGGCAAAGAAAAATCTCAACGTCATGGCTAACTTTGGTCGACAATTTAGCAGATCTCTTTTAAGAGGGAAGATGATATTAGTCGAGACGGAATAATCCATATTTTCACTGCAAAGTAAGATTTTTTTTCCTTATATATTTTTTGTAATGTTTACATGTGAATTGTCGTGATGGTTTAATGAATATTCATGTGTTTACGGTCATGGCAGATCCAGTTTTATTTAAATATATTTACCATATTCAAAAACAAATTCATTTGATGTTGGTACCGCTTTCATTTGAATACATCCGATTGTATCTAAAAAAAAAAAATTGTGGTCGACTCTCAAGTAACAGCCAATGGTGTATTGTATACTAAATATCATATTTCAAATATACCATCACAATCTATATATTACTAAATATACGACACATTTCTGTCACATAAACCCCCTCCCCTCCCATATTAAAATGCCTTCCCTCTTCGAAGCAGTAGCCATGACGATTCTGTCACATGACCAGTTTTCTGGCCTCTCATTGGTCACCTCAAAATAACTTAATCATGAATTGACCAATAAGATAGCACCCTAACGGAAAATCAACCCCAGTGTCATTGAATGGTGAAAAGTTAAGCTGACCTTATTTTCTTGATATGATACAAATAAAAAAGAGACTGTCTTTTTTTAAAAACCTACTAAAGCAGGCGCCAGCTCGAAAATCAGGCAGTTGAATCTGAATTTTTTGTTTACGTTATCTGGAGGCCATGTTTAAGGTTTTTTCACACCTGTATTATGTACGACAGTTGTTATAATGAAACTTTGTTTTATTTTCATTACCATCTCATTTCATGCATCTTTCTGATTGATAATGAAATTAACGCATTGATAGGTAATAAGAAATTGCAATCTGATGGAATTTACGCATTTGCCAATCCATTATTCATCTTGTAGTTCAAGAATTTTGACACATGCAGGAAGAATAACATGTCCCATGTGCTTTAGCACATTTCACATTGGTTATACTTCATATGATACTTGAAATGATATTGGAAATTTCAATTCTGATGCATGCCATGTATGCATGTCTGAGAACTTTGCTTTTAATAATTTAGAAGATGATTTATTTTCGTTGGCAATTACACAAAATTTGACATATTCAAATGATATTAATTTATCAAATTTTGGAAACATGATTTTTAACCCTTTTGAATTTGACGACTTTTCAGAGAGCCAAACTGAAACCTTGGATTGTAATCCTGATTTACAATTCTATAATAACTATCCATGTATTCAAAATATACAAAACTTCTCTTCCTATAATGAAACCTCTTTTAAACAAAAATGTCTGGAAAAAGATGTGAACAGTTCTAACTTTGGTATGATACATTTCAACATCCGAAGCATGACAAAAACCTTGACATGGTATCAATATTTCTAACAACTTTAAAAGTTACAGGTGTATTAAAACTGGTGGTGGGGTAGGTCTTTTGATTAAACAGAATTTAATGTATAAACAAAGACTCGACTTGTGTGAATTTTGGATAAAGTTGAATCTTTATTTATTGAAATATCAAACTCTGAAGTTGTGGGAAATATGAATATCATTGGAGTAATGTACAGACCACCAGGGGGTATTACTGATGACTTTAATGCTGTATTTTCTGATATTATTGACAAAATAACGAGTGAGAACAAATATTATATCTGGCTGGGGATTTCAATATTTATTTATTAAATTCCGATTCACACCAATCATATTCTCTACTCAGCGTCTACTTTTCCTTTAATAAACCGACCAACAAGGATTACTAGTCAAACAGCCACATTAATAGACAATATATTTTGCAGCGAAATATCAAGTGTTATTCATTTTAGTGGAATTTTAGCCACTGACATAACTGATCACTATCCAGTATTTAGTATTAACTTAGGCACTGATATGAATAAAGGACCTGCTTTTACTAATGATACCAATATAATGAGATTTCAAGAAAAGCTACAGAACAATAATTGGGAGGATATATCGAGCAAATTTGCCAAGTTTTATATATTTTTTACAAGATCTTACCAACAGTCCTTTCCTGTTAAAAACTTAAAAATCGGATATGCAAGTAAATATCCATGGCTGACAAATGGTCTAAAAAAAAACTCGATGAAGAATAGTTTAAATTATTATCAAAAACAATTCCCGAGTGAAAATAACATTAACAAATACAAGCGATACAAGGCATTGGTAAAGAAACTTCTTAAAAGCTGTGAGAGAAATTATTATAATAAAGCCATTGAAAATGAATAATAAATCTAATGCTTAAAAAACTTATAAATAAAAATGAAAATAACCAAATCATGGATAAATTCAAAATAAACAATGCCATTATTGATGATCCCACTGTAATTGCCAATAACTTCATTAAATGTTATGTTAATATTGGGCCCAGTCATTCTAAAGCGTGTTGTGAAACTAATATAACTCCAATCTCATATTTGAATGAAGTAAATCAATCAATGTACTTATATGATGTAGCTGAAAGTGATATAATTAATATTATAAAGAATTTGAAAAATATAAGTCCTGGCCCTAATGGTGTACAAACAGATGTTTTGAAAAAGACATATATAGCATTTATAACCCCTTTTGTCTATCTGGTTAACTTGTCCATAAATAAGGGTTATTTCCGAAATGAATTAAAGGTTGCTCGTGTTAGTTCATTATTTAAATCTGGAGATCCCATGGAACTTATAAATTACTGCCCTGTCTCAATCCTAAATGTTCTTTTTAAAGTCTTTGAAAAAGTTATGCATACTAGAACATACAATTTTCTGACACAAAACAAAATTTTATATGAAATGTTTTAGGAAATCATTTATTACATCAAATGCATTAATTTACTTAGTCAATAAAATTATAACAGCCATTGAGAGCGGGGACTTTGTTATTGGAACATTCATAGATTTAAGCAAAGCATTTGATTGTGTGAATCATTCTATTCTACTTGAACAACTTTATAATCTTGTATTAGGGGACCAGCGTATGAATGGTTTCTCAGTTACCTCAGTGATAGGTCACAATTTGTTAAACTTAAAAATTATGAATCTAATAGACTTAATATTTTATGTGGGGTGCCTCGACCTTATGAACGTCTCTAACAAAGTCATGCCAATAATGTTTGCTGACCATACCAATTTATTTCTGGAAAGAATTTATCTGAATTAATTCCCATCATGAACACTGAACTAACGAATTATATGACGTGGATGAACGTAAATAAAACTATTCGTTAATATGATTAAAACAAACTTTATGATTTTTAGAAGGAGAAGAATGAAATTACCTGAAAATATACCTGACCTATAACTAAACAGAGAAAAGTTACATTGTATTGGATGATACACTAAGATGGCTTCCTCACATAATCTTATCAAGAATAAAGTATCAAAAGGGATTGGAGTAATTAGTAAAGCTCGAAAATATTTAAGTTCAAAAACATTACCATCCATCCACATCTTATATATTGCATTGAGGTGTGGGGCTGTACTTATAAAACATATCTAAATTCCATTTTAAAAATTCAAAGAAAATCCTTACGAATTATATATTCTCTCCCATACCGCCATGATGCAAGAGAAGCTTTTAAAGAATCCAAAGTCTTGGATGCATTCCAGATTTATATTTTCTTTACTTGTCTGTTTGTATTCAAATACAAAAAGGGCTTATTACTAGTAACATTTCAGTCTTTTTTATAGTCACAGTCCTCGAAATCAATTTCTAATGAATATTCCTAAATGCAAGAGTACTTTTTCACAGAAAAGAATTAGATACATGGGAGTAAAAGTAAACAACATCCTCAACAATAAATTATAATAGAAAAGTAGTTATTATGCATTTTAAGAGAAATCTAAAAATATATATGATAAACAATTCAATTCAACTAAATGACAAATAAGTGACAATATAGATTTTAAAAGTGAAATGAGCTACAAAGATTAATTTTCATTTCTTAACTAAAATGATGATTTAAAGCATATGAATTTCATCTAAAAGAATGAAATGAACTAAAAATAACATACATAGTTACTCCATCAGTTGCTCTCATTATTAATACTTTTTTTTTCTGAACTTCATCTCATGCATCTCATTGATCTAAAAATCACTTTGAATTAAGTTTTGAGACCACTAGTCATCATTGTTGTTGTAAATAACTTGTATCTGTCAATAATAATAATAAAGAATCAAACATATAAAGAAAATTATAATAATTCTTAGGGCGCCAGCACTTAAACTTTTTTCGAGATTTTTTATTTTGTATGTTTGCTGTTGAATCGACTTTCATGACATTTATTAGAGATTGATAATTTATTATATGGATAGCAAAAAATGTAAAAATTAAGTTGATAGGGTGTTAGAGTACATTGATATTGACAAATGTAATTTTGTATGTGCAAGTTATCAATGCGATAAAGATGAATCTGTCAATAAATTTGGGAGGGGGGGGGGGGTTATTTGTTAATTATTGACTTTTTTTATTTTTTTTACTGGATATTGAAATAAGCATACAGTAACTATTTACGCCAGTATAGGTCATTTATCATTGTGAAAATAAGACTTTATCTTTGAGATATATTCAAACAACATATTTATTGTCTTATAACAATTTTTAATATTTTTCTATCTGGTTCAATCCATGAGCTATTTTTAGAAGCTTGCAGCCTCTATTTCATCCACTGAGGCTCATTTTTCATTCATGTTACTTTTTTTATAGAATTTCGATGTTCTATAAATCATTTTGGGAAAGTAGGGCACTGAGGCAAATCGCAACTTTTTCACTTTATGGCTTTGCCACATTTTGCGACTGCAAGGGGTGCAAAACTGCTACTAAGCTGACCTCTAGCGTGTGAAATGTAAAACTTTAGGTGTCAATATAGTGCTGTAAAACGAGGCAGAGGTTTTGGAAGTGTAAATAGTTGGTTCCTATAAAGGCACTTTAACACATGGGTGTGATACTTATAGCCACATTTTCGAACATTTTTATTTTGTTATTTTCTTTACATTATTATTCACCTTAGAGGTATAAAACGTGTCAAATCGGATAATTTCGCCAGCTTATGCAATATTCATATATTTCAACTTAATTTCGTGAACTGCAAGACACATTTTCAGGATTAATTGTTGAAATTGTTCATTTAATTCAAATATTTATGACAGATCTTTTTATTCAAAATTAAACCAAATTTCCGAGGCCAGATATCTACAAAATAAAATGAATCAGGCGTCATATTTCTTATAAATGAACAAATTTATATTCATTACAATTTCTTAAATATTATGGAATACAAAGACGAAATATCGACTACTTCCAGAACTGGTCTAAACTGGTATAATATAACAGGCTTATTTCTTATAGTGGGGCCAGTTGAATATTAGCCAACTCTCTAGTTGAATATAATATTCAATTTGTGAATACCCGAGTAAGAAATATACATTAGACAATTGTCATTTAAGGTTTAGTAATGTGCCTTAAATGAATCAATGTTAGATAGTCTTAATTGTAGCTTGCCAAACAATTCTAAATGAATATAGCAAGGTCTGTATCTAGGTTATAATTGTGTTATTTTTATTTTGCCTTTACTGAAATACATGTAAATAAAGAAACAAACTCATTTTGAATTTATTTTTTTAACGATTTTATGCAACAGATTCATTTATTATTTTGCGTTTTTGCAGACTGATGTTTTGCTTGATAATACCATTTAATTAATGGTGAATTTTATTTTGTACTAATGCAAGAGGCATTACACACAGACAGAGAATTCAGAAATTCCCAAATTATCGACAGATCAGTTAGATTCCCATGAAATTTCGAAGAGTGATTGTCTGGTAATTCGTCGGCCTCAAAATATCCTCTGATTGAGTTTGGTACTCATCAAAGAATATTATGCATTTAAACATCCTTTGATGAGGATAATCACAGGATCAGAAGTTTTGGGAAAATGGATTCGTCTGTTATTTAGGTGAATATTTCTGATGTTTAGACGATTTGGAAAAATCGTGTGTTAACCTGTCAAAAATTCTGACAAGTGGTTCGCTGAAAATTCACATTTGACGAAACGGAGTCGATATTTGAATGTTCTAGAAAGACATTGATACTTTAATTATACTCAAATTATTTCAAGCATATTTACATTGCATTTTAATATTTTAGTTTCACCAAAAATATAATATGCGTTATGCTAAGGCATATTTTTGCATATCAAGTCAATGTCGATATACATTTCTTGTACAATATGTAAATATATATTTTTTATCAGCAGGTAAAAAGCTTCTTTTTGATTGAGTCTACTCTAGTCTATAAATACTTCTTCAGTCATTATTCCAATTTTTTACCATAAACTAAAGACCATTGATTTACCGTTTTCTATCTTTCCATGGATTTTAAATATTCCACAGTTTTTGCCATCTTATTATCGTGACCATGGTACTTGAGAAAGAACAAAAAATACACTGGAAAATAGAAACAGTCAGCCATTGTTATTTTTGAAAGTTTGGAATATTTAGCACGATCTCTGTCCATTTTTAGCTGCCTTGTAGTTTGTACAAATAAAGCATACCCCCCAAGATGTTTATTCATCAATACTTGCCGAAAGTATGACGTTAATTTTGTGTTTGCTGTCAGCCATGTGAAAGTATTCAAGTACACTGGAGTCGTTTATATAACTAACGCACCATTGTATTAATATTGATATTTTCATATCTTTGTCTGAAGTTAAGGACACCTCTGTTTAAATGCTGATTTTGTTTGCAGAGTCAACATACTGTCCATAGTCTTTCTGTATTCTTTGTGTCAAAATTATGTTCACAAGGCAAAAATTTCGGTCAGTAATATGCTTGTGGCATTATGCTCAGAAACTCTAATTTGCAAAATAAATAGCTTTTCTTTTATTGACTCCGAGTAAAAATCATACAAAAATCTAACCAATGTTCTTAACATGTAAGTTACGACTGAAATAGGCCTATATTACATGATAATTTGTTTTATGTATACTTGTAATAAAGCATAGCAGCATTCATAAAGCCATTAATACAATCAGAGGATGGACAGATCAAAAATAACATCCACAATATCAGCTTTTATTTCTCGCAGTTCTGTCTTGAACAATTATTTCATTGATATATTTTTTTCATGCAAAAATTGAAATCGTATTGAGCTATTTATGGGCTATATAGAAATAGTTATATGGGTATCTACGTCTCTGACAAAATTTATCGAACAGTTTCATTTAGTATTGACAGAATATCATCGATGCTTTAATTCACGTTTGTGGAACATTAATAAATTACTGTTTTATTGGTAGCTGTGAACTCTTGCATAGATTTCTTTAAATATTTCTTTGTCTGATATCCCCATTGAAATTATTATTGACATCATTGTAATATACTATTCAAATCTTAAAGATTGGTTGTTTAAAATTTCTGAAATAATTGCTTAGATATTGGCATAGAATAACTACTCTGTGATACTTAAATATTTTGAATTTGTCGATTCATTACGTTTCATTCAATAGTTATTAGTTATTAATACTGAAAGAGGTGAAATGTGGCAATTTTCTAAACTATTCTATTCTAAGGGAGAGATCTGTGCTACGAGATCATATATGTCAATAAAAATAAAAGTAAAAAGTGTTAAGACACTGATTAAAAGGCACCATCGATTGAATAAATATATTTCGCACTATATGCTTCGAAAGAAAAATGCCAAAATAAAAAATCTGTGAATGTGTGAATTGATGTAGTATCATCTAATCCTTACATAAATATGTTTCTTATTAGCTGACAGACCTTCAGTCGAGTTACAGCGAAACTCGTCGTCTGCAAGACAAGAACTAGCGTTATCATCTCCTCATTACGTCTGCCTCTGGCAAGAAAAAAAGTAATCGAAATTTTAGATTGTATATGTCTTATATAGCTAGGATATTCATAATGAAAACAACATGGACGGGTCAATGTTTTATGTCACTTAACAGGGAATTCACTGTCGATGAGGTTTTCTAGATAAATATAAATATAAATTGGGTGACTGACAAACTGACTGACTGACTGACTGACTGACGATCTAGAATTGCTTGCTCAGTCAAACATCAAGTGTAATAAACTTGCAACTGATGTGTCTTCAATAAACAATGTGAACATTGACCCCTGTGGACGAATAGTTAGCTTGCCATTTTCTGTATCAGTGACTCTGGGTGCATGGGTTCGAACTTTTGGCCCTAGCACCATTTATTAGCCACCTCATTCCATCATATTCCTATAGGATTGTACTCGCCATTATTGCATTCCAATCTTTATGTTGTATACGACCATTTCTCAACTCCACTGGGTTTGAAGCTTAGCAAGGCTAGATGATCACAGGCAGAAGTAATGAGGAGATGATAACGCTAAAAGCTTGAATATAAAATGTGACAAATATGGTTTCCTTCTTTAATAGCACTATTATAGGAACTAGGAAGTCACTTAGTAAAACAATTTGAACCACACAGAAATTGGAATTATGGATCCTTTCAGATATGCAAGTGTACAAGTATATGTATAGGTATGCATACAATATTTGTGATTATGCAATTTTTCTTTTGTTCATTACACTGTAGAGTAAATAGGCAATAAGTATAAATTATATTAAACATATTACTGCACTTGGCTGCATTTAAACTATGCAATATGCATGCATCAGCAACATTTTAGGTATAGTCACACTCAGTTACATATACATTTTATGTTTATGTATGCATGTCCAATAACTGCGCAAATATAATGATGTATGGCATAAGATAAGAACAAAGCCAGTCTGAACCTTGTGTAGTCTTCTTAGAAAATGTGATTATTAACATGCCTGTAATAAGGAAGTGCGGCTTTCTAATCATATCATGCTTAAGTTACTCTGTTGTGATTGTCATTTACTATGTCACAACTTTTCACAGAACAAATTTGCGTCCTAAGTGCTAGGTATAGAATGTATAAAACAAAAATAGATTCGTTTAGAGATCATACAGGATTTAACACATGAAAAAAGAAGAAGCACAAAAGTTCCAAATTTGGCAAATGTTTGAGGAGAGTCAAACCATCTAATATATTCATGATAGTTTATGTATTATAATAATACCAATAATCGATATTTATATCTTTACTGGAATGTATACACGTGGATTGTAGCTAATTTAACATCGGCTTGTGTATGTAGAAGAATATCTGCAGTTAAGTTAGTAAAGTTACCATGCTCACAATTTAAAAAATAATAAAAACCATTTAAATGCAAATTTTCATATTTCGAATTTTTAGAGGACTTTACTAGTTAGGTATCAAATAGAAGGATTTTGTTCGCTCAAACAGCATTTTTCCATTGCAGGCATCATTATAACCCAACTACGTCGTCATTGGACCAAAAAGGGTCACGTGATCTGGCGTTCAGTTTTCAGGGTGGACCACTAGAGTAAATGGAAAGGGGGGTGCACTACTAAAGCGTGAACTTTCCCTCTTCATTCTGCAGGTTGCTAAAAGTGGGTCACAAAGGGGTGGGTTATGTCCTGGATGCTGGTGCATGTTTTTGACATTGATTAATACCAACCCTCTCCCCCATTTTTCTGCTACTCCTGCAGTGTAGACTGTGAACCTATTTTTCAGAGGGGGGGGGGGGAGGGGTGCTCGGGTGAATTGAATTCAATTTCCCTACATCACATGCCCGTCAATGATATAGGGCGGTCACAACAGTAATGCGAAAATTTTTGTTTTACAACTCGGGTTATACTATCATACTTGTCTGATGATAAACCTCAATATGTTCTTCTATAGATTTCTATTGTGAAATCAGTAACACTAATCAACTACACTATATCAAAGGAAAGTTAGTCATAATGAGAAGTCATTTCTAGCCCTAAACATACTGTAGTTTTGCAGTTGTAACACTAATCTCTGATATACGTAAAATTCCGTGGGTGCCAATCCCAGTCATTTTGACGACATTTTGAATAAATCTCAAACTTTGCCATGAATTTATTCTTTGCTCAGTTCAAGGTCAACAAAGTTTTCCATAATGAAAATACCTTGATTTACTAGTTTTTGGTGCAATGTGTTTTTTTTTTTTTTGACACGATTTTGTTTACAGTCCAGTGAAGTCTGTCGTGGCCTTGTTCCCTAGGAGAAAGTAGAATGACAAATTTTTCAACCACACATTTTATCATGTCTAATACTCCGGACTTGATGCAATTTAATAATGTAAAATAATGGCTAATAATTCCGGAGTCTTTTCACCAACTGGTTGTCATGGAAACAGTTGTCAGTTGTAGCTTTCATATATCATACGTATATGAAACTGGCTGTTTAACTTATTTGCAGTGTCAACTTCTGTTTGATGCCATCCCCCTAAAACTCAGATTTTTTTCTCAAATCTGTAAAATGTATATTTTGCATTATGAAACATTCTCTGGAGTATTTATGTATTTATTTGTAATACCATTCATATTTTACATATAAGTACACAAATATGATGAAGTATTTTGTGTGTCATATATCCACAACAACCAAGCTGATTTCAATTTCAATTATTGTATAAATTAAAAATAAAGTAATGTTTCAAATAAAAGCGTCCAATTTGCAGGCACACTAACTCGGGAAAGGTATTTCATCATTTCTCAATCTGTCAACATTCAGAGACACTTTCATATAAAACATTAGGTAGCATTGGGTACATCAATGCATGAGGCCCAATTGGTACATGTGCGGATGGCATCATTCCAATTGGCTGTTCTTTTTTCTTCTTGTTTTGTCTATTTTTGTCTGGGGACATCAAGTGCTGGATCAGAGTCAAGCATTCCCATCTAGATAGGATATATTAGGAGAGACACGCACATTTCTTCATCATCTTGTTGACAATTTGACTGAGAGCAGTGCTGATTCAATGCATAATTTCCTCGTCTATTCTATAAAGAAA
Organism: Alitta virens; assembly: GCA_932294295.1. Taxonomy (NCBI): domain Eukaryota; kingdom Metazoa; phylum Annelida; class Polychaeta; order Phyllodocida; family Nereididae; genus Alitta; species Alitta virens. The sequence continues at coordinate 24,238,239 of OW028584.1, read as the reverse complement.
CTAATGGGAGAAAAATTGTATCAGGAAATATATATTTATACTTTGATTTTCATATATTATCGTATTGTTTTGATTATTTATTCGTAAGGATTTGTTTAACTGGTTCACACTGATTTTCTGCCACAAAGTTATTTGAACATGAAGGAACGACGTCCATTATTTGAATAAGCAAATTTAACTCAGAAATGTGTATATTTTGCTATTTCAGTGTCCACATTGTGTCAAAAGCATTAATTCAGAAATTGTAAATTTGTGTAAGTTTATTTCGTCACGAAAATGTGTTGCATTATTTGAACTTAGACTCTATACTTTAACTGCATGTATAATGCCGCTTGTGTTACGAAATACCTGACAAACAGTTGTAATATACAGCAATAGCTCTCAACCGTCAATTCAAAAGGTATGCATTAATGATGTGATCAAATCATTATGACAAATTATAGACTTTTCAATCAGAAAGGATACAAATTGAAGACATGATTATCAGCGTTTTATTCGTAGAACATAATGTTGAAAAATTATTATCGGATTGAGAAAACTATTCTCAAAAATGTAGGTCAACATTTATTTAAACCTGGAGTAAACGTAAAGCATGGATTTATAAACGAAATTTCATGATATTTTTCTATTTCGAACGAACTTTTAATTCAACAATGATTACAATTATATATAGACCAGGTCCTTCCAAAAATAGCATGTGATTTAGTACGCGCCGGTCGGCAAAATAAAGCAGGGGCTAAACATGCCAGCAGAATATCACAAAAAATGTGTTGACAAGATCTAGAATCTACAGTTCATGCAGCTGGTATGTTTCTCTGGGAATGTAGATTAACATACTGAAAATGTCATGAAAACTATGCCATTGAAATATGTAAATATCAATTCTGTAAAACTAAATTAACCCCCAAATAATAGTAAGAGAAAACACGTGATAAGTGTGGATAAATAATGCCTTTATTGGCAGCATACATACATTTAAACTAAACTATGGCATATTGCTCTTGTGGACGCCCAACATAATCAATAAATGATACCTAAGAGTAGTAATTTCTATGTTATGATACCAATCTATTTCCAAAGTAATAATCGATAAAATCGAGCAAATCAAAATTTGTCAATATGTTGCTTATTGCGTGTGTATCGATTAAAATTTGAGTATTGGCAAACGTCGATTGTAAAATCGATTTTAGCTGAATAGTCAATCTCTTTTGACAAACTTTGTGATCGATTTTAAATATAATATTATATGAACAAACAATTAGTTGAAATAGATGGATGAAAGGGGTGCTTTGGAAATTAGTTTGAGAAAAATCTCACACTAGAAATGAATCATGTATGTATTATGCAAGATGTAGCATGTTTCCATTGGTTTTTTCCCCCAAAATAATCACAAAGATCAGTTTTCCCCTCAAGGGCACACCTGTCATTAACAGGTGTAGGTGTCATTTATGGGCAAAACACACACAATCATAACATGAAATATTAATGCTATCGGGAAATCATAATTATACAAAAATACCAAGATTTATATCGGCCTATTTCTCATTAATCTCTTGGAATTAAACTGTGATCTATTTTGCGAGTAATTATTTTGCGCTAGAATATGTTGGAGTCAAATATTAAATTGAGATGCAATCGTGATATATATTGATCCAAGATTCTGCCATGTAAAAACGAACAAGGTTTGAATTTATTGACCCCAAACGTCGAAGTTATAGTCAAAATATTAGGTAGCATTTTTACAACATTTACTATTTGGTTATTGTAAATCTAAACTAATTACACAGAGTGGCTGAGAACGGTTTAAATATTGGTATAGTTGATCTAAAGTCGTGTTAGATCAGAAAGTAATTTGTGGCGATTCATTTTTCTTATATTATTCTACCTCTGTGCAACGATATACATATGTCAGTAAGATATTTGTGATGAGTTGAGAAACCATAGTTTCAGAAATTGGAGCAATCCAGAGTTCATGCGATAATATATTTAAAATAAATGAAAATGGTCTGACGATCATATGTTGTGTGTTATGAAATGCAGATTTCGTCGAGTATATAGCTGGAAATAACAACAAAATATCAGTGTTTCTACCTACTAAATACACGAATTTGATCTCATATAAGGGGCCAATTATGTGTGACCGCATTGGGTCAAAAATTAAAGCCGAAAAATCCCGTTTAAATGAGAGAAATCGGCGAGAAACGTGGCTTTCTAGCTTTCGTTCTGATCCAATATGGCGTCTCGTGAAATTTCTAGTTTTTTTTTCGCACCCAAGTTAACCGTCGTTTCCTGACTTCAGTGCATGTGATTCAAGGGTTGATTTTCGTTTTATTGTTAATTTCTAGTATTGGTTTCAGCTTATTTGCATTGGATCTGTCATGAAATATATCAGACGTGATAGATAGAGTGTTTATGCGAGGTTAACATTTAAACTGCATATATGCTGTGTATTTTCATCATGCTATACATTGCTATAACTGAAATATTTTGGCTAATAATTAAGTTAATTTGTTAAGCTAACATACCAATGCTAATTCGGCTAGGTTAATTAACTGACCCTTCGGTTGTGAATGATATTTATTAGTTGCGTAGATAGATAGATAGATAGATTGACTGCCTGACTGACTGACAGACTGAATGACTGACTGACTGACTTCCTGACAGACTGACTGACTGACTGCCTGACAGACTGACTAACTGACTGACTGCATGTGGCCTGACTGACTGACAGACTGACTGACTGACTGCCTGACAGACTGACTGACTGACTGCCTGACAGACTAACTGACAGACTGACTGACTGACTGACTGGACACTATTAACTATGAAGTTCGCTCCCCCCTTTAAGACCAGGAAATATATTTTAGCCATTTTGTTAAAATAGCTAAGTCTTATTAGGAACGATAGACTCAAGTTGACTTGAAATATAACTTGTCGATAAAATAAATCAACACAATTATGACTTCTAACCTCATTTTGCTTGCAATCCGCATATTTCTTTAAAAATCATTGCTTTCATTATTTGATCAATGCTATCAGGCAAGATAGCACAGCACCTGCAAGACAAGAACTTATACATCATCTTCTCATTGATACAATCCATTAACCATTGCTAGTACTTGTCTTGGAGGGCTGTACTTTCCATGTCTATCTATCTATCTATCTACCAATCTAGCTATCTATCTATCTATCTATGTATCTATCTATGTATCTATATATCTATCTATATATCTATCTACCTAACTATCTATATATCTATCAATGTATCTATCTATCTATCTATCTATCACATTGCATCTACAGTATAAGCTGTGCTTGAAATCAGCAGTGGAATTTTCATCAGTTGATTCATTCATCTTACAAGATTAACTAAAATCACCCTAAGTTATAAACCACAAACTTATACAAATATGTGGCAATGAAATGTGTTACTGTGTAGAATAAATAATGTCCACCGCAGTATAATAGTTAATTAAGTAACTGATATTTCGAATGCATTAGCAATATTTAGACGAATCAAACACTCTAGATGATCTTGACTTGTTCCTTCTGATTTGGTTTCTTAATCAGTGAGTCATTAGATTGATTGATGTTTGATTGATTGGTTGAATGATTGATATGGGGAAAAATGCAAATATGCTCGTCTCAGGTGCGGCAATGATTTTATGTGATTCGTAAAATCCTCATCAGCTACATGCAATACATATCGTGAACTTCGAAATTGAGAACAATTAAATTAAATTAATATGTATAAGCATTCATGGGAATGGAAATCACCTTAATGATGAGGATATTTATAGCTGTACCAAATATGCAAGTAATTAATTTGCAAGACACTCAAAAAATTTATTTAGTGGTGTCTTGTACTCAGTGTCTATACAGGACCAAGTGAAAGACCCCACCCATGGGGTGTACCAAGACTTATCATCTCATCGTTACATCTACCTGTTAGCTAGTCGCATAAACTGACTAATTTCAGAGAAGTAGAATTGAGACAGTACAATGGAAAATCTCTGTAACTACAATGAACTGGCTTATTGCTCTGCTGAATGTTATATATCAGCTGTTAATCACACTGGAGCATGACAGGCCTGACAACCCAACAGTGCCTCAGGGAGAGTAAAGGGGTGCCTGTGGGTTATCTGGGGGCGTATTTTTATATCTTGGGCAGATAACCGTAACACTCTGCTCTCATTGGCTGAGAACTGTCACATGGAGTCAATGGCTCTGCTCTGCGCATGTCCAGACTTCAGGGTAAGTCGCAAAGTTAATTTTTAAAAATATTTACGTCAAGTTATATAATATAGCCTATTCGCTGATAGGTATGTGATAATAATCATAAATCCGGCATATCGTAATCTGGGAAAGTGATTGGATATAGTCTAGACGTTGTCTAAACAATCATGTCGCTGTTATTATCAAACTTATTAATATAACGGAACTGTCACGGAACCCCCCCTTGTACAATGTTAGATTGAAAAATATAAAACTTGAGTTTATAGATTTATATACAACATGTTATGAATGATCATACAAGAAGTTAATTCATCATTTTAAAATTTGATGTTGAAAATATTGAGAGGATTACGATGAAATATAAAATAGACTTTCAGCTTCAAATTTAAACAAAACAAAAATTTTGCCGTTAGTATATATATGTCACCATAATGAAATTAGATTTAATAAATCGACGAATTATGTAGATACTGCTGAAGTTATTATCTTAATATTAATAAAGTGTGCACCCGAAGACAACATGTAGAAATATCGTAAATAATATTACAAAATCAAAAATTATACAGGTAATAAAATTGTCAAAATTTCGTATTATCTTGCAGATATTTTCCAAACATGTGAGCATAAGCCATGCCCAATTTTTAATATGTTTGCAGGGTTCATATGCTCATTACTCGGGCAAATATATTGCTTTGGTTGTCAACGAATTAGGATAATTATGTCCACCAATACTGGCAAAATATTTAACTTTCCAAAATTAAAAAGCCCATTCTGTCACAGAGTGTAATTATTTGAAAATCTAACGTCTGAATAACTGATGGCTTTTTAGAAGGCTCCATTTTATTTTCTTAAGAATATTCTAAAATTCTAAATTTATAATGTGTCCGTTTCGGAGACATGATACAATTTTAATAGATAGTAAATGTAGTTTGAAAAAAATACGATATTGCATGGAAGGCAGGTCATTTTCAGCATAATTTCACATGCTATGTGTTCTAGGTATTTACTTAAAAAAGGAGTCAAATAAAAACAAAACACACAAGGTCACAGAACGACTTGACAGAACAGCATCGTTTTATCAACACTGAATGTTTTTAAATTTCAAAATGGGAAAAAACAGCCCATAAAAAAGGTACTTCGTTAAAACAACATCATTAGCCTTGGTAAAAGATAAAAATAATCATCAGACAAACTTTTGCAAAAAGTAACTATCCTATCTTAAGACTACCTCGACATTAAAACCACTAGTGAGATATAGACCCAGGGTAGGTTATTGTGAATTGTGAATCACATCTCATGTATACAAGATACCTCGTCAAAGTAAAAAAAGGGAGAAATTCACAAGCCTACATCAAGAATGGTTGTAGTCAAGATATACAACTGTAGGCTGTGTTGTTCGTTATTCTTAAATATATATACTTTATTTTGTGTCTTAATTTAACGCATATATGATTTAACTAACTTTGGTGTCCTAGGTGCCCTAGGAATCGTTTTTTTGCATGCATGTAGCGGGTAGTATCAGTGCTCCAAATAGTTTCTCAACAAATCTGTGTTTCCATACTAGACAAAAAATTTTCTGGTGAATTCGCTACTTCTACCATAATAAACTATATACTTTTAAACTAAAGGATTTATGACTTCATATAAGAAGTTTTTGGTTGAGGAAACAAGAGTCTGAGAAATCACATCGATCCATGAGTTTTCAGATTAGTTGTGCATGTATAATGATGGCACATGTAAATTCAATCTGAATAAAAACTGTTGCTGCTTTACAAATCAAACAAATTATATCTACCACGAGTTATAAATATGGTAGAAATTATCATTCCTGTGACAAGTATGCCCCTCTTTTACATTGCTGAAATGAACACACTCATTAGACCAGAAACTATGTTTAAATTTGTATAAACATTTGGATATAAAAAGTTTATTTTCTTAGTTTATTGACTAAGTTAGATTAAAATTGTCATTCACTTTTTAGTTTTTTCATATATATAATTACTTACTAACATCATCCATTCAGAAATTGTTTCATACTTGCAGCCACAATTTTCTTTTTGCAGTGGGTAAGATTAATTTTATGTCGTAAGTTAAAATGCCACTCGTTTTTGTATAATAAGAAAAAGTGAAATACGACTTCTGGTATAAAACAAAATTGATATAGTGCACTTCTTGTTTTGGTTAAAATTGAATTGAAAAAACAACAACAACAACAAAACAACCCATGGATGCATATATATGTATTTAACTGAACTATATACATATGTGACATAGAATTGATTATTTAAACACGATCTAATCTTGCCCTTTTAAAAATCACCATGTAGACTTTTTGCCTTATACGTTTGTCTTATGCAGTTTTTAAGTGATATTCAGAATTCTGTTCTAATTGCATTTAAATTCAAATTCATATATATGAAAAAAGCAAATATTTGCACATTCCTGAATAGCCAACATTGATTTTTGAGCCATAGCTTTCAAAGTAAACTTTTCCAAAAACATTTAAATTATAGTCATGTGTATGGTGGGATTTTAGTTAAAAATGGAGTTTATGATTTCTTTTTCGTATATATTTCAGATCATAACAATCTCGTGCTTTTCCTCCAAAATGTTAGCTGATTGGAGTCGTTATTCGTAATTCACTCACTTTTAATAGCTCAAGTTTGTGAATTAGGACGCCTTGGAATTCCAAGCAATTACATAACACCTCGTAATCAAATTAGTCTGCAAGGTGTTACATGTGTTACATGCATTTATTGTTATGCATAATTCCCTAGCTGTAAGGCAGAAACAGATTGATGACTTTTGCTCATGTAAAAAATGTAAACATTATTACGAACCCCTCTCCCCCCCCCCCCCCAAAAAAAATAAGAAGAAGAATTTGTCGGACTCATTTTCTGATAACCTTCAAGATTATAATCTGACTATTTCCTTGAAATAATATAATGATCAATGATTCTTGGTTTCTTAAATTTGATTCCATCGTACCATATCTTCAGAAGTATGATTTCTATGATTTTAATTAATTTTATTTAACTATTTATTGCAATGTAATTTTTCGTTTTGATCATTAAATCACTTTGTCAAAGGATTTTTAAAAGAGTGTTTAATATACAAGTAGGACAGACAAACAGCAGCCATCCCCCCCCCCCAAATCGTTGGCAACTTTATTACAATTTCTCAATCAGCCTAAATATGGCCAGAATTAAAATTTAAGCTTCATAGAGCACAATTATGTTTCATCAATTATCAATCTTCTGAATTTTATTACCATTTCCTATATATATGTCTAATTTGAAATTATAACAAAATTGCTTTTATTCTACATAGGGTTTTGCTGTTTTCTTTTTGATGAAAAAAAAGTAAAAAAAAGAGCACTCCATTTACCATGCTTATTATATAAAGCTTTTTTTTTAAGTTTTCATTTTTTTTATTCATTTATTTTTTTTAAAGTGTCTTTTAAAAATGATATTAATAAGAAATTTAATAGAACACGTGGCATAAACGTTTTAAGACAAAAAAAAGAAAACATTAAAAAAAGTAAAAAAAAATAATGAATAAAATGAGTTGCAAAGTCAGCAAAATATAACCCTTGACAGTTGACACCTTTTCCTAATTTCGCCGAAGAGAACTCCTTGAAAGACGTTTGACACGAACTAATGCAATTTGCATCACTTGGGATAAATGCTTTGAAACTACCAAGGTTGTATCAAGTTGTATGCCTATTTTGCAATTAATTTAAATTTTGAAAGAGCATTTGATCCCCGTATTATCCAAAATATTTGAATACTTCTTAAAAATGCATTGTGGATAGATAGATAGATAGATAGACTGATAGACTGATAGATAGATAGATAGATAGATAGATAGATAGATAGATAGATAGATAGAAACAGATAGATAGATAAACAGACAGACTGACTGACTGCTATTTTGTGGTGCAAAGCCATATATTTATCAAAGGTCGATAAAAAATTTCATAATCTTGCCAAATTTGCCGATTTCATAATTTTGCTAAATTTGCTATATCTTTTGCATCAATTTTCCAATATTGCCCATTATGTAATAAATATTATTGCAGTTTATTCAACCTAAATAGTATATTAAAATACAAAGAACATCCAACCCATTCTGTGTATAATCATGGAGTCACTGTATAGTGAATTCATGGTATAATATAAGGATCAAGCCTTGTTACAAATAGCTATTTTTGGAGATATAAATGTCACATTTTATTGTTGTTTTGGCCTAGATTCTGTTTCAGACATGAGGGACAAAAATCATGTGAAAAACCGATAGAACGACATGAAAAAACGAGGATATTTTTGTTTTTTTATGCTTAGAGAACTGAAAAAAGTAGCGGTTTGAGATGGCCGGCCCACGGTGTGTGGTTGGAAAGTAGGGCAATGGATGGGTGCAGATGGCGTAGATCACTGCGCTTGACAGGTTGAGGGGCGGAGTGAGGCTCTGTTCTTGCGCCGAAAGTAGTTCCAACAATACTGTTTGCCAGTACAGAGTGACTTCCTTTGAACTTCGGTTGAAACTGAAAGATAGGTGCAGCTATGATACTGCTGGGTTGGTTTTGTTAAAGTGGTTAAAGGTTACCATAGCAACCATACTTAAGGACTCCAGGGGTAATACTGACCAATCACAAACTGCCCAAGGAACCCCCCTCCCAAATCCAGATATTGGAGATAACTTAATCACCTCTGCCCCCCCCCCCATGTCTCTCCATACCCTGAATTGAATGAATGGTGCTTGTCAAAATAGGTTGTCCTGTTTTTTACAATTCAGCTTCGTGGTCAACTTATGTATATATTATTTGGAACTCATATTTGCTGAAAACCATGCAGTCCAGTAAGGAATGATATTTATTATGATATTTAAATATTTTAATAATAATATGGTGTTGGGAATTTCTTTTCCTTAATGCAATACCGTGACGTCATTATATGGAATCTCCTTTCAAGGGAACACCATTCATTTTATATCTTATATACATGTTACTATGCTGGGAAGAAGAAAAAAAACCTGATGGTGAATTAGACACAATTTCGGGGTAAAAACAGTAAAATATAGCAGGATATAACAGGGTATAATTATTCAAAGGAAAAGTAATCAGTAAATATTGAGGTGGTCTCAATAGTGAGGTGACTTTCAGCATATACTTGTAACTGTATATATATATACTCTATTAGTATTTACACATGTACCATTCCAATTTACTGACTAAATGTTTACATTTGAAAGCATTTGATCATTTCTCCTATTTTCTTTTAAGTACATGGGATGTGAATAATAAGAATTATCGTGCTATTGTTCAGCAACTGGGACCATGGATGTATAGATAATCCATTGATAATGTATACCTTTAACTTTTAAACCATGTATATATATACTGAATTATTTTAATTTTTATCTCCGCCAAACTGAAGTTTACATGATCTTTATATCTCTTTTCAGAATGGCAAGAGTTTAGAAATTCTATCAGAAATCAATCAACAAAGGTAGGAATATTTCCTTTTTTATTTCGTTCAGGGATTATAGATTTAAACAAATGTGATATTGTTAACAAAGCCATTTAAATCATTACAATGTGTAGTTTTCTTCCCCAAAAAATTGGTTTAAGGATTGGAATTGCTATTTTGAGGAGCAAATGAAATATACATTAATTATTGGTATTTGAAATAAGGAATATTATTATTAATGTGTGAATGTTGTCAGTGGTGCCCAACAACAAAAATACGATAAAAAGGAAAAAGTTGTGAATTTTCTTATAATATTGGCACTACAAAAAAATATATAAAATGTTAATGTGGGTCTATATATTTTTTTAACGCTGTTAATATTTCGTAGTTTTTACCTGTCCAAAGGTTTAAAAAAAAAAACAGTTGCTCTTTACTTATGAGTCTTGCCGAGCTTCATGTCATAAATATTTACGGTAGAATGTTCATATTTTAGCACAATTATCCACTTACAATGAAAAGCAATTAGTTTCATAAAAAATTAATCCGTCAGTCACATTATATGCCTGCTAATGCTCCGGTTATCACTGTAGGTGCATGTATACATTTTCTTTTTGCCATGGGTCAAAAACCAACTCTCGGTTGAGTAGAAATAGCATTGCCAAACATTTCAAAAACAAACAATTTTTTTCTGTTTATTTCTTCTATTCCCTCCGTTTAATTCTCTGACTTCCATGTTTCCATCCAAATGAATATCACTAGGGTAATTCATACAATATATTATAACGCATTATATCAAATCAATCTAGATTTTAGTACTTTTTAGGGCAAGTTTGTCAGGTATAATATTATGATCAATGCATAGAGGTGTGCAAGATGGAATGCTAGTAGATTTTATAAACTTGATAAGCTATAAAAGCCTTGCTCAATTTATAAGTTGCACCATCAATATTCTCATGATTTTGCAATTCAGCAATAACTAAGAATATATTGCTTTTATCTGCCAATGAACTACTTTGGCATGAGACATAAATGATGAGGCTATTTTAGTACAAAATGGTGTTAAAATTAGCATGAATTAGTACCTAAATATATATATATATGCTGTGATTATTTCATCTGGTTGCTATCAATCATGACAGTTCTGTCCTAAAGTATTTGACACTGAAAATAACAGATTTATTTATTTTTTTTTTTGTAGAGAGAGACTGGAGCCATAGTAATTTGTAATCTAAGAACATATACTTAGTTAGCTTTTGTTTGTCAGCGTCATTTTTGTCATGAAATTATCCATAACTTCTTAGTCAAATACATGCAACCTTCCATGAGAAATATATTGCTAATGTCAGCACAGCCTAGATGCTGTCTGCAGCTGCAGCAACCAGCAGCTGTTGATGATGCAGCTCATGCAGCTAATGAAACCAACTAACTAGTTAGTCGAAAAATGGCAGTCCATTATGGCATAGGAAATTGCTCAGATCATGGTCAAATAAATGTCTAACCATACTCAGCAGAAAGACAGAATTGTACAAGTTAGGAGTTTAGACTAAACCCGGGAGAGCTAAATCGAATTATAGAATTTGGGACGGGATAAATGATATAATAAAAAAGTATTACTTTGGTTTGTAATCGTATTGAGACTTCTAAAGTAATGTACACATTGAAGTCATGACAGATTGCGTTGTATAAATTCACATTTAAATTGTAGAACTTGGCTCGGAGACTATTTGTTCATTTTTCTCACTTGAACTAACCTGTCAAAACAACGAATGTTAACCAGTCGTACGGATAAATTTAGACACTTTAACCGTGTGATACTTCCATAACTTGATAATACATTCTGATTGGCACCAAAACATCAACCATTTCCAAGAAAGAAAAATATTTTCTTACAAATACTGAACAAAACAAGAATGTCGTCGTTGGCACCAAAACATCAACCATTTCCAAGAAAGAAAAATATTTTCTTACAAATACTGAATGTCGTCGTCCGTGATATCCATGGGAACAAAATATCAAAATAACGTTATTCTAAAGCAATGATTATGTCTGCTGCTGAATTGTATTTAAGGTTGTATTAAAAAGAAAAAATGGTTCTCGTGATACAATTGATAAATTCATATTTGTAATCCTGTCCGATTTTGCTCTCCTGAAATCAATAATTTTAACAAGCTTGTGAACTAATATTCTGTCTACTTTAGTCACAATTAATTATTCAACAATATCATCAAAAAGTATGAGTAATTTTATACGAACATACCTTGCATGAAGCCTTACCTAGAGCTTTTGTAACGTGAGCTATATTTCATAAACAACATATATAAAATCCTATTCACACCAAATCGCTTTTATTTTTCATACAGTGTTGCTGTTTTATCATAAAGTATCAGTAAAAAAAGTATCTTTATTTTATAGTCCCAGGTTTTTTTTATTTATTATAATAATCAAATTATCTTATATTTATCAAATTGTATTAAGGCTATCTATTATAAAATCATGTCATGAATGGTATAGAGTCTATTTCTAAAGATCAGTGCTCTCCATGCAGCCATTCCCCTTGCTAGTAACAGCAAAATAAAGATTTTTTCCTTTCATTTCCCTTTTACCTAAAACTTGCTAATCCCATATATAGGCCTTCCTGGCTGCAGGTGATAATGGACTTAGGAAGTTGCCAAAGGAAGTGTGGACTGTTATTGGCAGAAAAATCCCAGAACGACCCCGAGGCCAATGGCTGACATATTGGATTGACTCTACTCGGATTTAGTCTAGCCTTGTCCATAGCCTATTCTATTCTATTCTATTCTATTCTAGTCTAGTCTAGTCTAGTCTAGTCTATTCTAGTATATTCTAGTATATAGTCTAGTCTAGTCATGCTAAAACTAAAAATTGTGTAGCCTAATTAAAATACTTACTCTAGCTTACTTCTAAATAACTTTTCCCAACGTTATCATTTATGGAAAAAAAATTGCATAGCGAAATATTGATCAGTATAGATAAATATATCCTGCTCAGTTTCAATTTTGTATAATACACCTCATATTTCGTAGTCATACATTTTTGTGACAATCATAACAAACAGTCAACAGTATTCCTAAAAATAGATGCCTGCATCTCTATGATTTATTACGTTAAAAATTAACGACACACTTGGGAGAAGTTCGGATCATTTTTTGTTTGTTTTTTTGTTGTTGTTATTCTTCCTATCTGAAGTCGTTATTCTAGTCAAATCGTAGACAGAATTTTTGTTCAAAATGAGAAATGAGCATGCAGTATTTAAGGACACACTTTCAACACCATTTTGCTTGAACTTGTACTTGCCCCATGACAAATAGCCATGTATTTGTTGCCTTCTGTCACCTGTACTTCAGTAAAAGTGAGGCTAAATTATTACAAATTCGACGTTGAGAAATTAGCTGTTGAAATGTTTACTGTGTTCTAATGAAGATAGAGAGCTTTCATGTTTGTGGTTTTATTTTATTTATTTATTTTTTTGGTATTGCACTGTGCATTCATTGTATCGTCTCAGTGCTACTGACCTGTAGTTTATACAGCCAATATGACCAGCTGGTATGCAGACGTAATGATGAGATGATAAGACTTGGAGTCCACACAATGTTACTCATTTACACAAGGGTGGGGTTTTCACTAGCTTTATTCAGCTGAGATGGTCAATCGTTATATTATTTTCATAATATATTCTTTAGAACAATATTTGATATTACCATAAAGAATACAATTGAATCTCACAATCAGACATATATGATTACAATATAAGAATGTCTCATAATTAAAAACACCTTGATATTACTATGTTATATAATTATGGTCATCATTTTAATGATTCCTGCTGGTAAATGCTTTCCAGTAAAATTTTGCATCACTTCAATGAGTTTAGACGAGGCTATTTTGTCTTGATCTGTCCCTTATATTATAAGTACCTACATTTTAAATAAGAGTATTTTTCTTCAGCACTGAATGCAAATCTGATACCAGTCCATTTTGGTAAATTCTGTATACGTTGGTTAAGATCGATATTTTTTCCTTACGAAGTCATATTTCATCTTAAAATGTGCTGAAGTTCTTAAGACGATTGCTAGAGATGAGTTCCATGGATTGTAGACATTTTTTTATGAATTCATAATTTTACTTTGTTGATATGTAATAGATTTGTGCATTAATACACATTCCAATATGCTTTATGCATTTGCTGAAATTTCGTTTTATCTAGGCAACAAACCAGCAACCAGTTGAGGGCTTAGACGAACAATTATTTGATAAAAGGTAGATTTAAGAATATGATGATAAACAAATATTTCAAAAAGCAAAAAAAACCAAAGAGACTTTGAAACACGAATTTTAACAATTTTTGGGGTAAGTTTTGCATTTATAAGGTAAAATAGATAATATAGATAATATAGATAATATAGATAATATAGACTTAAAGAATGAAGTTCATTTAGATGCAATCAGTAGGGGATGACTTCTTGCTTATTTGTTCTATTGCAATTATATCAATTAGTTTGATCTTATATCGATGTGGACAGACATAATCTAACAGCATACGATTTCTAAGTAAAAAAATATTAAAATTTTAATCTTTCTGAATATTTTTTTTATTCGTATTTTATTGCTATAATGTAAACTGGGATGATTTCGTTCTCTGGGGGGGGGGAAATTATACTTCTTCTTGGATCTACCCCTGACCTATTTAACCACCAAGTATGTTGCTATGGTCACAGTAAGGTGCCACGTGACTGATGTATGTTGTCTGATTGGCCCATTGACCAGGTCATGCTCTCTGCCCAGTTCTGTCGTATGTGGAGATGTCCATATTGACCCACATGACTGACCCACATGATTGACCCACATATATATAATATCATTTTGAATTTAACCTTTGAATATCTAGAGTGTTTTACCAATTTATATAATATTTATGTATTTCATTATAGTTCTCCTATCAATATAGCAATTAATTTATTTGATTAAATAATTTTAAAACTTTATCTCTTTTATTTTCGATAGATCAAGAAAACAAATGACAATATCATTATTTCATAAATAATTTCCAATCTTCAATTGTGACAATCCCACTGTGCGTACCAAGGTTCAAGGAATATATAGTGATTCCTTGGGAATATCATTATTGATCATACTTTTTTCTTGATCGAGTAAAATACTGTGTCAGATGTTGTTAACATTTCTACGGGGGAATGGAGTGTATTCCTTACTTCCAACTAGGTCACACTCCTTCCAAGTTTGTTATTGGGTGAGAGGAGTCACATGGTTGGTGTCATGTGACTACTGACCTACATAACTATTAGATTTATGAGGCCCATGGCAGGCCAATGAATTAAACGATGTTTGTCCTTATTTGAGAGTTCTAAAGCATTTGAACACCAAGTCTCTCGTACCTAATTATACATTTACTTCATGTAATGTTTTTTTTCGTGTTTTTTATTTATTTGTATGGTGGGATGTTTTTGGGTGAATGAATTCTTGGCGGACTCTGTGAGGTATATATATATAGTTTATAGTTGACCTGAATTCAAGCCCTAAAATGCAAAATAGGTTTTATTTTCTTCAATCATGGAGAATATATACTCTTGTCTCCATGCTTCAATCTATGGAGAAAAAAAGTTGCATATATATATATATGTATATACTCTGGAGAAATTAAGTCTAATTTCTCCAAGTATACACGAAGAAAAATATATGGAGAAAAATTCAGAGATCAGAAATGGCCATTTAATGTTCCTCTCTTCTTTAATATATTCATTCAAACGTGAATATATCTTACTGTGCTCGTAGGTGAATCTATATGAAGTGGTAAAGGTGCAGCCATGCAGTACATTATATTTTCTGGGCATCCATGACTCCTAAGAGTTTCATATTTAATCAATCAGATGGCATGCACATCTGGTATATTTTGTCCTAGCATGTTCTTTAATATAATGCACTTTAGGATATAAGAACAAACTCATGCTTTACGAAATAAAACATTCTATCTTCTTGTCTATGGTAATCTGAGATATATTAGAAACTGAGCATATCTTGGTGTAATAAATTGCATGATGTGGAATCCAAGCCTTATCATCGCATTATTACATCTGCCTCTAACATTGGAAATATACTTTTTACAAAGCTTCAGACCAGATTTTTCTGGCTAAACTTTGAGATGGAGTGTGTTTTAAACAGAAACAACAAAAGATATGTGGGAAAATGGTTTCCAAAATAGACTCCACTTCTGACTCTGGTTGGAACTTGACCAAAAGTCTAATTAGGCTTCTGTCTCGTTTTTCTCGATACTTGTGTACTTGTTGCCAACTGCTTGAACTTAGTGAGCATTTTTTGACACTATGCGAAACTAATAGCGCCTGTTTCAGAAAAGATTTTTGCTCGCCGATGCTTGAATTAAAGAAGCATATTTGTTCACATATGCAGTTTTAGATATATGAGTTTTTTAATTTCCTCTTAAAGCCAGCATTGGTGGATATTCATTTGATATCCTTAGAAAATCTATTCCAGTGGTGTCGTTGCTTCTGGTATATAAAAATATATATAAACTTTGCTTCAGTTAAGTATCAACCAATCTCAACAACTCCAATTTTAAGGATGCAATTTAAGTATTATTGGCGTTATGTAATACGTATATAAACACGAAATTTATAGATTACTGAAATTACTAAAAATGACACGAAATTGATAAATGTATATCAAATGTCTCTATTTTATATATTTGTATACATGTATATATGTATTTTTTAAACAGTCATAATAAGTTAGTTCGTGCATTTTGATAGTTATACCGTTAATGACAAACAAATCATTCACGTCAAAAATCATGAAACAGACCAGAAAATTTTTGTGAAAGACTTTTAAAGAAATCAAATTTAGATCCATCCACGCATTTACTGTAAGATTAATATTAAATTCAGTTAAATCAAAACCTAAATCTCACAAATCTTTTGTCTTTACTGTCATTTAACATTCGAGTCATTCAATGCACGTTTGACAAGGACACCTACAAAAATCTTTGACATGAGCATAAAGGCACATGTCGGTGCAAAAAGCTGTCTCGTTTCTGCTTCACGTGCTTTTGACACGCAAAGGTAACATTACCAAAACAATAGGACATGAAAGAAATTTTGTATCATGCACTCATTATAAATTAATAAAACACTAAATTTAGATACAAAATAACTAATTCACGGTTGATACATTCAAAAATTGGCTGTGAGGGCTAGTTTCATTTACTGCAAATTTTATTCGAACTGAAATTATCTTCCAAAACAATTTAGACAAAGGGGCTTGTTACTTGTATTCAGCTATATCTTATTGAAAAATATATATATTAAAATTTAACTTATTTGTTCAATTTTTTTCTTGGATTGCACACGAACGTTTTTAAAATTCATGAAGATGCTAAAATTACATATGTTTAATTACAAATTTTAAAATCATTTCACAGTTTGCTTCATATTGTAAACTATCAGAATGTATAATGTATGTTCCATACTGAAATAATATATATTATAACCATATGTTTATAAGCTTTATTCGTATAAAATAATTTTAACTCTGGTAATTAAGCTCTATGTTAAGATGTAAAGGTTTCATGTGTAAAAGCATTCCCATTATTGTATTATTATTTTGTAATTGAAATGTTATGAAAAGAATTGATACTTTCTTTAATAATGATGCGATGGCAAATGTTGAATGAATGTCCAACAAAACTACAAATATATGATACAAAATCATTCATATTGGGAAAACTGTCAATGGGTTTAATAGTATAATTCACTTAGAACTCCACGTTATTTTCATGTACTGTAATGTTGAGTTCGAATCGTTATAACACTCATTCAATTTATAGGCAATATGCAGTTATGGAAATTAAATAAATGAAATATTTTGCACCAGATTCTTAATAAACTGGGTACTGTTCATAGTTGGTCCAGCATCACTCTGAATTATGGAATATATAGTTATGATATTCAGTAAATTGTCACCATCAGCTTTTGGTTTTGTCATACAAGTGTGTTGGACTCATATATTTGCTGGTCTCGTTAAATAGGAAGTAATCGCATGAATTAATAGAATGTTTTGGTAGAATATATACTTTACATGTGTATATATATTAGCTTCAATAGCCTTATTTATTTTCTCTTAGTATTCCAATAATAGTTTGATTTATCCATAGCAATGTTTATGCTACCAACAGAAATATTTTAGTAGGGTAATTGACAACAAAATTTGCTAAAATTTCCATATGTTCTTAATGTATTTCTGTATTTTTAGAAGAGCCAATATATGAGGAAAATTTTCGCAGCTCATAAGAGGGCCATTAGATGGAATTGTTTATAGCCCATTGGTGTGAAAGAAAGAATCTTTTATTTATGACAAATTTTCATAGGGTGTTAGAAACAAACCGCAGGTGTAAATAATTGAATGAAGTGTGAAAATCTTTGCCAGTAATGCCTTGAACCTTGAACGGTTATTGTAGACACAATAATGAGAGTATCAGGTTATAAAATTACTTTTATGTCTCGGAGCTGGCTTGTCTGAAAATCCAATATGGCTGCTGAGTTTGTTTTGCTGTGTTCTGAAAACGCTCGCTGTAAAAGATCAACAGAAAATTACTCCGTTTTCGAAGTAGCTGCTACAGGTATGGTGTTGATATTCGTTTTATTGTAGAGTGACATATCTTTCGGTGGGTATTGTGACGTTCTGTACCCAGTAATTGGTCGAATTTTTGGTGAAATGTTCATACATGACGCCGGTAACCTGTCAAATTAAATATGGCGCCCGACAAGCCAGACTCGCTTGCAAGAATTCGGAATTTTTACTTTTAACTTAACTGGGGTTTTTTCTTCATGATAACTGGGCTTATTTATCATAGTTGTTTTTGGAATAATGATTCATATAGCCAGACAAATAGTATAATGTAGTTGTGGTAGAAAATGTTTGATTTCAGCATTAATTTATTTCGCTTCAAGCTGTATGACACTTCTCACATTACAACGCCAAACATCTTGGAGACTACATATTCCATGCTTCATTGGCTCCTTGAATTCTTAAAAAAAGTGCTTGTTCTGTCTTATAATTATAAGCACGTCTGTGGTGTAACGTGTTATATAACATAATTCTGGATAGGTGGGATAGTATTTATTGCTATATACAATGTTTATTTTTTTTTCTAAAACTCACCTATTAGAATGACTCCTTATTTGGAACAGTGAAATATTTGTCAACAAATTTAATAAATCAACAACAAATAATTTCTTCATTTTATTTCATATATTTATTAATTTGTGTCTATACGTTCTTATATTACTTTTTTAAACGTCCAGCCGTAAATTGGTCAGTTTTCTTAATTTCTTTGTAAATAAAAAGGGGGGGGGGAAGGACGAACTTGGAATTCTGGACATTCTTACTTAATAAATATAAAAATGAAGGGTCTTCATTCAGTATAGGTCTATTCATGAATTCCAAATCTGGCCCGGCAAACATGATTGTCCAGCTTAGTCTTAGGTGAGCCATTAGCATACAGAGGAGAGAGGGCCGGGGTGGGGGGGGGGGGGGGGTGTATTGCTTTTTTTAATGATTTTTTTTTTTTTT
Source organism: Alitta virens (assembly GCA_932294295.1). Lineage (NCBI taxonomy): Eukaryota > Metazoa > Annelida > Polychaeta > Phyllodocida > Nereididae > Alitta > Alitta virens. The sequence goes on along the minus strand of OW028584.1, from coordinate 24,218,917 downwards.
AATTTTTGCTGATTTGTATATTACATTTCTTCCAATAAAAACAAAGGCGTAATAGTCATGTAAATGTATTATCAATCTCGCTAAGTCTGAGAGACAAATGGGTATATATAAGAACACATTTTAAATTGGGTCACCCCAAAAATGGTTAAGAAGTTCTAAAAGGAAGAACAACTTGTGAAGAAATGGATTCCTTTGAATTATTCAGCATGGCCACCGTATTAGGTAGAACTATTTTCTAAAAGGTAGAAGGTGATTGGCTGCTTGGATCACGTTATTTACTGCTTCTCTCACCTAGGTGTCGCCCTGAGCAGGGTGGGTTGTCATGGTATTTAGTTAGCATCCGAGCCAATGAGATATGAGGCTGCTGATTGGTTCAGAGCCTAACAAGTACGCCTCGATACCAGTGGCGAAACCTGGCGGAGATACCATCACCCTACAGGCGCCACCACAAGTGAATTAAGAATTAAAGTCAGCAACAAGTGAAGAAAGCTTTATTTTGAGCCATTCCTCCACAGATGCTGCTTCATTGCACTGTGTGGTAACGAAATTAGGAAAACTGTATACAGTACTTAATTAGGAAACTGTGACTAGTTTCGATAGATTAAGTAATTTTAAATCTCAAAAAAATACATCGAAACAATCAAAGATTTTAATCTATTACATAAATATAGTACTGATAAGATATGAGAATGCTCCACAAATGAGTTATAATAATTATGATTTATGGGTATAACTTTTCCAAAAACATTAAAATTACATACAGACGTCAATGACTATCCAATGGATAGATAGATAGACAGACAGATAGATGGATAGATAGATAGATAGATAGATAGATAGATAGATAGATAGATAGATAGATAGAAGTAGTATAAGATGGTGCTCTACAGACGTCAAAGGAATCCACTTGACTTTTGGTGAAACGGAGGTAGTAGGGTAGCAACATCAAAGGGAAACCCATTGTCTTTTGGAGAACAGGATGAAGTAGGGTAGTAATTAAATTTCACACTCCAATGCATCCGGTGAAGCTAGGGTAGCTTATGTGAAGGAAGGGTAGGTAATAAATCGCACACCTGTCAAAGTCATCACGTCATAGGAAACCCCCCTATTCTAAAAATAGAATTGCGAAGTCACGGTGCAGTGAATCAGACCCCCCTTGGCCCCCCCTCCATTGTAATCCATTGCAGCCTGTTGTAGCGTGCTGTAGTCTATGGTGCAATACTTGGAAACCCCCTATTCTAAAAATAGAAATGACTTTTTACCCCTCCAGAAGCAGCCCCTGGGGTGACTCTTTTACCCCATTCTTTAAACAATTAATGTTCACTTAAATGATATTTATTACAACTGATTGGAAATTGAACTTAAGATAGCTTGAAGGGTGTATTCCTGCTATTAAGTGTGATATTAAGATCTTTAGATTTACAATATTTCAAAACTGTGAATAAAAAGTAAAAATATCCTAGAATAAATATGTTATTATCATAAGATATGCGCATCTTGTCCAAGTGTGCTATCATTTGTTAGTTAATATAGTAGTGCGCATATATATCAATTATGAGGTTTACTAAAAGGTTTGACCAAATTTCTCTCATTTACTGTTAATTTAGTATCAAAGGAGCAAAACCCCTTCTTGATACCATGTGACATAGCCCCCCCTAGGAAGGAAGGGTGAAGATCTCTAGATAGTTGAGGGATTTACAAAGAAACCTTTCATTTAAGAATATCCAATATTAAAATCCCCTCAATATTAAGACCCCTTTGCAAAACTATAAACATACTAAATATCCCAGAATTAAGACCTCCATGATAATAAGTCCACTTCAATCCATTTCAGTGATTACCTAGAGTGAAAACATAACTGGGGTTCCACTCAGTGGTTCCACTGTAGTTAAAATATGTGTCAGCTGCAGTGACCTGCATTCTTATTAGACTGTGTGTGTGTTTCCATCAGTGCAGGTAGTTGTGTACATCAAACATAAAGGATATCATATTAGGAATTTTGAGATTTAATGCTAGTTTGAGAGTTCATGTACTGGAAGGTAAGTTTATTTGTCTCATTTATGCTATTTTCATGTTAAAGACAAAGCTAAACGGTTTGCAATACACACTGATACATGAAAGATTAAGGAAGTTTTCTGTTACAGTATAGACTATCCAAGATTTGAAAAACTAAAAACCCACTGTTTAGTTCTGTGCATATAATGACAAGAATCAAGAACTACAGAGCTCTCTAGTTCCTGATTGATATTTTGAGAGGTGTGCAGTATTTACCCCATTCTCTTGAAAAATTAATATTAAAATAATTCGGGTAGCATATATATTATAATTGATCAGAAGTTTAGCCTAGCAAAACAGACTTCAACAGTTACAAACACATCTTCATTGTGGAAAATGTTTCAGACAATTCAATGACAGAAATTCTCAAGAATTACGTCAAAGCAATTGTCAAGGTAATGTTGCATATCCAACTCAAACAACCACTCAATCGCGTGTTCCAACTCTTCAAATCAGTCAACCGGTGCATCGCAAATGCTATATTTTGTAATGTTTGTGGTAAATCTTTCACCACTAGCTTTAAGAAGAATACCCATCAAAAGAAATGTACAGGAATCAAAGAATGCGTACTTTGTCATACACAATTTTAAAATGTTTTTGGTGAACCCCTAGCAAAGAAATAACCTTTTTTGAGGTTAAAAATTCTTTTAAATTCCACCAAGTAAAAAAAATCAGCAAAATAGCTGATCAAAATTGTGGTGTCACAAGCTTGCATATGCGCCATGACATTGTTAAAACAGGTTACACATTTGTGTAACTTGTGAACTGAAAGCTTCAAACTGGCAATTCTAAACTATAAAAGCAACACTTTCACTCCATTTCTACAAATCAAATCCCCACCACCACTATCTATCTATCTATCTATCTATGTTTTCATTCCATTCATGGTCAAATAAATTTTTCATCACCATCATTTCAGTAGTGTTTGTAGAATATGCTGATTAGATGAGAATAGTTAGCAATCAACGAGCTAAAATCTGATATACTTCAGTATCAAAAGAAATGTTCAGGCATCAAAGAATGTGTATATTGCCATATGCAATTTATTTCAGTTATTTTATTTGAAAAAAGATAGAGAATAATCAGTAGAAAACACAATAATGTCAGAAGAAAATAAGTGTTTGTATGTGTAGTAATGTGCCAGACTTTAAAGAAGCCTATTGTGTAGCCGAACAAGATCGAGAGAAGCTTTTTAAATAAATGCTTACATACATGACAAGAATTCAAACAACTGCACAAGCACTCATCCAAGAGAAACTTGGTTATGTAACAAAAGAATTAGAAATACAATTGAACACCTGGAATACTGATATTGATGAATATGATCTACACATTAGAACATTACTTCGCTCAGATCTAAGTTTTAGGATTTGATTCATCCAAATATGATATAAATTTAAAGAAAAAAGAAATAGCAAGCTGTTTAGAGTTGCACAGTGCAGAACACCAGTTTATAGTAAAGAGAAACAGTTCATACTCCTGCCTCTCACATGAAAAGTTTTAAATTCTTAGATGTGATAAATTACTTGGCACCTGAGCCAAGCTTCTTAAAAGCTTTTAAAATTGCAGAACAGAAGGGCTACTTTCCCTATGAGTTTTTGGTTACCCATCTACGCTTGATTATCCAGAATTACCCCCATATGAAGCTTTTTATTCTCTAAAATAATGTAATGTTCTGGAGTCATAAGAAAATTACGAATGGTTGAAACAGTTTGGCTTATATTTGTGTCTGATCAACACACATCATACTGTAAGTGTTCTTGCTCATATATTTGGCAAGTTGACCAATGTTAAAGTTTCAACAACAACAAGCCTTGTCCAACAAAAGAGTAAAGCAGATTTCAGTTTAAAGGTTTATTCCAACAAAAAATATGACTGATATCCAACACATCAAAGCGAACTGCAAAACTGGCCAGAGTCAAGTGGAAATACCTGGTGCTTGGTGTACATTTTCCTGATTATGGTATTGGAGATAAAAATAAGATGAAAAAACTGTGTTTGGTGATGCGTTGTCTTGAGATTTACAGCTGCTGAGGTTTTTTAATATCCACTTACATAGACTAACCAGAGATCATTTTGCCACAACCAGAACCAACCTACATTGTATTGGAAAATGTATCCTAGTCCTGGTCCTCTAGTGGTAAATAGTTGTGTGACTAAGTAGGTCTTGTAGCTATTTTTGTCATAACTTCGTGCCTAATTGACATAGGGTGGCAAATGATAGATTAAAATATACATATATGAGGATAGAGAAATGAGTGAACTATGCTAGAATGATGACAAATGCTGCAATGCATAATTTCTGAGGTTCAGTCTTCAATTTTATAATTTTATTTTTATTTTTTTGAATAAAAAATTACAGAAAAAAAGACTTCCTAATGACTAAGCTTGTTTGACAATCCGAAATCATAAAGACCAATTCACTCCAACTTTTAATTTCAAATATGAAGTATTTGATTTGAATGACCTTAAAAAGTAACTTGTGTGCAAATGGACACAACTATTTAGGAAATGAAAAAATTTAGTTGGTTGAAATCTGCTTTTAGCTGTCCATTTCATCATCAGATCAGATTCACTGGCTTAGCTTCAGGGCTGTGAATAGGAAGAAAATTGTTTTTCTGTTGTTCTGTTTACTGGAAAATGTCTGGCGCTCTCAGAAACCATTAGAAGTTCATTGGGCCATACCAAATTTCGACAAAGTTGCCTGATCTGAGTCAAAAAATAACTTAAAAAACCTGAAGCCTTACACCTCAACTATGTACTGAAAGCAAATAGGAAAGTTGGCATTCTGCACATTTTGAACCTACTGCCATAGCACTATGATTAATAGGCATTTTTAGCAGAATATCCATTGATGGCAATGCTGCAAATAAAGAACCCCTCGGAGGTGAGTGTTCCCATTGGAATTTTCAGCTGAAATTTTGTTTTCACATGCTTATGGACCTAAACCTCCTAAGATATGACATAGACATCATATTCTGGGAAAGTTGAGGCCAACTGATGCACCCTAATGTACCAAAACGAGCAGGTATCTTAAAAAATATTCACCCTGGAGGTCTAAAGTATATTGTACATACCAAATATGGCCCTTCCGCACTTTGAGTGGTGTTATAACCTTCTAGATTAAACGGTTCTCAAGATACAGCCAAATTAGTTCCGAATTACCTGTATGAAAGGTTGAAATCATATACTGGGGCTGAACCAGCGTAAGGAGTAGTTCAGTTGCTCTGATTTTTCAGTGTTTGTTTTGGTCCCCATCCACAACGTTTGGGAAGCTTTGGCTCAGATGAGACAACTTTGTCGAAATTTGGTAGGGCCTAAAGTTCATGCCATGATATTCTTATGAGTATCAAGGTTGGTTGTTTCAAGGAAATCAAAGCCTTTTAATTGTGACCTCTAAAGAGGTGCTTTGGTTACCCATGGTCACATGAATCAATCATTCAATCCATCTTGATGAACTGGGAACTTCTTACAGCTTCAGTAGTGAATACACGCATCTAGACATATTGCACTAATAGAGATAAAGATAGAACTGTGAAACTTTAACTTTTCTTGTCCTGACTGAACAACCACACAAAATAGCACGGAAGAGGAGCATACTTTTGAAATGAGAAATGGTGTTCAGGAGTTTCCTTCAACCCTTCAGCTGGGCGGGGGCCTAGCTCAGAGGTAGCGCTCTGGGCTTCCAACCCAGTGCTACTCTAAACTGATGTAAACCTTCTGGTTGTACGTTTTTATAACGGTAAAGCATGCATTTTATCAAATCAATGATGTGACTGTTTGGTATAAGATTTTGATTAATTATTACCTCACCCTTTTTATTCCAAGTTATATTTTCGTCATTATCCTCAATATGTTGTAGTATAGCTCGAGCTTTATATTTGATATTCTGAGGGATTGATGACAGAATACTATCAGAACTTAGTTTAGGAGTTGCTGCAGCTGCTGCTGCAGGCACTGCTGCTGCTGCAGGTACTGCGGGTACTGCAGGTACTGCAGTTGTTGTAGCAGCTGCAGTTGATACTGCGGGTACTGCAGTTGTTGTTGTAGCAGTTGCAGTTGCTACTGCGGGTACTTTCACACAAAAATTTAACTTTATTCAACAAATTTTTGGTAGCTGGGTAGTTAGCTGTCCTGTAAGCACCAATATTTGGTACCATTAAATAGCCAATGATTAAAGCTACCTAATAAATACACTACCAAATTTCTCCTACCATTCTAAATACCCAGCTCCCAGACTTGTATGTGTAATTTTCAACCAAAAAGGTTAACTTTCTTCAACAAATTTCTGGTATCTGGGTAGTTAGCTGTCCTGTAAGCACCAATATTTGGTACCATTAAATAGCCAGTAGATTAGGCTATCTAGTGAATACACCACCAAATTTCTGTTACCATTCTAAATACCCAGCTCCCAAATTTTTATGTATCATTTTTCACAATTTCTTCTACCATTCTAAATACCCAGTTCCCAGACTTTTATGTGTCATTTTCAACCAAAAAAGTTAACTCTGCTCAACACATTTCTGCTACCTGGGTAGTTAGCTGTCCTGCAAGCACCTATATTTGGTACCTGGAAACCTTTCAGACTCTAACTATTTGATTCAACACCAATCCCTAGAAAGTATTATGAGGCAGACATAATGATGAGATAAGACTTGGGAGTCTAAGGGTGAGGTCTTTTACTTGCCTCAGCAATGACACTGAGCACTGCTGAGTGTGAGGTACCTCTAATTTCACATTTCTAATGAATATGGTATAGCAATGTAGAAAAAGTATTATGGAATCATAATGTGTAACACTTCTGTCTAAAGTTAATAGCTATGTCTAATGAAATAAATATGTAACATACATTTTGTATATGTTATTGTTTAAAACATCCTAACTTACCATATTTATGTGAGTTGTTTACATGCTCCCCTTTGTTGCTTTGTTATTTGAAGTGTTCAGCACTGTTCTTATATGAAACAAACTCTTAAAATGTTTAACAAGTTGGATTAACAAGCTACTAAGTCATACAATCACATTAACATATTAGCTAAGTTTCAGAAAAGTATCATTAAGTTGATGTGAATTAATTTATTAGAAGCTTTTGATTTTAAGTTGGGTTGTAAAGTTTCACTTTGAATCCTCCAATTAAAGATGTATATTTTTCTACTACACAAGATTATTTACAAAAGCTAACTCATTTATATGAAGAACACTTTTTATAGATCTATAACAGAGAATATTTCTTAAACTAGTTTGCATTATGCAGTGAATGTGAAACAAAGTATCATTGAGGATGCTTTCTCTACAAATGTTGCACTTAATTGTGATACTCATACTTTTTGTAACATTAGGAAACAAAGTTATGATGTAACAAACAATAAATAACAGAAAGATGTACTTCACATTATGAGCTAAACATACTTAATTGGGTTAAAGCTGACAGCATACTGTGTTTGGGCGATATTGACCAATCAGGAAGCACCATCATATGTCACATGATGATGTGTGTAGATGGTGAAATATGCAAATTAGATGCCATAAGAGCTGAGAATTGAACATTTCCCAGTGTACAGGCAAGGAATTCCTTGTATATAAGTGGTAAATACCCATTAATAATGGAAGTTATCACTAAGAATATGAAGGAAAATTATTTTTGTGTATAATATAACTATTTTTAATGTGTAATATGATGTTATTGACTGAAACTGGTCACATCCTTGAAGGCAGTTGCACAGGGGGAGTAAAAGCTGTTCTTGACAAAGTCAGTAGCCTTGGTCTTATAGTATACTAACTTGCTGAGGTCTGTCATGATGGCAAACGCCTGTGTTTCAAACAACCTTTTGCTTGTTTTTGGTGTTAAATATAATAACATGTATGCAAAACATATTATGGAACTGGTTAAATTTAACCATTTTGACTTTGTGGTGCAAGTTTTGGATCATATTCAATTTGATTAAAAGTTTTTGGATTGTTTATGGAGGATTTCTACAATTATTATTATTATCTGTCAGAGTGCTTGAGTTTAAGTTGACACAATACATTTCTATTATAGATTCTGTCTTTTCATACAAGTCAAGTTGAGGTATTGGATATGCATGAGATAAGAAAAGACTCATGTACCACTCCTAAGGATACTTAATGAAGTTATGGATTGGTAATAACAGTGTCAATAAATGCTGTCTCCACACACTTTTGTAGGAAATTATGGTATCCGTTAACTTAGAAAACTGAGCTCTGGTCTGATAAACAATAAATAATTAATAGAAAGATGCATTAGTTAGTATGAACCATGATAATCATACATTGCTGAAATAAAAGCTGAATTTAAATGATACTTTATTCAAAATCACAATTTCTATGGTTTAGATCACAGATAACATGCAAACTTATATTTAAGTTGTAACACTTTGCTACACATTCCAACATCTAAGTCACTACTTGGTACAAATAAATAAAGTTAAAATCATTTAGTGGAACCAATTTGCTAGCTAAGTAATCAATGGTAATGATTCTAAGCATCAATGTTGAATAGAATAGGGACTAATAAGCTTCAAACAAAATGTTTGCTCGTTTCTAAAATCAAATATAACATCATGCCATGGAAATTGAGTATGTGTGATATTGCATACAGGAGGTAGAAATAATATATAGTTTGTGACTTCGCGGCTGTAATTGAGTATGTAATGAGTCAAGAGTGTTGATGTTGAGCATGTTATAGTAATGAAAAAAAACATACATGATGCATTTAAGTGTTAAACATGATCAGCAGCTAAGTATGGGTAGAAACATGGTAAAATAGCAAACCGATTGGTAAAGTATAACAAATATGTCAAAGAAATATAAGAAATGAGTTACGATTTGACTTGTGTTTACATTTTCAACTGTATCTTAAGAACGGATAGGAATAGTGTAAAACAGATATATACAAAATTACGCTTCTTTTGATAGGTTGACCATTGCACTAGGATATTTGTAGGCTGGGAAAACGACGATTGTTTACGTTGTATTTTTACCGCAAATTGAAGCAACTGTGGATTCAATAGGCACAAAAAGATGTAGATATATGTGGATAGTATCCTGTGACCCATGCGGCTATAATCCAGGACGTATAGTAATAAACTTGAAGAAACTCTGTTTTGACATTTGAAGAAATCAAAGATGCTGATACACTGTTAATGATTTTATGGACTTTACCTATGTAGTCCTTGTGATTTTGCTACATCAAGAAGTTCAAAACTAGCAAAGTATTAAAAAGAAACTGACTCCTATTAAGGATAATCCATTGCATAAGTGTGATTTCTTGCAGCAGTTTTATGACTATAAGCTTTTAAATATCCATTAATCACGTCCTAATTATATAATTAAACATGTATTTTCTAGAAGTAATATGAATTTATCTAGTAGTTTGTGTTTTGTCAATGTCTTGGAGTGATTTTACAGTGGTGCTATCAGTATTTTACCAATTAGTATAAGAATGGAGACATGGTATAAGTCAACATAGGAAAATAAAAAGCTAAACTATACTTTATTCTTGTTTTGTTCAAGTCACATGATCATATGCTTTCTGCTAAAGCAAATAATGTGACAAGATGTTTGTAACAAACTTAAATTGTGACTATCTTCCATGAAACTGAAGTCTCTTATATTGAAATGCATTAAACAATTTTGATGCATTAACAAAAAATGTCTGGTAATTCATTACTTTGATCATGTTGTTCCTGAAAAACATCCGCATGCAATAGGGATACCTGTCACTGTATGAACAGACTTGAACATTTTCAGACCAATAATTAGGGATTAACCTAGAAGAACATGATGGTTAACATTACAAGATGACTGTAGATAGATGGAAGTTACATAATTAGGGTTAGTGTGAAATAATTATCAGTAAAAGTAGGTTACCTATGACAATTTAAAAAGGAGTTCTAAGATAATTTTGTTAACTTTGACTATTTTCTAGTTTTGTGTTGAAGTTTCACTTTGGGTAATAAGTACTAATATATATATATATATATATATATATGTTTATATATATGTTTATGGTTAGTTAAAGGGAGATTTCAGATCTTAGTCTTATTTTATTATTTTTATTTTTTTGGTTTTATTAGTCAAATATCTTAAATAAGTCAACAAATCTCTTATTTTTCTAGTGTAAGTAACATAATAGATTGTAACTTTGGGTAAACATTTTTAAATAATTTGTAAAATATGATTTTGTCTTTAGTTTTGTGATTTAAATAAGAAATAAAGATAGATAGATAGATAGATAGATAGATATGGGAAGTGCGCAGTGCTCAGTGTCATTGCTGAGGCAAGTAAAAGACCTCACCCTTAGACTCCCAAGTCTTATCTCATCATTATGTCTGCCTCATAATACTTTCTAGGGATTGGTGTTGAATCAAATAGTTAGAGTCTGAAAGGTTTCCAGGTACCAAATATAGGTGCTTGCAGGACAGCTAACTACCCAGGTAGCAGAAATGTGTTGAGCAGAGTTAACTTTTTTGGTTGAAAATGACACATAAAAGTCTGGGAACTGGGTATTTAGAATGGTAGAAGAAATTGTGAAAAATGATACATAAAAATCTGGGAGCTGGGTATTTAGAATGGTAACAGAAATTTGGTGGTGTATTCACTAGATAGCCTAATCTATTGGCTATTTAATGGTACCAAATATTGGTGCTTACAGGACAGCTAACTACCCAGCTACCAAAAATTTGTTGAATAAAGTTAAATTTTTGTGTGAAAAATGATACATAAAAATCTGGGAGCTGGGTATTTAGAATGGTAACAGAAATTTGGTGGTGTATTCACTAGATAGCCTAATCTATTGGCTAAATAATTGTACCAAATATTGGTGCCTACTGGATAGCTAACTACCCAGCTACCAAAAATCGACGTTAGGAGCCTCAGTTTACCCTTATTTGGCACATGTTTAACCCACAACCCCATGAATCTGTGCAATGCTGTTTCTCCTAGATTGCAACAGGGCCAGATGACCACTTTAATTATATGTTGGTTAATGACCTCACACATGTTGGGCCTGTGGTTTCACCCTGTCCTAATCTAACTTTTTAACTGGTTGGATGTTGATTGTTTAGGTGGCAGTGAATTCATGTTCAAGTGATTGTTGGCTGACTTCCCAGGTGTCATCAACATACTTACCCCAGTAACAAGGAGGACAGTAAAATCTTCTGAAAGCATTCTGTTGCAAATTACAACATTGGACTCCCTTGGGAGCTCATAGCTGTCTCTCTTTTTGCTGATAAATTGGTTTTAAGATATCAAAAAACAATGAAGGGAAAAAAATGTCAAGTTTATACTGCATGCAAAGGAAAGATATGCATTTCCGTCAATATGAATACATATTTAGCACCCCTTTCCATTGTTTCCCAGTGGAATCAGGTCTCCAAATTTTTAGACTCTTCAAAATTCTAACAGCTGAATGGTAACAAAGGCTGTATTTAATACCACCTGAAGACTGTTTATCCATGACAACTTGCCCTACCCTTATATTGTTTGAAGTATAATAATTTACTCGTCTCGTCTTAATGCACCCAGAACTTGTCATTCTTCTTTGGTTATGCTACATTTGAGTACCTTGGCAAAGTTGATGATGCATTGTGACCTGAACATTTTGGCAGATCTTAGTTGCAGCCTAACCTCTGAGTTGCAGGCATCTTTACCCCTACTACGGATAAGTCAGATAATTTGATCAACCATCTTTTGTATTTCTAGTTAACCACTTCTACATTTGCAATTACCCTTTTGATATGGTGATTTCTCTTCATCCTTTCAAATTCCTCCCTATGTGTAGTATATCTGCATTCTTTGATTTTCCATCAGAAAACAGAAAACATGCCTTTGTTGGTTTTAGTTTAGAATGTGTTCTTCTATCATCATCTGTGCTACACACCTAACAGGGAAAAAATACATGCAAAACACAAAAACTGCTGACCAATGAATAATCCAATAGGTGGTTGGAGAAATTGGATTTATGTGCAAAGCAGAATTGTCTCTGGAGAATGCATACCTTTCATAGAAAATCAGAATTAAGTCCAATCTGGAAATCTTTACAAGCTGTGATATATCCTGGAACGTAGCTGAAGGGTTGAGGGTGGGTGGGTGATTAGGGCTTTACATCCTGTATTTCTGCACCAGTTGGGCTAATTAGGACAGGCAGAGACCATGGCAATGAGACGAAGGATGAAACAGCCATCCAACTTAGGCTCGACCGGGAATCGAACCCGGGACCCAGCGGTTGGAAGCCCAGAGCGCTACCTCTGAGCTAGGCCCCCGCCCAGCTGAAGGGTTGAAGGAAACTCCTGAACACCATTTCTCATTTCAAAAGTATGCTCCTCTTCCGTGCTATTTTGTGTGGTTGTTCAGTCAGGACAAGAAAAGTTAAAGTTTCACAGTTCTATCTTTATCTCTATTAGTGCAATATGTCTAGATGCGTGTATTCACTACTGAAGCTGTAAGAAGTTCCCAGTTCATCAAGATGGATTGAATGATTGATTCATGTGACCATGGGTAACCAAAGCACCTCTTTAGAGGTCACAATTAAAAGGCTTTGATTTCCTTGAAACAACCAACCTTGATACTCATAAGAATATCATGGCATGAACTTTAGGCCCTACCAAATTTCGACAAAGTTGTCTCATCTGAGCCAAAGCTTCCCAAACGTTGTGGATGGGGACCAAAACAAACACTGAAAAATCAGAGCAACTGAACTACTCCTTACGCTGGTTCAGCCCCAGTATATGATTTCAACCTTTCATACAGGTAATTCGGAACTAATTTGGCTGTATCTTGAGAACCGTTTAATCTAGAAGGTTATAACACCACTCAAAGTGCGGAAGGGCCATATTTGGTATGTACAATATACTTTAGACCTCCAGGGTGAATATTTTTTAAGATACCTGCTCGTTTTGGTACATTAGGGTGCATCAGTTGGCCTCAACTTTCCCAGAATATGATGTCTATGTCATATCTTAGGAGGTTTAGGTCCATAAGCATGTGAAAACAAAATTTCAGCTGAAAATTCCAATGGGAACACTCACCTCCGAGGGGTTCTTTATTTGCAGCATTGCCATCAATGGATATTCTGCTAAAAATGCCTATTAATCATAGTGCTATGGCAGTAGGTTCAAAATGTGCAGAATGCCAACTTTCCTATTTGCTTTCAGTACATAGTTGAGGTGTAAGGCTTCAGGTTTTTTAAGTTATTTTTTGACTCAGATCAGGCAATTTTGTCGAAATTTGGTATGGCCCAATGAACTTCTAATGGTTTCTGAGAGCGCCAGACATTTTCCAGTAAACAGAACAACAGAAAAACAATTTTCTTCCTATTCACAGCCCTGAAGCTAAGCCAGTGAATCTGATCTGATGATGAAATGGACAGCTAAAAGCAGATTTCAACCAACTAAATTTTTTCATTTCCTAAATAGTTGTGTCCATTTGCACACAAGTTACTTTTTAAGGTCATTCAAATCAAATACTTCATATTTGAAATTAAAAGTTGGAGTGAATTGGTCTTTATGATTTCGGATTGTCAAACAAGCTTAGTCATTAGGAAGTCTTTTTTTCTGTAATTTTTTATTCAAAAAAATAAAAATAAAATTATAAAATTGAAGACTGAACCTCAGAAATTATGCATTGCAGCATTTGTCATCATTCTAGCATAGTTCACTCATTTCTCTATCCTCATATATGTATATTTTAATCTATCATTTGCCACCCTATGTCAATTAGGCACGAAGTTATGACAAAAATAGCTACAAGACCTACTTAGTCACACAACTATTTACCACTAGAGGACCAGGACTAGGATACATTTTCCAATACAATGTAGGTTGGTTCTGGTTGTGGCAAAATGATCTCTGGTTAGTCTATGTAAGTGGATATTAAAAAACCTCAGCAGCTGTAAATCTCAAGACAACGCATCACCAAACACAGTTTTTTCATCTTATTTTTATCTCCAATACCATAATCAGGAAAATGTACACCAAGCACCAGGTATTTCCACTTGACTCTGGCCAGTTTTGCAGTTCGCTTTGATGTGTTGGATATCAGTCATATTTTTTGTTGGAATAAACCTTTAAACTGAAATCTGCTTTACTCTTTTGTTGGACAAGGCTTGTTGTTGTTGAAACTTTAACATTGGTCAACTTGCCAAATATATGAGCAAGAACACTTACAGTATGATGTGTGTTGATCAGACACAAATATAAGCCAAACTGTTTCAACCATTCGTAATTTTCTTATGACTCCAGAACATTACATTATTTTAGAGAATAAAAAGCTTCATATGGGGGTAATTCTGGATAATCAAGCGTAGATGGGTAACCAAAAAACTCATAGGGAAAGTAGCCCTTCTGTTCTGCAATTTTAAAAGCTTTTAAGAAGCTTGGCTCAGGTGCCAAGTAATTTATCACATCTAAAGATTTTGAAGCATTTGTTTAAAATCATTGTACACGCTGAGACCATTGTTACTTTGAAAATATTCATTGATCAAAGCGTCATCTCTGCTCTCTGCCATTTCAATGATGAGGAACAAGTGTACCAATCGCTTTTATGATGGTGATTTCAATGCTGGCTTGCTGGCCTGCTGGCCTGCTGGCCCACTACAGGATGGTGAGTTATTTTTAGAAAATGACTTCATCGCAGCAGGGTGCAATGGATTTTCTATTTTTAGAATTGGGGGTTTCCTATGACGTGATGACTTTGACAGGTGTGCGATTTATTACCTACCCTTCCTTCACATAAGCTACCCTAGCTTCACCGGATGCATTGGAGTGTGAAATTTAATTACTACCCTACTTCATCCTGTTCTCCAAAAGACAATGGGTTTCCCTTTGATGTTGCTACCTTACTACCTCCGTTTCACCAAAAGTCAAGTGGATTCCTTTGACGTCTGTAGAGCACCATCTTATACTACTGATAGATATAACCCTATCATACTCCTATCCTACCTGTGCCAATAGTGTTTCAGATCCCTCCCCATTCTCATTAACATAATGCACACCCCCCCCCCCCCGCCCAAACTCTTAAATTTCCCCAAAGCTAGCAATCACCTAAATCTCCTCATAGCATGGCACATCTCCTTACCCCCATGCATTACCCTCACCCGTCCCCCCTCGGGCCCCTCCAAACTCATTTCCATGCTATTCTTAGCCTATTTGCAGCATGTGTGGTACAAGCCTGTTGCTCAACACACAGGACAGCTCAATAACGAAAGAAACAGATACTGAGATCAAAGATCCAGTTGCCTTTCATTTTCATAATTTATGGCTGTCTGGATCATTATTTATTACACGCATACTCCTTACATAGACAGGTCTGCGAAAGATCTACATTCCAAAGAGGATGGAATATTTTAACTGAATTCTCTAAGTAAAGACAGGCCGTTGTAATATTAGTTTCATTATGTTTCTAATGATTTATATGAAGAATATTTATATTAATGGTGTAGGGATCTGTTATAGGCTGCACTCACGTATTATAGGTAATACTTAAATTATCGAAATATTTAATGTTAATAAATTTGTGAGCTTCTACAAAATAATTTATTTTCTTCACAAATTTCTCTTTTATTTTTATTTGGTGTCTTTCGATTGAAAAATGTGGGTAATTTATAACTTAAAGTCTGGTCATTTTTTTCTCATTGTCTGGAAAGCATAAATTAGCATCAATAGACTTAAGCAAGGCCTGCCTCAGCAGCAGTTCAAGGACGCCAGACAGAACTGGCTCAATTGAAACCTTGGTTGTTCAAACTGGGAGAGTCGCTCACAAGATTGCTCCTTAAATCTCTAAAATTGAGGTTAGGCAAAGAAAGGTTTTGTCATCTGAGATGGCAGGAATTCTAGGTGCCTCTGATATCAGCAAACGTTTCTGTGAAGATTAATTTATGAGAGATTATATAAAAATTCCTTTCTGGAATGAAGTGTTTTTTTAGTAGCCGATTTTCTGCATACATCACGAAACATATGAGTTCGTTCGATCAGTCTGAAAACTGATATAGTAGTGCCCCTGCAGGGGAATTACAGCATACGAAATATTGTAAACATCATGAATAAAAACTATTGTATGAATCAGGTGCATATATTAAAAGTAACATAAACATTATTAAGAAGTCGTGAGTACAGACACTTCATTTAGAAGCATTCCAAGAATTATTAGCCATAACATCTGAACTTGAAAATTGTTTCAAATCTCAAACCCCGTTTTCTTTATCACTTAGCCATGGAGCTGGAGGCTTCAAGATTGAACCTAAAACTTTGCCATAGGCTTACATTCTGATTTATGTATTCAGACACTAGATGTTTCGTAAATACATAACCTTTCATTACTCGTAAACTAAACATTGGCATATGAAACCACAGCCATATATAGCTATTGATATTTCTACGAATCATTATACTGGTGTGACAGTATATGTCTACGGCAATTTGATTAACAACTACACAGGTTTTTGCCAATTTTGTGATGTCAGTTTAAGGTTGTTTATAGTTCAGTTGCTATCCCAACTACTGGTAACTATAGAACTGGCTCAGAAACAAAAACGAGTGACTTCTAATCCGTGTGCCAGAACAGTGAGCGGAAGCAGTATTTTTGTCTTGGACTGTCATGGTGAAATTCCTTCAAAATTTCGTGAGAGAAAAATTCAGAATGCACTTTAATTAGCTTTCATGTCAAACGATTCGATGATGTGACAAATATTAAAGATTAAAATCACATCATTGTAGATTATTCGCTATGAAGGCAGTGCCATCGCCAACAATATATTGTTTAGCCTTTGACAAATTAGTATACTCATATTCTTGGTGGCAAAAACTGTAACCCTACTAATAATACTGCCCTCTGCATTACAACCACGTTTTTTTTACATGAAAATAGTTTGCCGTTTTAGACGAATTCAACTGTAATTTACATTCTGATGGCACTTCGTGTGAAAGGGATTTAACTGGCTCTCACCTTCTGAATAACTGACCCCTTTTTTTGGTAACTACCTCTCACAGCTCTTTTAATTAGGTCTCACATTATATTAAGATAAAATGAATATTTCTTGCTGGATATACCTCTTTCAGGAATTCCCTCATCATCAGGGATTCCCAGTAATATTTCGGGCTGGCATATTTGCTGAGTGCAACTTTTTGGTGGAGTGTTTGCAGACATGTCCAATCCACTACACTAACCCAGATTACGAAAGTTGTGTAAAACTTGCAACCATGCCTCCAGGCTCACAGTGTTTAGTTTTTATTTCATTCAAAAAATAAGATTTAGAAAAGATGTTTTTCATTCCATGGCAGATTTATGCGTTAGCTGGCAAATGTCAGTTAATAAAAATCGAAGCGATTTATTTTTTATTGTATCGTTACAAGTCTAAAATGTTGTCAAAAATTGTGTCCATGGCGCCCAGCGATTTTTAACGATTTTTCTTTATATATTTGTTCTGATTGTTTAAATTTGTTTAATTGCATGAACAACAATGTAATCTTTTATAGATGATATGATATATCTTGGGTTAATCTTTCATTTTAACATCTTTGGGGTGGGCAGAAAATAGCTTGCAGGTGTTTGTAAATATAAAACGGTATTGAGTTTAGGTCAAGGTGTCACCAGGTAAAAAGAAATAAGTCAAATATTGTGCTATTCACTGGTTTTATTTTTAGATTGCCCTGAACAAAACTTGAAATTAGGAAAACGCAGACACACAAATTCAAACCAATATTTCTAGTTAGAAAAGAAGAAAATTAAACATTATATTTTGCATTATTCATCACCAGTACTCTGAAAACAAACTTTGCAAAAAACCACATTTTGGTTCTTGTTTTCTTGTTTATCATTTCGTAAAAAACATTATTTACAGTATATTATAGATTTTTATTTACAGTAATATTTAATAATGGCTGTTGTATATATTATGCATAAGAAACATGGCATTATACTACACTAAATTAGTTATCACTATAAAAATATATATATATCCAATTATATAGTCTAACCAAAAACAGTTTGTTCTTGTAATGACTATGGGACGTAAATCAAAAGCATATAGTTGAATTCAAGGCCACTCAGTCTGAACGTCAGACCATCATTTAGATGGGATCTAGGCTGATTGATGTGCATGGGCTAGATATACATATATCATTGTCTGAGAAAATAATACCGATCATAAATTGCCTTATTTATGTCAGGCACTGATGGAAATAAATGAGTCTGAATCTGAAAAAGAAAGATGATGAATGCCACTAATTTTTGATGGAGATTTACCACCTCAAACTTTGGTCGATGTATTTTACAGTTTTCTACACAATTTTCGTTCGTTGTTTGTAGAATTTAGAAGTGGATTTAAATGTACAAGAGTATAATAAGAAATGCAATCCAATTGGTAACCATTCATAAGAAGTTTATTTGCCAAAGCAACCACTTTTTGTCGAAACATTGGCCATTAAATTTTACGATATTGTAGGACATATGAAATTATCGTTATTCAAAGTTATCATCGGCAGTTTTGATTTATTATGATCGTTTCATATTTTCTATATTTCATATTTCCATTATCACATGTTAAACATTTCCAAGAACAAGCATAATTTTCGAAGAAAGGTAAACTGTTCTTGCAGAAAAGTCTGCACATGAAAATATCTGATGCAACCTGTTTTGACGAAAAAATGTTCCAGGCGTCAGTGCATATCAACAATTATCCATTTAATATGTTATTGAAGACTGTCCTTTTAGATTAATTGCTTGGAAACACTATAAAACGCCTTCCTTTATTGCAATAAAACACGAATAAACGGTTTATTGTCCACCATATGTAAGGCAGTACCTTTCATCCAATATGGCGGACATTATTTGCTCCACGCACAGTCGAGCTGGTCCATTTTTTTTGCAAGGTACTTTTTGCTGCATTATATGTTTATCTAGTCATTACAAAAGTAATATGACCACGTCTGAGAGTTTTACTGCATCGATAACTTTGTATTTTTGTTGCTAAGAGACTTGTTTGATCATCACGTTCCATGCTTCTTTTTTCCATTTTTATATTTCATTTTTATTTTTTTGCATAACGGTTCTACACTACAATTAGATTCTAAAATATATTCCTGAGTAAACAAGTTTTGAGATGTTAAATACTAAAATGGTACATCAAAAAATATTAAGTAACAAATCCACTAAGAAAATGTTAAAGACTTATTTTATTATTGTATTTTACTTGGAGGTAAAGAACCATGTCTTGTCAGAAATTGTTATTGATTGTTTAAGTATTGATGGTGTAGATTTATTGACGAAATGTTCAGCAATCCATTTGAAAGAGATAGTCAACACAATGTTTATGATAGTTACAATAGTCATTAGTGTGTACTGGAATATGCTTCATGAATATGTAGCACCCTGGTTAAGAAACAGTCCCCGTGATTGGCTAATGTTGGTCACGTGGCGTGACGACCTGGGTATCTGGGCCATCGAGCCCCCTCCATCAACAAAAAATAAAAGCTGAAAATAAATTACTGATTGTTTTAAGCAACCTTTTATAGGATCTGAAATACTTTTGATGAATTAGGTGAAATTAATATTTAATAAGGAATTACTTTTGAGTTATTCATAGACTAGTTATCCATTATTTACTAACACGTGGATCAAGTATCCACTCAGCCTCTTATATATTGTATAACCTGAACTAATATGATGATTATCATAATTGGTTAATGAATTAACCAATTGATCATTATTGCACTGCTGATGGCATTTATCAGATCAACGGAATTGGCTTTATTAGCCACATAACTGTCCTTATTAATTATGCATCAGAGAAATAAAAACAAATAAAAATATCTATGTTTATGGCATAAACATTATTATTTGGTTTATGAATGATTGAATGAAGAGGGAGACACAAATAAAGTGGTCTTATAAATAAACAAATAAAGTGGTCCTAATAGTGAGATGGTCTTAATAGTGAGTGTTATCTGTACATGGTTCCAACGTACTTTGGAACCTCGCCATAAAGACCACCCTTGGTGCAAATTACTGGTCTTATGTTATGGCGAGATGGTCTTAATAATGAGGTAAAATACAAATACAATAGTGTGAATAGTGTCTGCTCCAGAAATGGATGACAATCATCTTAAGAGTGAGGTAGTCTTAATGGCATTATTGTGTATGTACAGAGTACTCTAGACCAATGGAAAATCCTTTCAGATAGGCATGAGATAGGGAGCAAATTGGCTCTCTGTATGCATGACTACACCCAAGGCAACAGGCGCATTGCCAAAACCACATTTCCTGGCAAACTTATTCCCTGGGTGTGAAGTGATCTTTCCTGGGAGGATTTTAACACCACGTGGCGCTGGCTACTGCTAGCAATTTTCTATTGGATTACGTAACAACAAAGAGAGCCAGGGTTGTTGTGGTTCCTGGGGCTGGGTAGATAAGTTAGATAGTGTTTTGCTCTTATACACAAGAGAGCTGGCTTAGGAGGGATGTAGGACTGACACCCCCCCCCCCCTCCCTCCCCCACCCCCCCCCCCCTCCCAAAAAAAAAACCTGGCACTGTACAATTGGAAAATTATAAGCAGTGCTATACCCGAATGAAAATATTAAGAAAAAGGCTAAAGATATGATGTCATAATATTTGTTTTTGTATTAAACTCACACGTACACCAATTAATATATCGTACACCAATTAATATATCAGAATAAAATTAAATAAACTAATAGTTTGTAAAATGATATGATATGATATGACATGTATAAAGTATTGTCCAGTTATTTATCATATCATCGGGTCATTGCCAATTTATTTATTTATTCGTTATTATTAGTTATGTCTCTGGGATTGTTTGACATTTTCATATAGTCCAGTCAATGCTTCAATTCAATCCACAAACGTATATAATATATATGAATATACATATATGCCTTCCAGGGAATGTGTATTTGTAAATATGACAATTTTATCAAAAGCTTAAGTTAAGTTTGTTATAATCGTTGAAAGATATATCGAAGATATATCGTGTTTTATTCGATACATGTATATTCTTTGAAAGTCCTTCTTTTTTGCAGTACAGTTATCTATCTGACAACTTTATTTTTCATAGTAAACTCTGTTTTCATTGCTTTGGTCTCATGTTGTATATGACCAACTAGCAGAAGCAAATGACATGGTGAGATGATAAGGCTTGGAGTCCACACCGGCCATGTTTACATTCATCCCATGGGTGGGGTATTTTATAAAATATATCTTGACAGAAATAGCACATGGGACGACACAGTGTCGTATCTACACTTGTGAAACCCCCTCATTTAAAGAGAGCATTGCATTACAAGATATAAAGTTAAAGACACTAAAATGAACCAGATAAACGAAGTGCAATTTTTATTGAAGTAATTTATATACACATTTTTTTTCATGCACAGGTCTACAATATACGTGACGTAAAATGAATAGCAGATGCATGCAATATTGCTTTTTGAGACAGGTTGATATATGACATCCATGGGATTTCAATAATCACAATAAATTGAAAAATCTGATTTGAGGTGGATTTTCTGTTGATTTCCAAGGCCTTGTCTCATCCCAGTTGATACAAATGGGTTTCTTCAATCAAATTGTGACGATGGATGTCATCGGAGGCCAGCAGGGTATATGTGGACTTGTCTAACCCACGAGCTGGAAATGATATGACATATGAATTATGATTATCATCAGAATAGTTAACTGACCATCTGAAAATTTTAAACTTCAAATGCTTATGACGTAGGCCTATATAGTAACATCATGGATTTACTAGACTAGTAAATACCATGGTAACATCGAACGTTTCGAACTACACCTTAGTATATGTAGCAAATTATAAACTGATTATTACAAAAACAGTTTGTGATGTTATACACATTTTCGTGATATTTTGTGTAATTTTGTACCTGCTTGTGATTCATGTTTTGTAGTGAGCGATATATGAATAGTTTTTCGGTCCTAAATATCCAAAGGTTCATGACTCTTGTCTGGATTAGTACACAAACCGTTTTTTAAAATACCGTAGTTTCTTGATGCACACAAACCTCCCAAATTTGCAAAATGTCGTACTTTCTTGATGATAAGCCGGGTGTGAAATATATCTATATATGATTTAATAAATTCAACAACATTCTACAAATTAAAATAAATCTCTCTTAAACGTAGTGTCTTTTAAACTCCCCCTAAACATGCCAGCTCACACATGTCTCAATACTTAATTGTTAAACTATCTTCAAATGTCTTACACGATGCTAAATGTGCCGAAATCTACACCTCTTTACCCTGTTATAACCCTTCGAAAATAGTTCTTGATATCTTTCTGTGTATTGGTTGCTAATCAGACAAATCTACGAATGAATTCTGTATATTAAATGAAAATTTACTTTTATGTTAACAATTTATTGCTTTATGCAAATCCTGCCTTAGATATTAGCTGTACTTAAATGTTGAACCTTCAAAATATCACTGCATGTATATATATATGTTGCTTTTTTCTTATTTTCTTTCACTATTTTGGACAAATTTATTGACTTTTTACAACCCGGACAAAAGCAAGTTTTTCTGAAAGCAAATAAATGACCTCGAATGTTTTTAGATGTAACAGATGCAGTTTCATGACAAAAATAAAATAAATATTTTCTTGAATACATGCTTATTTTACTGTGTGACATTTGTGTATGATGTTGGGTGATTATACGAATAAATGCTTGGAACCATTACTCAGCTATATATGTTCTTTGTGCAAATTGTCACAAAATTACAAGATGAAATACATCCTGAACTCATTCGGACATATTGATATTTAGGGCTTGTAATGTACAAGTTAAAAGTCATGTACACAAAATTATATGACAAAATAAGTCATTTGGATGAGGTGCCAATTATCTTCCTTGATAAAACTGTGCAGTGATTATTCTGCACAATTAAGCCCAACAAATGTTTTTCGATCACTGTATCCAATTGTTAAACATTTGTAACAATTCTAAGCCATGTTACAACTTAAAAATACATTCATAATTAACAATGTGCATACGTGTAACAATAATGCTTGTAAACATGGCATTAAATTATTTGTGTCAGTTATGAAATAAATTGACATATGCCGGATATTCCATCCTTCTACACGTAAAACTGTCAGATTAATCTATGGGCTTAATTCCATAACAACACGTCAATAAATTATAAAACATTAAAAGGTAAAACAGCCTGATAAGAGTGTGTTAATGCGAATCCCTGATAAGGTGATAAGGTTTAGAAAATGAGATTACATAAATTTTGATTGGCTTTTGTTCTTGTGAATAATGGCAGCATGGCGAGTTATTTTTAGCCCATGCATATTTGACCTAAATTGTGATTAGCGCAGACGCTAGATTAGATAGAACCCATTTTCTTTGATTCTCTGCTGATTAAATCTATGCTTTTAATAAGGGATTATTTCTTATAATGCTATTTTAAAAAAAAAGAAGAAGAAATTTTTGACAGTGAACAATCTTAAGATGGATTTCTGCAGCTTTTTTTGGCGATGGTTTATCATTCATAGTATTCCATACTCAAGTCTGCAAATTGTACCCAAAAAAGCTACTACGTTCATAAATGTTTGTAATTATATCGTCTCCATGAAAATATACATAGATTATTTTTAATCAATACTTTGCGTTGCAATTTTAGTAGACCCAAATTAAATTTTTCTTATCTTTTCCATAAAATTGTATTATTACACATGCACATTGAATTAAAACTACAAGCATACAATAAACTAGTTTTTCCACCATTTTATTTTTTAATGCATATACTAAAAAATATAATCATAAGGTCATTATTTTTATCTGGAATTTAATCTGGACATGTTTTATTGTATATATTCCATGCAAAGTTAGGCAATTTCTATGTCAGACCATCAGTTGGCAGTGTATCAAAACATGCCCTTAATAACTGTACATCTTTTTTATTTGACGTCGTTTTTATTAAGGGGCTTACTTAAGGGTCAACACAGTAATAATTCTCTTGCAATGCATAGATTATCTCCAAGGACAATGTTAAAGCTGATATACATAATTTAGTCTGGAGAGTCAATCTTTTCACACTGCTCAGACGATTTTGTCACATTGTTTTGCAGACTGACGAAAGAAGCACAAAGAAGCTGCCCAGGGCGCACTGATAGGAAAAATGTTGAAGAAGTTTTTGCAATTTTTGATTGGCGATAAAGGTAGGTCATGATTCGTTTATTGCAATTATTAGAAATTAGTTTCGTGCAATATAATGTGTACGACTGTTGGGTATGTCTAATGTTGTGTTGCATACATGTTTGATATATGGGTTTGGCTTGGAAAATGGTAAATAACCTATATAGGTGAAAATGAAAATTTATGTGTAGCTTGCCCTATAATACACATTCTAGAAATGAAATAAATAAACAAGCAAATTTATTAGGCATTATATTTCCTTCTACGAAAGTCTTGTTGATAATACTGCATTGCAAACGTGGCTCTAATTCCCAAATTTGACCATAAAATTGAAACAGCAAAACTTTGCATAACTGCATTTTTGGTTAAGTTGTGACAAACTATTTCCTAATCGGAATAATATATAGAATGTTTTGTATGCAAATTTATATTATTTCGTATTGAATTAGTCATACTTTGAGAGTGGTTGGATGGACTTATACCATGGAGGTATTATAGACCCAACTGATAGGATTAGAATTGTTTGTTCTCATACTAAAACTGATGAGAAATAATGTTTTATAACTTTGTTGTATGTTCCATAAAATGTAATGTACTCAGTGCAACTATATGCAAGTATCAAAACTTATGAATTACTCACAAATGTGATTTTTTTCGTCATAATTTAACTATCATTGCTTCCATCTTGAAAAATATATTTTCCAACTTAGTGAAGCACTCTGAACTTAGATTTGTTCGTTGTTGAGACAATTTTCTCAACGAAATTACTACTAATAATTCGCATAGTGAAGCATTTATGTCCTGTCCCGAAAGATATGAAGTTGTAAACATTCTCTACTTAGAGCAGTAATCTTTTTCCTAGTATTTTCACACCTATCGTGTTAATTTTCTAACAGTTCTCTCCCAATGCCACACAGAGCGTCACTTTGTAGCCATTTTGTAACCATGTGACCTATTACACAGATACTCTATTCTGATTGGCTAATGGCACACACGTGACCGTTCCATTTTGAACGTGTGGGGGTTACTGGGACGCGGCAATACATCACGATTGAGAAAAACACAGATAAACAAAAGGTAGATTATATGAGTATCGTAATGTTAGACTAGCACTAGCTTAGCTTTGATGTTGTAAAATGAAACTTGGTGTAGGTTTGATTCGATAATACTTACAATAATTTCGATGTGGACTTCGTCAACATTGGTAAAACGTTATATTGTTGGAACTTGGGGTTGGGGTTGGGGTTGGGGTTGGGGGGGAGGGGTAAACACTTGGTGGGAGTGGGGTAGCTAAAGAGATCAACTTGAAATTTAAAAAAATTGAGAAGAATAAATCCATCTAATTTGTATTGCACTGTATACCTGTTCAAGATGTGTCATGAAATTCAGGGTGTTGATATGGGGTGCTACTATCGATATATTTTGACCCAATAAATAAAATAGATAAATAAATAAGCCTAAACGGTGGCTTCATTGTATTTATGAGGATTCTTTCCTTCCTATAACTGATATATTTGGACAATAGAATATTTTGATTTGTAAGGTTGGGGGGAGGGGGGTGAAAACATTTGGCTGATACCAAATGATGTGTTATTGATATTAATCTATCACTTCTGGATGATCATCTAATTAAAGTATGGCCATAGCAAGAAAAGGAATCCATGTCATTCAAAATATTTCAGCGAATGGTGGTATTGGATAACACTCAATAATATTAATTCTAAGCATAGAATAGTTTTGAACAAAAATCAAATGAAAGTTGTGATTGTAGGCAAGTTTTTAGATCGATAAATGAGGATATTGTGATAAACAAATTATACAAAATCAGCCATGACACACAATAAATTATTCAGTGGGTCAATAGATAAGTCCCTATCATATATAGTTAGTATTACAGACTCAAGACTACTATTAAGACTACCTCGCAAGCAAGTCCACAAACTTTTGGACCAAATTTCACTGTCCACGCTATTAAGACCACGTCACCATTAAGGTCAACATCAAGTTCATATTAGATTATCATAAAGGTGGTTTCTGTGAAATATATATGGAAAATACACACAGCTCACAATGCACAAAGGGGTAGTCAAAACGACTATATTGGTAGTCAGTGTGACAATCTACAGTAATCAGTTCGTATTGTAAAAAGTTAGTGATGTGTCTAATATTGACTGTAACAACCATGTATTTTTAACAATAATGGATTTTCTCAAAAATGTCATAATCATGAAAAGAGCATAGTTAATTATAATAATGGCAACAATATGAAGAAAAAAAAATAGAACGCAAGGATGATACGATATTTTTGGAGTCATGATGTGTGCTGTGGCACCTACCATCATACAATATTTCTTTTAGAGATTCTATATTGCAAAGTTGTACACAAAAATTTGATACCATATTAGGCTGAGTCTTTTCTATTTCCAAAGGTGTCTGTATACTTTTTTGCATAACTGTATACATAGGACTGTCGTAGTAACAAGATTACTTCTGAAGTATCGCTGTGTCCGCTGTATCTCAAACTCCACTATAATTCTACATCACTACTTATAGATGCACTAGATTGCACTATCAAAAAACTAGTACAATTTATCTATACAGGTCTGACTAGCATGGTAAATTACTGCATTAAAAATATCAAAAATATACTTACATATGACAAGGCACATTTAATTCAAAATTTTTCGGTTGTCTATGCAAAATTGAGAGGTCTGTAGGTAATTAAGAATTTAGCATGTCCAGTTTCAACCAAACTCAACGGAAAAAATATTATTATTTTTTGTTTCAAGATAGACATTATATATTTCCCACAGATATCAATAATACAAATACTGCAGCGCAAGAATATCTTTAAAAAGAAAATTTGTTAAATCACTGAATCCCTGCATCATATGCATGATTTTGAAACAGTTGATCTTGTTTTTTAATTATCAGCAAATGTTTCCATGGCATTCAACATTTTTCGTTGCTATACCATTTAGGAAAACCTGTTTGACGATAGACTATGGCAGGAATTTATTTTTTAAATGATTCAGTGATGTTGCTTTATTATATAAGGAATTTTTTGTTGAGAATTTTGGAATTAAAGAAACACAAGTTGTACAGACAAATGGAGCATATGACTTTACAGGGACTTTTCGTGGATTTTAAACAGTACACAAATCACACATATATATATATATATATATATATATATATATATATTTGACATCATTTTTTTCCCTAAAACAGGACTGGGTCAATCATATATGTGTTCCTAGTCTATTGTCTCTGCAAATTGCATAAAGAAATAATTAGAAACTGATCCTTTACTGTGTCTAGATTATCTAGATGAATTCGTAGAGAATATGCAGTTTTTAAAGGAAATACATATCGTACACTTTGACTCTAAGACTTGTAAACTTGTTCAATCAATGTCACCTGAAGAATGTTTAATTTAGCAGAAAATGAAATATGCCATGATCATATATTTTGTTGAAAAAAAATCTTCAAATTATAAATTTGCATTGTTGACCAGGAATACTGTACAGTTTTCTTTGATATATATTTCTGGTACAGCAACATTAAGCTACAAATTTCAGACAAATAATTTTCATTTCAAGTGATTTCTTTTATCATTTCTATTTCTTTTGTATCCATCTACATATTGTCCCGTCTTCTTTTGAAATGAAAAAGAAAAATTAAAAAACTAAAGTAAAGGAAATAAGTCAACATTTATGTCACGGAACCCATGATCGAATGTCATGTGAGACTAGACATTTTTTATTTATTTCTTGCATTTGCATGTGCACCTAATGCCCGCCCACTATAATAGACTATACTAGACAAGAAATGTCACGAAACAGATTGATGACTGTATTGCATTCTGATCATCAATCATGTCGCATTGTTTTGTTTTGGGCCCAAAGGGTTAACTGGCCCCGTTTGCTTTATGTGGATTCTATGGACACTGAATGTTGCAAAAAAATGGCACCCCTTGCTCCGAGGTTTGGCTCAGAGAATTTTACGAGGCCACTGGTGGATTTTACGTTTTGTTATTGTTGGCTTTTTGTTGGCAATGAAAACATATAACCATGTCATGTGGGGTAGCACTAGATTAGCCTGCTTTTTTGCTGTCTAGTGTTTGGCTTTTTCTGATTTCTGATATTCGATCAAGCATCAATGAAAAAAGATTGATATTGATATTCTGCTGAAGATGTATTTGAAAGAAAATTGTGGCTTTACTTTAAGAGTTAAACAGCATAAAATGATATTATAATAGAGAGTTATTCGAAAGGTGAATTATTACGAGAAATTTAACGACACTTCTTTCACGATTGAGACAGGAACTTAATAAAAGATACGAATACCAAATAAGAAATTAAATTCATTTTATTTCTGAATTGTTCTGAGATAATTCATCACCCGAAAAAAAAAATCTATGTAAGCCAATATGTATTATTGTACCTTTCTACAATATAATTTGCTTTCTCTGATACCTTGTGGATTGTATTCTCATCTTGAATAAAATTTAATATTTATATCAACCAATATACTGCCATAAAAAGTATCAATAATTGTAGAGGATGCCTTATCATTTATACAATATTAGTCTTGATCAAGAATGGTGAAAGATTGGATATTAATAATGACAATATACAGTATCAGGTGAATAATGAAGAGGGTCTATTCTTCTGAAATTTGAAGTGTAAATTTGAAATATTTTGAAACAAAGAAATTAAGCAAGCCCTTATGTATGGGGCGCACGAAACTATAATTTATTAGCCTAAGTAACTTGAATAATTTGGTCGAAATATAGAATTTCATAAAAAAAATTAGTAGACAATTAGAGAGCGATATTTCTTTAAGTTATTCTGCGGGTAAAGACATTACAATACAAAATGTATTACAATAATCAACCAAACCTGATTTTATTAAACAATATTAAACTAAACGAATATTTCGGTCTATCATACATAGAAATATGACTATAATTCATAATGTGAAATTCCTCATGTGGTCTGTGTTCTTTAACACTAGCATGCGGTTTGGGAGAGCTTTGTACAGGCGCCTCTCTCCAAAACCTCCTGAGCGCGCCTCCCATCTAAAATGGCGCCCTACCAGCCCCACTCCGGCTTATATACGCATTTTTTCTCCTCTTTTGTTATTTCATGAAGCTTCTAGCTTGTTTACTGGATCTAGATAGGGCTTTAGCTTACCCTGCACTTCCTTGAAAATGTAGCAAAATAATCGCTTCACGAGATCATAAAATTGGATACATTTTACTTTACTTAACGTATCCCTGATATTACTAATAAATTCAGTTTTTGATCACTTTATCGTTAACATTTTGTGTTACTGTTAACATTTATTGAAATGAATGAACGATGTATTGTGGAATATTTTATTGTTTTCCAACATATAGGCCTACATTTCTTTCCACTTTTGCTTCAGGATTGAAATATAAGCCATATTTCTTATTCCATAAAATGTTCAGGTAAATAAATGCATTATGCAACAGGCTTCGGGCTTCAAGACAAAAACAACATACTACCATATAAGGCTTATATTATGATAGTTCATATTTATGAAATAGTGTAGACTAATAATATATTTCTTCTTAGTCTCATGTGACTGCATAGGCCCTTTGCTTAACCTGCTTGAATATAATATAATGGAATAGAATAAAATAGAATGGAATATAATAAATATAATATAATACTATAGAACTTTATTATAATAAAACAAAAGCTTGGAGCTATTCAGCGACTATAGAAAAAACAACAGTAATTTAAGACAATAACATTATTAGATATTCATATTTATTAGAATGTATCTTTTGGAAACACAGATCTTGATCAGCCAACATATCTGATTTATTTTAATCTATTATATAGTTAATTTTGGACATTTCCACTTAAATTTAATTTTACCATACACATTCTTTTCCGAATGCATTAACACTTTTATTGCATATATTTCAATTTTCTTCCTTTTGGATGACTGCATTTTTTGTCGTTTTCATTTATTTCCTTGATATTTGCATCTATTCAATAATTACTGTGGTTTTCGGTCGATTTATTGCTTAGTCAGCTCTTGTTTGTAAATTGTCTGGTACATTATTTTTTTCTATGTCCCCCCCCCCCTTTTTGACACGTATACCTGCCTATTGAACAATCCTTTATTACGCGATTAAATTTAATTTCTTTTTCAATCTTCACACTTCTTTTACGTTTATTCAATGTCGCAAGGGGTTTGCTTCTTGACCTTATAAACTGCTTCCTGATTGGTCGGACCACTCACGTGACGCCCTAGTTTTCAAGGGTGGTTGCTTATCAGCATGCAGTGCTTCAACATCCATCGATCTTTTGGCTTTAAATGATGGTTTTTGGGCTCCGAAACAACAGCAACAGCAGCATAATTGCTTGCCGTATTTCCTCGATTATGAACTAGGGTCTCTATTATTTTATAAAAGGGTCATTCCCGGGTGCTAACACTAGATTGGTGTATATTTGAGATTTGAAATTAATAATGTTCATATTTTGAAGGTTATGCTATATATAGCCTCTGCATCCCTATAATTGATGACATCACGAACCTGTTGCATCGGAATTTTGTGGGCTGGATTTTTTGGAAAAATTCAATTTCAGAAAAGCATGCAAAAGACAAGATTGATAGAGTGGGGATACCGGTCTAAAGCTTAGCCAGCTCAAAGGACCATTACTATCTGTCAGAGGCAGACGTTATGATGAGATAACAAGGCTTTGGGTCTGCACCAAAAAAAAATAAAGTTATTGTTTTTTTAATATTCATCAACAGTTTTGGATCATTGAAATGGTCTTATAATCAATGTGGTCTGAATTAAATTTGGAAATATTTTCACACGTATAGTTTGACAGTTAGAGTCATTTTGGTTGTATCTGGGATGACAGACACACCAAAAATAGTCTTCTTTTTTTTATTTAAAACGTAAATTGGGCAACATTTTGGATTTTTTAACAGACTCCTTAAAAAGTATTGAATTAGAAAATGCATTGATTTGGCTGTTTTCTTGTTTTGGAATCCAGTTCAGGTATACACTGTATTTCTATATTAACTTCAAGGCTAGAACTTCTCTCTAACTCATGTGATGCGAAAGTTAAAAAAACTTGACTAACTATGGTGTCATGGCCAAAACTTTCTAACATATATCAGGGTCGTGAGTATATTATGCATATGAAAGCTATAGGTCAATGCAAAGCTAGATAATAATTGTCAAATTTAAAGAACCAATATATTTGGTTAAATCATGAATGAAGTTCGTAAACGATTCTAAGATGTTACTAATTGCATAAGCCAGGCCTATTCTCAATTTCAAAATACCTAAGATGTTCAAATATACTAGGAACGTCGTGGTATATGGTTTTAATTGAGAGATGAATTACTGTGAGAATACATATATCATATGAATATATGGGTACAAAAGCTGTAGTTTCAATAGTGAGGCAGTCTGATACGGGGGTTCCAATGAAGTACCAATATAATCATGTATATATTCCAGTTTGCAAAAACAGTTTCAGACAAGGCATTTTTTCCTGGTTTATCTACATAAATTACGAATACCTTTACGATTCTCTAGTTGTAATAAACAAATTGTTCAGAAACCAGGAATGTGTTTGTAGGTGTTTGTCGCGGCCTTGACATTGCGTAACATAGTTCATAAAACAGTCGTGTGGGCAGCACGATACAATACATGGAGTACTCTACCTCGCAAGTTTCGTCATCAGCGAATGTATATTCTGAAATTTCTGAAATGTGGGAGGCTTTCTAAATTCTTTGAATTCTTTGTAAGTGTCAAAAATATTTAGAAGGGATATAAAAATACGAATGACAGAGCCAAAACGAAAATGCCATCAGTATTTAATCTATTTATTTTTGAATGTGCATGTTGTTCTATGATGAAAATAAATAGTAAAAATAGCTCACTAATAATACAAAGCTAACACACAGAATATAAATTAGCAAAACATTGCAAGAAAATATGCATAGTAGCCGTTTTGCTAAGTTTGAACAAAACATTTCACAATGGAAAGTTTAAAATTTCCCAACGATTTTTCAATTGAATACTTATATTTCCATGTCAATGTTAATCACTGCACACACAACAGGAAATAAAATCATGCTTGCTTACTACATATGTCAATCACACATTTGGTTTATCGAATGTGAATTAAATAATTTTAAAAGCAGGATATTTATTTTTAGATTGAAAGTCCAACATTCCAACAACCTCTGCTCTATTGAGCACTGACTTTTCTAGACCAATCGAAGTACATGTAATATATCTCTCGTCCATGCTAGACATAATATCTAACAACAGTGACCACACCAATTATTTCATTTATAATGTATAGTATGCTACGAGTATGAAAAATATATATCTAATATAATATAATAATATGATTCGTTTCCTGGACATTAATGTACACAATTTGTATTGTTACTCAATTTCAAATATACCAAGAATATATTGGAATTTGTACTTTAAATTAGTTACAATAGAAATTATATAATTTGTATGATATTTAGATTTTGGCGATAGGTGGATATTATGTTTTATTTTTCGCAAGCACAAATGACTATTTTATTCATTTTTTAATGTTTTATTTGTCCGAAGAATGCAAGTCTTAATTATGAGTACAAAACTCAATTAAGTCTACTTTAATATTAAAATTAAAATTGCCGAAATAGGGAGGTGTTTTGGTTGAATGTATGCTGCATTAAGTGACATGTTTTCAACAGTATATTGCTGCCTTAAATATCACATTAGATGTCTAAGATACATGCTTGCAACATATCTGAGGTTTTGGTTTGATAGTTTCATCATGGATGTATTTCATATATCTGAAACCAAATCTCATGGAAATCTAGATAATAGTATACAAATATAATATGTTATATTTTTTAAATAGCTTGTGATTCATTATCGTAAGATGAAGTACAACATTAATCTAGGTAAGCAGGAATATTTTACTGCATAATGCAGGATTCTGAAACAAATCTGTCTAAGATAAGTATTGTTTTGGGAATAATTTTTCATTTTCGTTAAGGACCACTTCATTCGTTTCTTATATTTCTAGTGTTTTTAAAAGTAATTTAATTTAATTGCATTTTTATGCCAAACATTTGCAGTTGCATGCAACACAAAAGACTTTGGGAGAAAATCCTTCAAATTGTAGATGAAAAACAAGCAGGTTTCCAAGGAGAAAGCAATACATAAGTCGTCTGTGTGTTCTATATGTACACGATTTTGATTTGACGTGCGATTCTGTCTAGTAAAAATGATGAAAGGGAAAACATCATAAACAAAAAAAAGTAGGCTGATATATAGAGGGAGGTATGGAAAAAGCAAGCCCGGCAGTATATGTAGTCCTGAAATGTTTATATTGCTTATGTAGTTATGCATCCATCATACCCTGCCAATTTAAGCCTGTTGGTTAGTTGGAAAAGAGCATGCTCTTTCTCGTTCAAAACAATAATACATCGATTTTTTATTAAAGAGTTTTTTTTTTCTTGCAAAAATAACGTTGTTCTTTGGAGCTTGTCATAGATGTCCCAGATTCAAAATGGCGGACGTTCTGCCTTCGTTCTAGATGTCAAGAGACTGGCGGTAGCGTAAACTCACTCTACATAATAAGTTGCAAATATTAAAGGTATAGTTTACA
Organism: Alitta virens; assembly: GCA_932294295.1. Classification (NCBI taxonomy): domain Eukaryota; kingdom Metazoa; phylum Annelida; class Polychaeta; order Phyllodocida; family Nereididae; genus Alitta; species Alitta virens. The sequence continues at coordinate 24,184,985 of OW028584.1, read as the reverse complement.
ATTTGCTTGTTACTTGCTGCGCATATTCGTTGTAATTATTATTTTCTGCAAAATACCAAAGGTATAGTTCACTGCGCTGAGATCTGCACTGAATTCGTCTTAATTTTTCCCCCATTTTTTAACGTAAAACCAAACCGGCGACATTGATAGATGACTTGTTTGTAGGTCATTCAGAGGCAAGCCAAGAACAACCCTCCCTCCACAACCTAAAAGTAGATCAAAAATCTTCTCTTATTCATTTGCAGTCATTTTTGTGCATGGTTAATTGGTTTTAAAAGTTTGATATACGCAACTTTTTTTGGTATTTTCGTTGGAAAGCTGTTAGTTGCTATTGACAACGTTATCGAAAAACTGTTAAATTAAAATGAACCGAATTATTCAGCAGATTTTGTACTTTTCTTTGAATTTAGCAATACAATTTTTTTGCTCGAAATTAGGAAGTTATTTTTAAATAGCAGATAACTGGTTTCCAAACATTTTTTTTGCAACGAATAACCAGGATATCGATATATATCCTGCTGAGAAACATCCCAGTTTTGATCATGCCGATTTATTACCTTTCTGAAATGATGCATCGATAACAGATTATGTGTTGTGTGACACACATACAAAATGTACTGATATAAAAACGTCTAAATCTTATTTAATGAAAGTGAAGTGTGCAGCATGCCTTGCATGGGGTAAACGTGTAACATGACATGGTATGGATTCATAGCCTTGTCATCTCATCATTATATATGCCTCTGGCTGCAGTTCATATAAGCATTCTAAAATATATTGTTATGAATAAATATTTGCATGCCATATCAGAGATTTATTACTTCAAGGAAACATACACTATTTGTATTTCAAATATAAATAAAGCCCAATATTTCATCAGCTCAACTGGAATATTGCTTCATTAAATTTTAATGATTCAGAATTGGCCATTACCAAAGTAAGCAAACCCATATTCATGCACATGGCATACATTCCTTTTATTCTGTCAACCAGCGTCAGGGGCGGATGTAATAATGAGATGACAAGGTTTTGAGGAGGACCAGTGATAATGACCACACTTTTGCTATACCTGCCCTTGCTGGTAATGGAATATAAAATCATATCTGTGGACTTAATTATTGCTATATTTCCTACACTGTAACAGCCCCTCCCCCCCCCCCCCCAATTGACACACCAGCATATCCCATTTTTTGAAGTACATCTCTGATGGATGTGTTGAATTTTTGGTGCTTTGTGCTTGGTATCTGTGCTGAGGCCATCAAAATACTCCATCCATGAGGTACATGTCTAATATGTATCAGAATCCTATTCTTATCATCTCATCATTACATCTAAGCCATATAAGTTGGCTAAGCCTCAGACCAGATTGTGATGACCAAATAATAATAATCGATTTTATTTCGTACAAGAGATACATATTTATGAACATATTATATATATATATATCTATATACAATATATTTAATGAAGTAATAATTAAGAATCAAGTGGGTATTAGAACATAACGAAAATAATTTGTGTGACGTCACCCCAGTCTAGTGACAGTAACGTAATGATGAGATGGTAAATTGACAAATGAAGTAACTGCAAATTAAATCGTAGAGTATTTTTGCATATTTCCATTTTCAACTCCCTATAGAAATTCAACCACAGAGGTAAAAATGGCGATCACACTTTCGTAAATTTTTTAACAGAATATGGGTGCTAACAGTTTTTCTTTATGACTGCTAGGTGAGGCAGAATCACGTCTGACTGGTTAGAGATTATGCCGCCATGATTGGTGACAGACCTTGCAATTATCTGATTGGCTGAGAGGTGTCACGTGGTCTCCTGGCAACAGTGCGTTGCCTGGGGCAACCATGCGTGCCGTTTAGTTTCGTAGAAGCACATAAATAACTACTGGGTGACAGGGATCTAAATATCTCAGCGTGTCCCAAAAAAATCTATCCAAAACTGTAAATTATATATTGTGTATATGTCACAATGGTTGATTGCTCTGTCCATCATTGGTAACACTATATTTCTGAAAGATTGTTTTTAATTCAGCTGTGTTACGTGTGACACATGGTGGCCCATCGCACTCTATATATAGAAAATGCTAAATAACAAAGCAACATAAATTATCAACCATTGATATCTATAAATTATAACTACTTTTTGGTAATGTTATTCATGAAATGAAACGTCTGTATGTGATAAAACTTCGGTCGGAAATGATTTTTAATAAATATTTTGCTGTCAGGTCGAATCTTTTAAATTATTTGTCAATTTAGATTGCAAAAATATGATTCCTAATTATTGGTGAACTTCAGTATTTAGTCAACTACTTAAGGTCATCTGTCAAGGTCACATGGTGTGATAAATAGCTATGCACAATCAAGATGAAAAATTAGATTCATCGCCTGACTTAAAACTAATTCACAAAACAACAGTACGAAGCAACTCAACTGCTCGTCCAATACAAATATAACATACATAGTCATATATTGTTTAGTCATTTACCAAAATCACACGATCATTACCGCCTTCTGTATATACAATTTCAGTGACTTTTGGTATGTGACAGATAGAGACATGATAGTCAGTTTTGTTCATGGTGTTTTGCCCTTTTTTGTGAAACTAAAATCAGAACATTGAGCATGCAAACTCAAGAATTGTGTTACACGAAATACGATGAAACACCCATGATTAAAAAGCTGTCATAGACTCAGAGTAGAGCAGGTAAACGATTTTGTCCGTTTTGACCTTGGAATCTGTTTTAGAATTCGGATAGTTCGATCTTTGTCAGTTTTGAGTGGTCTGAGAATGGTTGGAATTGAAACTGGAAAGATTCGGTGGTCATCTGGGGATGAACTTCGATCTTGGATGAACTAGAGTTCATCTATAGTTCATCCAAGCTTCGATTGTGTCAAAGTAGACTAACTCAGAAAATGTTTTGTCAGAAAATTGAGAATATACTGGGCATAACTTCTGGAAGAGTAGCAGTCTGAAAAGTTAAAAAAATATTCAGATAAGCGTGTGTTAACGGACAGCTTCATATACCAAGAATTGTTTATGATCGAACACAAGTACCAGAAACACAGTTTGGTTTGTTTTTCATTCGAATAACAATGTCAGCATTTTGTCGATAACTTTATTCTTCATTTTGGTAGGAAAAAGTAAAGATTTTCATGATCATATTTGTATTTTGTCAAATTAGCGAATGCTTTTAACTAATTAGATATATATATAGATTTTATTGACATGTAAAATATCATAAATGATACATATGTCATTCAGTTAAAAGATAACATGAAAGAGACATTAATGTAAGTACAGAAAGCAATAAAATTTCAATAATCAAGGTTCCAGCCACCAAGTTAACTTATAATACGTGTTTAAAATCCACATACACAATAGAAAAAAATACAAGCCACTAATAAAAACATTTCACTCTCAAAGTCCAAGACATGACAAGCACATCATAACTAATAAACTAATAAACTAAATTAATAACTGTGTGGATACAGGAGATGGTTTTCTCTACACATCAGCTTGAAGGAGAAACTTTCCTAAACTAATTAATAACTCAGGTTCCTTGTTTGTCATTATTGCTGTAAACTTAGTTATATCATCTAGAGACAAGAAGTTGTTAATAAATTTAGTTGCATTCAAAAAAAGGTTAACACGGTGTTGCTCATTGCCAGGACAGACAATCAAACAGTGAATTTTGTCTTCTACAAAGTTTAACGTACACTTTTCACATATTCTATTTGGAGCAGGAATTATTGGTTTATGGTGTCGACCTGTTTCAATCTTCAGGCTATGTGAACTTGTCCTAAATCTAGCTATTTTAGTTAACACTTTGCGAATTTGTTGCAATTCAAGATAAGGTTCTATTCTACAATCAGTTTTAAATAGTTTATATGTCCTAAGTTTTGGTTGTTGTGAACTGTCATTTATTGCATTTATAAGTCGCTCATGTTCGGCTTCATAGAGTCTTAGTTTCACTGTGTTAGAGATATTATCAATGTCAAAGTTTCTGAGGTTACTAATATCATATTCAATGTTGCAGTTATTTAATACATGACACACTTTACTGAACCAGTTATTTCCATTTACTGCATTCACATAAATTTCCTTCTGAAAATTTAAACATTTCTTAAGTAAACTGTCATCAGGTGCTCTTTCCAATCTTATCCAGTAATTCACCATTCTAATTTTCTGTCTGACATGCAATGGGAATCTAGAGTAACCAACTGTTGTGAATTGATGATGTCCCACGAACTTTAGGACCATGTGTAGAATTAGTCTAGCTATCCAAACTAGTACACTTTTTACCCTGGTTACACGTTGGTGTATTTTACCTACACAACAGTAACATGTGACATCATGTCAAAAATACAGATGCATAACATCATGCAATGACCATTGAAGCTGGCCATGTCCTTGACCACTGAGCAACTCGGTTTATTTTCAATATTTTTACATTGGAATTAATATTATATATTTTATGAAATTCGTAGATGTAAATTACACCTGATATTTAAATTTTCACTATGAACGATGAATTACATTATTTTCAATTTACTAATGCCAAAGTATATTAGAACGTATAGTATCGTCCATATATGGTCATAAGTAACAACGAAAAGTCAGATTATGTAATCATACATTTAATAACATCTATTGGGTCTGTTTTAATTTCACCATATTATATATATTATAACATGTTTGCTTATTAATCCAAACTAGTGTAGTGACAACTTGTAAAAGTGCAGTGGAAAAATGCCCTCAAGGATCTGAATTTGAAAAATAAAAAGTCACTTACATGTATCATTTTTGTCTTCTGTTAGCGAGTGCCGGTATTTTGATAATTATCAAGTGGAAAGGTTGTCTGAAGTTAATTATTTGGTAGAGCTTCAGGGATTTTAGATCAGAAAAAATGCATAGAGCAATTGACCTCCATGTTCAGCTATGACACAACATATAGTTAACATTTATCATTAGTATAAATCAACTGCGTTTAGTTTACCAGTTTTCTTCAATTATATTATTAGTATGTCAGAAAATATCACTAATATAATACAATTTAGAAGCTGAATAATTTTTAGAATGTCTATTTTGTTCAGATACAAATGATTCTTTAATCATTTTTTAACCAGGAACACCAACATTTAGGATTAGAACAGAATAATTAGCTATGGTAAACTAATTAGTTTTAGAAGGTATTTTACGTAGAAAATAAACCAGTAGTCATAGTAAGCTTGCAGCTGCGTCGTGGGAAGGCAAAAAATAGTGTTCCTCTTTTAGAGAAAAAAAAATCTGACCCGAACTACAGAGCAGTGTTCAGCACATATAGCTGGCTGCCAGACAAGTCTATTTTCTGGGTATTTTTATACCTGTATCTACCGCGTAAAAAAAAAGCTTAAGTAGCCTATTAAATTGCACACTTTTCGTTTGATCTTAGGGGAACCTTCCAATATAATTATTTGTTACATATTTTCTAGTTTTTATCATGATTTTTTGCTGTTTTTATTTTTTCTTTTTTTCGGATAGTTTTTGTCACTTGTAGCAAACGAGTTCAGAAATGACCCATGTACATTAGATTTTTTTGGTATTGTTTTTAGTTGTGTCTGTGTCAATGAACTTTATTCAGTTGTAACAATCATCTCCATAATGATAATAATCTACTATATCCTCGTTAATTCCATAATTGTATAAACATTTTGTCTAAAAATCGAACTCAAATGCAAGCTGATCATATATGACATGCAAAGACACGTGTACTCGGTGTCTATGCATGGGCATGTAAAACATCCCACCAATGGGGTGAATGTTGTATATGGTGTGGACTCCAAGCCTCCCATCTCATCATTTCTTCTGCCTGCCGACTAACTCTCACACCAGTGGCATGGAGACAATACAATTAAATACATTATGAAACAATTTGATGCATATCAAAGTTATGTTTGGTATTTTCAACAGTGATAATTATGATTTAGTCTCTTATATGGCCTATCATGGAAATGTGTATGCCTGTTTATACTGAGGCATTTTCCTAATTAGATAACTTGTTTGTACAATTAAATTATGTGTAAGTTGTCTTAGCAACGGAATCAAGTCATTTATAATCCAATTTATATGACTCCGCTGTCCAATATTTATCAGTTACATATATGGTCATAAAGTTCCATACTTGTTTGTACAATTAAATTATGTGTAAGTTGTCTTAGCAACGGAATCAAGTCATTTATAATCCAATTTATATGACTCAGCTGTCCAATATTTATCAGTTACATATATGGTCATAAAGTTCCATATTAAATTTATCATCATAAATGCATCTTTATATCCTCATAACTTAAATAAGTATTATATGCTTAGATTTATCCCATTTTCCAAGCAATATTATATTGCATGGAAATTAAATTATTTTTTCATACAAAAACTCTAGGGCTACAGAATTATTTTCATTAAAAGTTCGTAACTTAAATAAACATATTTTTACAGACACACGTTGACAAAATAGCGTTAAAACTGATAGCCTAGAGAGACTGTATAGCTGAGGACTATTTATATCTCACAACTAGGTCATTTAAGTAGCAAACGAGTCCCTTAAATTACGCAACCAAACCGCATATAATTAATGAATATTAATTATGATAAATGACATTTTCATGAAAGTTGTGGATTTCTGTCTTACCAACGAAATATGATAATAAATATATTATATCACCATTTATTTATATATATATGTATTTTTCATTATATCTTAATTTATAGGAACCTACAATTAAGACAAAAAAAAATTGTGTTTAGCTTTTGGGTGTTCTTAATTCGGAAAAATTTGATATTGTAACTATAATCATTGAAAACATGTTTCTTGGACTTTAAAGTGAAGTTGCTTTATCATCAGTGATGCTTATAGTAAAAAATTCGCTATATTATGATTACAGTGCAAAATTATATCCTCTCAATTACGAATTCCACAGTATAATGACAAAAGGTGGCATCCTATCAAAATCAGTAAACAAAATAGTCACAATTCCACTTCCATTATTCATTTGTTCATTCATCCATAAATCCATCCATTTGTTGGTTAATACTCAGATCCATTTGCCTAGTTATTCAATTGTTGAAAGCAAAGAAACAATGAATTTCGTCACTAACGAAAAGTAATTTAAATATGCTTTATTAATTGGTGTGATATTGATTGACTTAATATATATTAATTGGTTTATTCATAAATCCACATGAATATATTGGTAGACATGTTTTTAATCATTTCTTAGCAAGTTCAAATTGATATGTGCACATACCTGGATCGTTGAATTTTAAAGAAATATATAGAATTAATTTTTAATATATGATAGCTTGACATCTAGCTAATATTTCGATCGAAATTGTGACTTAAATTATGGATATTGTTGACCAGTACATTGGCTAATTGCTATAATATTTAGTGAAATGCGACACAATTCACTATTCTGTTGCCAAGGTGATAGTTTTATATTTTATCCATTTTAATTATACGCTTTTATGGGTTATTGTTGACCTGGATTTATGAATGAGAACGATCTTCCGTCAATTTGGACACATAAGATTTTATTGAGAAATTCTGAGAGGCCTGCTAAAACCTTTAGATTTATAGGAGGGCTATATTACGCTTAGGTTTTATTAAACAGGCTTTAAATTGGGCCAAAATGATGGATATTTGGAGCTCATAGAAGGGATACTGGCGAAATGAATGCTGGGGGATTTTAGTGGGAATGAGAGCTTGGATTCTTAGCTCGATCCAGATGAGATGCACTAGTATGGGGGTTTTTTAGGGGGGGGGGCAGGTAATCATGGTCTGCATTGCATTTGCTGTTGGTCCCTTCATTATCCCAGCAATATAGGCCACTGCAGCTTCTTTGAACACTGCAGAACTGTTCCGGCCACCATTTTGGATTCTACTCTGCCCTGATTGGCTGAGGCGGTCACGTGGTCTGCCTCTGCAAGGCCTGTAGAGCCTGCTAGATGTACGCCATACAATCTACCTCAGTACAATTTAGGCATTAATAAAAAGCCCCCGGCGTTACTGATCTATCGGGTTGGTGCACTGGGCTTTTTACCCCACATAGGGTGAATTCTAGTGGCCCCTTTTATGTGGGTAAGGCCCAGATTCGATGAATTAACACAACACACTCCCTTCTCCGACGGTCTGTTTTGTAACACTTCCGACATACTACCTAACGCCCAAGAGAACGAGTTTGAAAGGCAGGAATTCAAACACACAACATCCATTGTTCTTTTGTTTATCATAGATCCTTTGTGACGTCACTGATCACTCTCCATCCTGCATAATGGCATACATCGCGAACTGTCGTTCTCAGGACTAATTTTCCACCAAATTCTTGAAAATACTGAATTAGATAATCGCAACGAATGCAGTCTTGCTTTTCATTCATATTATCAGACATAGCCACCAGTTCGAAATTCTTCAATTTCTCTGAAGTTTTGCACATATTCAAGCAACGAGTTTTGCTGGGCTTGTTTTATACATTTTGCCACCCTACTAAAAATAACATTGTTTATTGTACCAAGAATGCCATGTTACTGGGAAATTGAACTACATGCATACCCTGTTAATTTGCTATTTCATTCAGAATACATAATATGTAATATGATGAAGTGAAAACTAACAATGTAACGATTTTGTTACAACTGTAGCAAATTTTCATAATTTCATTATCGCGTTACATACAATGTTGGACGAATATGTCAGGACCATCTTCATAATTTAGTTCATATAACCAAAATCTTGGTTGGTTTTACATTAACCATGGTTAGGTTGAACACACCAAACTATATGCTATATACTTTGAAGGGAGGCGTGCATATTGATTATGCGTTTGAGTATAATCTACTGCAGCTGTGAACAGCCGGTCTTCTTTCTTATTTTTTTTCTTTGTCTGTTTTCAAAAAAACAGTTTATAGTTTACATTTTAGCTCGTTGCAGGCGCTGCGACCCATAAAATCACTTGCTATTACGCAATAGTTTACATAGATAGTTTAGTAAATCGGTTTAATTTGTCGTAAAAATCGTCTAGATTTCGACTATTAACCATGAACGATTACTGTGCACCATTGATATAACAGGGCAAACATGGGTAATATTTTCCTTGATATTTCATATCTGTAAGAAAATGATTTATTTAGTTATAACTTTCTACATGCAACTTAAATATTTGACAACATTTCCATAGTATTCAAGATATTTTTAACAATTTCTCAGTATAGCGAAGTGTTTATTAATTTTTTTAAGTTTCTCGTTCAAGATTGACTTATCGACCCATTTCTTCGTCATGTATTACCAAAATATGTTGTGTAAATAATTTACAAAATTAAATCAACGTTTTTGCCAGATTTGATGACTGCTTGCTCCGTTTCTGAAACTGGAAGATCGAACTATTTTCCATTAATGCAGAGATATAAAAAGTGGAACAATTTTAACGATCATATACTTATCAAGAATATTCTTATTTATAAGTCTACCCCAAGTGTCTCTACCAATCAATATGTCTCTAATATTTATTACCAAGCCAAAGAGACAAGCCCAGGAAAAAAGTTTGTACTTTCTCAATTTTAGTCTTTGATGAATCTTAGCTAAGAACTGAGCATTTGTCGTATTTTTTAAATTATTACATTTATCAATTTCTTTGAAATGATTACCTTCAAACAAAATTGATGTGTTCACTAAGAAACGAGTAAAATATTTCAGCTGTATGGTATATATCAGGTTTGTCGAAAGGAAAAATGATATTTTCTTTGAGAGATTTTCTATTTTACTTGTCATTATAGAGCTAAGAGTTCACACTGTTTGTAGAACAAATTCTTAATTGCTTGGCTATGAGTTCTGAAGTAGATTTGCTTAGAGAATTTGGGCTTTATTTGTTGTGCCCATGGACTCATTTTCTTGAATTCCCATGCATACTTTAAATTTCTTGAAACATTTTCCTTGTTTTGCTTAATACATTTCATGAAATTCAACAAAACAAGCATTGTGATTAATACGTTATTGAAGTTTTATTTTTCCACTTAATGTCATCTCCAATTTATTTTGTCTGCAGCATTTTTATATTTCCATAATACTCATTAATTAATTAACTTTCTGCTATAGACTCTATATCAAATAAATTTGGACATGTCAAAACTTTGCTACAGTATGTTTAGATTGACATGTGTGTGTGTTAATATATCAGGTCCAACTTAAGCTCTACGTTAAGTTAATTGTAATTCAATCTCAGACATCGATTCTATTACAATGTACAGCATAACATAACATTGCAGCATTGCATAACATTTCTTTATTAAGGGCTATTATTTGTAGTAACGAAATTTGCAATAATCAACAGAGGAACTGTGGACAAAAAATGTAACGTATTGTAGATGTCAGACCTGTTTTTGTATACCAAAGCCATTCATTTATTTCACCTCTGTCAGAAAAAACCCCCCAAAAACAAACCGGACCACTAAGATACAATATGTGCCTTTAAGTTCGTCAATATCGCTGCAGAATAATGCAAAATCAAAATTGCAATTTGTGTGATTTGTTATGACTTTATATATAGTCTTGTTATAGCTGTAATCTTGGTGCTGTCATGGATATATTGTTTTATTCATCAAAATTTTTGGTCATGTAAATGAAGTTGCAACTCGTGCAAATGTTGACGAAATAAGTTTGCAAAGAAATTCCAAATATTATATAATAATTCTTCTGATATGATTAATGTACAACATTGTTCACATTTCATATAATCATATTCTGGAGTCGTATAAGAGTTATCATATATATTCCAATTGTTGTTTTCCTCTATAATTGTGAAATGAATCTTTGTTGTTGGGACGTATCATAAATGCGAGCATTTGTCATTGACGTCTGCTAAATTTATAAGCTCATTTTTTGGGTATTTTTCTTTTTTGGTATGTTTTTTTTTTAGATATTCCTTTGAACTATTCTAGTGTTTGTGAGACACAAAAGTGGTTTGCAATATGCGCAATTTTATTTTTTGTTTTTTATTTTTTATCGTTACACCATTTGGTTCGAACATTTGGAACAAGTTGTTCACCCATGGGAAAGATGAAAAACTATACCCGTCACTATCACGTGATATGACAAAGGACATACCACGTGACTAATTGTTCCATTGTGTGATTAATTGAGTCGAAATTTGCTGGTATCTCTTGGTAACAGTCTCCCCGAATTTTCTGTTTATTACGGGGTCATGAATACACTGAAGTCTATGATATATTTCGGTCTCCTTTTTTTGGTATTTAATTCTAAAGAAAGACATTATATCATGTCACATGATGACTTCTAATATTTCAAATTCGTTTCTAGTCCCGTCTGATATTTCAAATGTCCTTCTGCAATGAAATTTTGAAATTAGATTTCATGTTTTTTTAAGTCTCTGATAACGACACCATTAATAAGTTTTATTCGATTGGGAGAAATTTTCCTTCTTTCTTATTTCATTCTTCAGAGAATAATTACTTTTGAAACAACCCCAGCTTCTAGATTTAAATAGTTTCGTAAGATTTAGCAGGCAACATGGACTTGAAATGATTTCTGTCTCAAGAACAATTACTGAAAAAGAGACTTGTTGCACCTTAATTAACTTTTAGCAAGAAAACTAAACTGCATATAAAGACACGGGGTATTTTCATGAGTCTTTACTAGTATTACTTTGAATGAATCTATCTATCTATTTATCCATCTATCTATTTATCCATCTATCTATCTATCTAGCAAGCTAGCTAGCTAGCTAGCTATCTGTCTAGCTAACAATCTAGCTATCTATTTATCTAGCTATCTATCTAGCTAGCTATCTAGCTATCTATCCATCTATTTAACCAACTATCTATCTAGCTATCTAGCTATCTGTCTGTCCACTAGTCTGGTGGTAATCCTTCTGTCTATTGCAAAGTTAACAGCATCAGTGTGGCTGAGCTTCGCATCAAACAAAGCAATCGAACAATCAATCAATCAAAAACTAATCAAGGAATCAGTCAACCATATCGTTTGTTGGTTGCATGACTGTCTTTTGTCTATAATAATTACTTTATAGAGGGCTAGGATCAGATGATGTCTGGCAGATGGGATGATGAACTGATATGAGTACATTGCCATGGGCTCCAATTGTAATATCCACCACTGACATGTTCTCTTAAATAAATAGATATTGGAGTAGTTTAGTAAAGTATCTGATCTACCAAGAAACCTACTAACTAAGGCCATTCTAGGTTAACACTTCATATATCAAAGTATAGCCTCAATTCTGTATTCTTTCTAAATACTGGTTGATTTTACTCTTTTTTCTTTTTTCCTCCATTGTTTTGTAATCCAATTAAAGTGCATCGTGGCTTATTTCAACTTTAACTTTGTTTCTTGTTTACTTGCAAAATATAACTTTTGTTAACTTTAATTTTTATTTGATAAATCAACTTTAAAAAAAAGTTATTTGACACTTTGATACCAATTTCTTGATACGACATAGAAAAATTGCATGGGGTTTTCACTAGCGTAGATGTCGCCACAGTCCATGGGAGGCCACCTGACCTTATGCATATTCATGAGGTCAAAGGAAATGGAACGACGAATTTAGGTCAACAACCGACTTAACTCCTCCCCCTGTATGAGCAAGACAAAAGAAAACGAAAAAAGGTACAAAATACAAACAATAAATGTCATTCTTTGTTTTACATTGTTTGAACAACTTTGAAGTAAATTAAAGCTTATCTTGGGAAGCTGTTTTATTATATAAACTTTTAATATTTTACAAAACTGAAATATAAATATGACATTTATTTCATCCTGAACATAAAGATATATACTACTAATTAGGACTTAGTTTCGTAAATTAACAAATCCCCCTCACTCTATTGTGACTCATTTCCAATAAATTACGAAAATAACCCTCCCCCCCCCCTCCAACATACACATTCATTTCATTAATGTTTGGAGGGGTCCATTCTGAATGTGGGACACGACTTTGACCTCAGTGAAAGCAATCTCAGCATTCGTATTGGTCCAAAACCACCCACGTGACCGCCCTAATATCATTTGAATATCTAGTTCATGTCAACAAGCAATTTTTGCTCGATTCAACCCTAAAACAACCCTACTATTGTGTACACAATGGACGTAGTAGATATTGTACCCTGTTATTTTCAATATAATAGTTGGGGCACCATTCAGTTAATTCCAAGTAAGTGAAGAATATGGATATTAAATATCAGAAATATAGATAACAATCGGCTGATGTCATGTTCATAAACAAACAATATTTTATCAATTTAGCTGTCATATTTCGTTCTATCTTATCAGATAATCTACAGTTGATAATGTGTGTAAATGGATCTAGGTCGCGAGTAAACAAGCTGGTTTTTTTCCTGAGTAGTATATTAGACTGTCTGGTTCCGTTTATGATCCAAATACGATACTTTACGGGATGTAAAATGAAAGTAAAACAAAAATAAACTTAGTCTGAGGATGTGTGATGGCCACATAAGTGGTTTTACTGCACCAAAGTTGTGTTTTTGTTTTTTTCGTTACGATATGTGATTGCAAAAAAGTGTCATCTAAATCTGCGTCCAAAAACCTGAGATTTTTGCCTCAAAGTTTAGGAGTTTTTACGCGAAAGTACGTTGGGTAATTGAGCGAAAATCAATTACCTTTATACTTTAAATGGCATTGCTGAAAAAAATGGCAAATAAAAAAAATTCTTTAGAACTTTCCCTGACAAGTACTTGAGCTAATAAATTGTAAACAGACACATTATTTGGAAATCTAGATGTCCCAAGTACATTTTGAAGATTTCACTCAGAACTGACAGTTGTGGTCTGACCTCTAGGTATGTTGTACTTATTGACCCATGGACTGCATGAACTGACTCACTTTAATAAAGTCCCATGTTGCAACATTTACCAATTTACTGCGAAAAAAATATTTATAAAACCCACCTTAACAAATAACTCCTGTTCCCAAATGAAATATTTAGCACTTAGAATGTATTAATAACTTTAAGGTAATATCTAATAATACCATTTAATAAACTATTGCACATAGATATATCATGTAGCTCACTTACATGTTTTGTCATATTAACATGTAATTTTTCAAAATGATATACACCTTGTAAATCTTAGAACAGGATTTAATTAATGATATTTATTTGAAACCATTATTCTTATTTCATGACATATATTCATAGATTCAGCGAGTTAGCATGTCATCAATTTAACATGCCATGTTCTTCGTGTAGTGCAGTGCATTATTTACTGTAAATAACCTTTGTGACTTTATTATAACTATCAAGAAGTTTTTTCTGGGCTTGATTTATTCTATCTGTAACGAGTCACTGGACCTGAGGTCAGCCAATTTTTATGTATTATTTTCTTTCAATGTGACTCATGCCTGTATGTGTGAATTTGTAATGTACATAAAAGTTGAGATTTTTTTCTTGATTCCCAAACTGAGATATTATATAGACTTCTGAGTCTAAAACGTGTGATTATTAAGCTTTCTTATGTCAAGGTTGAAAATAGAAATATTTCGAAGATTACTGACAACAAAATGTAGGAAAATTGTAAAACAGCTAATATTTTAGAAGTGGAAGGTGTCTAGAGCTACCAACTTCTAAGTAGGAAACTTGTTCCTTAATAATATTTATTAAGACTGACTAAATGAAGATAACTAGCTTGCTGTGGGGAGCATTTATTATAGGCATCTTAGGCTTCGTAACAACGAATGAGTTAATTTAAATCTTTTTTAGATCTTAAAGTTGATCTCAGTTAGCTGCATGTCAAAACCTATGATATAAGATCTGTTATTTTTCCCAAAAAGATAGCTTAAGGTTAAAATGGTTACCTATATGATCAGCTAGTAGCTAGTTTGCTAGGTTAGTTAGTTTGTTGTCTGATAGCCTTGTTACCTATATTTATTGACTCAGCTATTCATCTACGTTAGGAAATTTTCTTACATTTTATGAGATAATTAAAATAAAGATGCACATTTGTAGTTTTAAAGACGTTATTATTTTAACAAAAGCACTGCACAAACACCATACATTTTTCAAGCACAAATTCTAACCCACGGTTCAACAATATCTTTGTGTAGAACGTTTTATCACATGTATATTTTTTAAGTATGTTCGTTCACAAAAACGATAGGAAAAAAATAAAGAACGTTATTAATAAGAAAATCTAAAAAATCGTTTGAAAGCCCCCTTACATTCTGACATGCTTACAATGAATTAAATTGATCTACTTTTTTTCTTTAGCAAAGGGAGCATTTATTTATTAGAATATTAGTTGACAATCTCCTGATAAAAATGCTGTAATAACTGGGAAACTAACAAACACCTAAATTGACAAAGTATACCAACTTCGTAGTTCTCAAAATCTTGGTTTTTTCCACACGTTTCTGGATTTTCCATAGGCCTATCAATTTTTACTGACACATTTTCCTGTACTTAACTTGGAAGTGTTCAGGCCAAAATTCTAACGAATTCTAAAATATCCCAGCTATTAATATAGAGAAAATAACAAGGTAAAGTTATTGTTATAATTCTCAAGCAAAATTGCTCATGTTGTACTTGCCATATTCCATAAATATGTATAGACACATTTTCCAATATGCAACAATTAATCAAAGTGAAAATCGTACAAGCAACAATAATACTTCTAATATTTCGTATATTTGGTTTAGAATTATATATTATCTACGTGGTATTTTCTTTTCTCTGAATTTCGAGTAATATCCCCAGAACTAACCTTCGCTATATATTTGTTTAACCTAGTACTGCCATCTTGGATTTTTAACAGTTCTGGTTGCATTTTAAGTCAATATATTTATCTCTGACTGTTCTATGTCATTCGTATTTTGTAAATTCTTTGTAATTTTTAAAAGTAAAGAATGTATAGCTACCACATTTTACATCAAGTATAGCTTTAATCTTGAAATCAGTGGCATTTCTGGCACCTATTTTATGAAAATTCTTTCGTCCAGTTTTTCGTATTTTATTTTTGAGCTCATTTTCAAATTAACTGAGGAGTGTACGAAATTCGTCGTAAATACCTTTCAAACTTTGTCAGAATTAGTCAATATATGTTTATTTGTTAGGTTAGAATCGTTATATATGCAAAAATGTATACCAAAATTTGTAAATTTAATAACTTGAAATTTCATTGATTGTTCTATTAAAACTGCCAAATGTATTTGTACTCATTGATATTTGAAGTTCTCTTCTGATAGACGTCTATTTAATTGATATATTACTTGGAAACTCCATTGTAATTTGTCTCACTATTTAATGTTCAGAAACAAAACCATCATAGTCGTTTTTGACAAACGAGTTAGTCAGCATTATACTTAGGTATTAGACGAATCTGATGATCTGACTAATCATCTGACTAATATAGCAAATCTGACTATTGGTAAAATCTAACAATATTGGATTTAGCATATCTTAAGTCAAATGTATTTGTACATTAGCACAGTAAAATCGTTACAATTATTTTGAATTTGTTGCTCAAATTTTAAATCAAGTCAACGTGTTGAATAATTTCGTTCATAACATAATTGCATGCTTTTTCAATACTTTTTTGCCATACAGTGAAATTCGAATTGTTTCTTATTGTTAATAATCAAATGTGTGGTACCTTTTTAAACAACGAAAATATTGAATTATTTTAGAATTATATGTAGATGCTGTCATTTTCGTAGATATTTCATAAATTTGGATAGAATTATATATCTACAATTGTTTTTAGGTCTTCGTTTTCCTTGTGAGTGTGGAAAGTATATAATTTATCAATGACTCAAAAGTGCTAAATTATTTATAGCTTAACAGTACATGAAAACATCTGTGATGACGAAAGTATTGACATACTATTTTTCAAGTTCATGGTTTTTACTAAAATAGAATGAAACACTCCAATCAAAGTCAAACGATTATTTATCCATATCTGCATAATAAAACAAATCACGTTATTTACATGTATGCTGATTTTGTGATAACCTAAAAATGTCAATCATTTTGTTCGAATAACTTTATTAATAGATCAAGTTATCTTATGTAGCAAAATTTAGTCACACTAACATGAATTATGACTGCTTTATAAGACATGCTTGACCATGATTAATGATCGATCATATATTATATAACTGTTTACTGCATGGAAACTTCGCATTTATCAATAATTTAGATCGATCTGAACCAGCCAGTATGAAAGAAAAGTGACATGAGAAATCATCTGAGATTTATGAAATATCTATAATCTTAATATGTCACACAGAAATTATTTGGCTTACGTAATTTACAAGTTTTATCGTTAAACAATAAGTTTCAATGATATGCTATTTAATGTCTTTAATCTTTTACTAAAGCTTATGCACCTCTAGCAGGCCAATCCAGAGTCTTTCTCAAGTCCCTAGTGAGTATTCAGCTATCACTGCATAGTTGTCTATCGTCAAGTATCAATGATATGGGAAAGAACTTTTCTCAGAGGGCTGCACTTTCCGTATCTATCTGTCTATCTATCTATCTATCTATCTATCTATTTATCTATCTATCTACCTATATATCTGTCTATCTATCTATCTCTAGCTAGCTGTCTGTCTAGCTGTCTGTCTATCTCTCTATCTATATCTATCTATCTTGCAGCCGGACGATTTAAATAGCAGGCTTTTAATTTGACAACTAGAGCATAGAATTCAAAAGTAAAATTGTAAATGATATATACACATGTATAAAGAAAGAACTTATTGGTCTTTATTATCATATTATATTGACGGTACACGTGATGTAAACATGTCTTTATTTCAATACAATGAAACAAGTTAGATTTATGTGGCCCATTACTAAGCCTAGACTATCTCATCGTGACGTCTGCCCCTTTTTGTTGATCGTTGACATTTTCTGTTCCCTTCTGTAAATAGAATACACAAGTCATGATTACATGCAATAATTACAGACAGGAAAAAAGATAGAATTCACTATCAAAACGCCCTCTAGCGTGACACAATTTCAAGCCACCCATGACCCACGTGACATCCAAGATCCAATCAAAATGCATTTCAGTCACAACAAAAGCACGTACTTAGCAACGGGGCTTAAAATAAGCATATTATCTTTTGATTGACTGCTAGAACACATTATAATGAGACACTCTACAGATAATTGTTTAAAAATTACAAAATATAATGCACACTTTGCCATAATATAGTTGTTTGAGGATCTAGTAAATCTTAGTAAAACTATTAGTATATTTTATTGATGTATCACTCAGGATTCTAACTTGATTGTAACTTATGTTGATAAATTATGCATAGCCATACCATTGATGATTACATGATAATAACATATTAAGATCTAATCAACAATGTCATACTTAATTAAAGGATTTTTCAGTTTGTTTATTTTATAGTAAATAAATTGCACAACAACATTTAAGGCCATCCCCTCCCTTAAAATAAGTTCAAGTTCGTTAGCTCGTTAGTTATTTAGTTAATTTGATAGATAGATAGATAGATAGGCTGGTGGATAGTTAGATAGATAGGCTGGTGGATAGATAGGCTTGCTATTTGAGATGTAGGTCAGATCCGTATATAAAACTGAATCTGTCTGTTTGTTGGTTTGACCTGTCACAGATGGACAAAACTCTTACAGCTAAAAAAAGTAATAAAACAAAGGTTGCACATAAATCATGCAGCACAGGCCCATCGGCATATTGTCATCAATATAATGACACTTGAAATGGCACTTAATAACTTGTGTGCAGCCATATTTTTGTAAATTTTGACATATTTCGAATATGAATTCTTATTTTCAAAAGAGGCATTGTGACATATGAAATAACGTAATTTTCATCATAACATAAAATATTACCAATGTTCTGTTGGATTAGTTGATAAAAGTATAAAGTTCACATGTATATGTGCACTGTTTAATGTGCATAGACTATATATTTTTATTTATTTTTATCAGAATCAAATTAAATTGGGTGACTATAAAAATTTATAATTTGTCATACTTATTTTCTACATATGCAAGGGTAAAATCTCTGGGCACATTGCGTGGATTACCATTTCAACAAGCAATGGCAGGGGCAGACGTAACGATGAGTTGACAAATCTCTGAGTCCACACCATGTCTAATGAGTACCCATTTACATATAGTGGCCACAATATATGTATCCAGCCCTGTTCAAATAATTTAAAGATAAAGATATATATACCATGAAAAAAACTTAGTTTGCATCAAAACTACTGCCCCCCCCCCCCCCCCCCACTATTGCTATATAGACACTAGCTACGGACCCGTTCGGCTTTAGATGTAGAATATCAGCCAGCTCAGGGTGCACATTATACAGGTTCAGCGTAGCATGCTGATTTGGGGCAACAACATAGAATGAAGGGGTATAGATACATAGGGTGGAAATTACAAGTATGGTCAGATCAGTTATCAGATAACTCATATGTGGAGGGAGTAAAATCAATATGTAATGTCGTATGAATATAGAATAGCAGTGCTCATAAAAGAGAAAACAAATGACGGAATGCGTTTGTAGTGCATTGAAGGTAGTCAGATATTTTCGTTACATTATGAAAAGTATGCTTATAAACTTCGAAATAAAGCATATATGGTCAACTTGATATGCATTGCTTGAAATATTAACGAGAATGACCAAAGCATTAAAAAATAACAACATCAATGACTTCCACACATGAGTTTTTTTTTCTTGATCCAAGAAAAACGAACGATTCTAGTAAAAGCCAAAATGCAATATAATAATAAACAAATAAATTGTTAATTAGACTGATTATATATCAAATATTCAGACATATCGTAGTAGTTATGAGGTTGATGTAATTTCCTGCAGATTAGACAGACACTCAATGTTTTAAGGATCTTTCATTACTTGCAAAACAGTGTCAGTTATCAAATCAAACGAAAGAGCTTTTAATAACTGACCATATTGCAATCAGAAATCTCAGGATACAAGAACTCCAAGCTTGCATGCTTTGTGCGCAATAATTTAAACTACCATGAGGTGAAATTGCTAGATTTGCCCCCGGAATTACGAACAACTGGGTTGGATCTGTAAAACTGCTTCATTATCGCCCAGAGCGAAATGTCTAAAGCAGCCAGCATGGCGTCCAGGGCCTGGGTAAATTTAGCAAAATGCAACGAATTCGGCTATTTTGGAACGCCTCAAACTAACCAGCAAAGAGCCATGTATTAATCACACGGTTTGTTGTGCAGAATAATGTGTTTGGTGAAAGAATACTCCATAAATGTCTCAGTATAACCATATTTGTTTTGTTGGAATGATTTGAGCTGTCAAAAAATGAAAATTGCACTTTCAACAAATGTGGATGTTTTGCTTCAGCAAAAAATGTAGCAAAGGCCATGTAAAGACCATATTTTTGTGTGAATGTAGTTTTGTCTCTTTTAATGGCTTACCCAGAGACATTTTTCGTTATTTTCTTTGGTTGTTAGGGATAATTTTGTTTTTCCCCTCATGCTGGCGAAATTATATACTTCAGTTATACGATGTTAAATATATATGTTCACAATTGATATATGTTCTCTAAATTTCATCGTTGAGCACATTTTATAAATCTTCTGAATGTTTAGTTGGAGCTCTTACGTTACAAACAATAATTACTATCCTATATTTGTATAATTAGCCATCGAATGTTGGTTTATATGGATATGTGTTTTACAATGTAGCCAAGATTCCACACCTCAGGCAGTTCTGGTTTATTTCTGGACATAGGAGATTTGGAATTCAGGAAATAATATCAGCTTTCACAATTTGTTTAATCTGCTTTGAGAAAACCGTTTAATTGATGGAATTGCACCGCTGAAACTGCCATTTTCCACAAGCGAACTCAAAGTCCTTTTTTAGGCTTACAAAGTGAAATAATTGAGTACTCCTCCCCCCTTCCCCCTCTAGAAAAAATGGAAAGAAAAATATATAAATATTCCGACCTCAATTGTGGCAGACTTTAATGAATGACTTTGCACTGCTATGCCACAGTCCTTGTTGGGAAAAAATGGATTAAGGAGTTTTTGGAAGTCAAAAAATATGTTTCCAAGGCAATCAATGTAGCCGTCAAAATGTTTGATAGTGACTTGGCCCCACCATCTATAATTCTTTCCCTAGGTTGACAGTTCAAAATATTTCCTTTTTCCCAGTATTGACAGGTCAACCCTAAGTTTGGCAGATCCCTAAATTGTGCTTTTGGAAGTCCTGCCTGTAGTTTTCGTCAAAATGCATCAGAGAAAAGTAAGGCAGGAATCCCCAAGCTGATTATCTTGAGCAGGGTTTGTTTACCCCAAACTGCTTATCTGTACATGTAACTTCGTTATGTAGAGCAAATACTGAGTGTTTGCTTCTTCTAGAATGTCTATGGACGTAAAAAGCAGCAGACATTCCTCTACAATTCTAACCTGCAAACCATTCGTTTGATCAATTGAAATATATGGTTTCGTTTCATGAAGTAAGCTTCTTTTGAATTGTATACATTGTGACAACATGTTAAGTCAGAAAAAACAAACAAACAAAAACCTTTTGATAACTTGGGACACCAATATTTTTTACAAAATCAAGCCATTGTGAAAAGTGGTTTCGAAGCAACAGCTGCCACGAAATTGCTTTAACAAAAATAGATGTACTTATGAAAACTTGGTTAAACCAGAGATTAATTGTATGCTTTCAACATTTAGATACTTTTCTGTATGCTCCCCATTGTACGTCAAATAGCACAGGAACTTTCATTTTATACTTTTTCAAAATCCACCTGGCTGAATCAAATTTATTTTATACTTTGTTTTTACGACTAACAACCAGGTAAATGTATGTGTCTGCCTAAAAGTCGTAATTGTTTTGTGTTGAGATATTATTTTATATCCAATTAGATAATTAGAAAATTGATCAATAAAATAAGGAATTTTCTACGATAATGACAAGAAAATTAAGATGATAGAGTCTTTATATGACCAGGAGTTTCCTCTGCGTTGAATTAATTTTGATAAAATGTTATTTTTCTCAAGATTTGTAACCAAAATATCTTTAGCTTGGGTTTTTGTCAAATATTTTTTAAGATCACTGTATCTATAGATTTCGAAATGCAAAACAACTTCTCCGTATCTCCTGGTATTTTTGATTCTGTTCCATATATTTTACCCCACACAGTAAATAACAAACAGAAAAAAAACCAAGGATTTAATTCATGTGTTAGTGGGGTAGTTGGGTGACACCTGGGAAGCCATTTTGGAACCCGTGAAGTGCCAGTTTAATGCCCCAAGCTGTCGTATTTAGAGCCCCAGCACATGTGAAGTAATTTTCTTATTTTATGAACTTGTTTCCCCACGTGCAAAAAAGTGCCACGTTGTTTTATGGCATGTTGCTCACGTGAGACAAAATGGCGGTCGTTTCTATTGTTTTTGCACCTCCACTTGTGAAGAGCAGGCCATTTTTCTCCATGTTTTTCTTCCTTTGTTTTGCCTGCACATTTTTTTCTGATTTGTTCTGGGTTTCGCGACCGAGTCTAGAC
This sequence comes from Alitta virens, assembly GCA_932294295.1. Lineage (NCBI taxonomy): Eukaryota > Metazoa > Annelida > Polychaeta > Phyllodocida > Nereididae > Alitta > Alitta virens. The sequence continues at coordinate 24,162,394 of OW028584.1, read as the reverse complement.
GCTTGTGTCATTTTTTTTTTGTGAAACAATGGTTTTTGGTTCGTTTTGAAGTTGTTTCAGTCCATACGAAATGCAATTTGATAATTTTGTAGATCTTGTCAAAAATAACTAACGAAAACTCTTACAAATATATATATTCAATGTACCATGTTGTACGAATAATATGATAATATGAATTACAAAGTAAGAGTGCTAATAAAATTGAAAACGTATGCTCTTGTTAGGCCTATTGATTAGGGGGAAATATCACTGGTGTATTATAATTGTGTTTTTCTAAGTCTTAAGTATTGTCATTAGAATAAGGTTTCTTGGTCTTATCAAAAATAGTAAACTTTTAAGAAAATAATATATAAGGATTGTTGCAAGTGGTAGCAGCATGTCCCAAAACATTCTCAATAAAGGCTTTTATGCAATGTACAAATTCTAGGGCAATATGTGAATGTTTTATGTAATATTGGAGATCAAGGACATATTTTGAAATAAGTAGAGCTCTACTTCCTTTGAAGTCAGGTCAGTAAATCAATCTACCCATTTGTCATTTAATGGTGTATGATTTTGGCATTTATTATTACGAAATAACCATAATTTTACCATATTTAGATCATAATATATGGGCCCATTTGTGGGGTTTTTGAAGCAGTGCTATTTGTGATATATATCTGATCACAATGCTATCGTTAAACCCTTGCTAAATGCTGCCCTGTCATTTAACTTTTATCATTAAGTTATTTTCAAATGACCAAAACTTAACTTGTCATCATAATTTTTACAATTTCTATGGGAAGTAATTCTGTAATTTCAGATATGTTTGAATAGCATTGTATGGCTAAGAATAACTGTATTATTTCTTTGACGACATATAGAATTATACCATCGATAAATTAAAGTCAGGGGACATAGTGGCACTTAAGTAAACCAGCACGTGCGTTGCCAAGGTTACAGAGGTCATTGAACTGTGATCACGTAAACTGCATAACATTAACTGCAGGTGCAGGAAACATGTGACCCGACATGACATACAGCTGTATTTCAGAGGAGAGGTCATTTAGTCTGGAATGTCTAGGGAGTCTAGTTTATGCTAATTGACCCCTTTCATCTGTCTAGCTCTATTTGGAAGAAGCTGGTGATTGATTTTCAAGATGTCGTGCAGCTGTAGTTTTAGAAATTTTTGGTTAATGAACTGCTCAGATTTATTAAGGTTGTGGATGCTGACGCTTGTGAAATGATGAATAACATGTCAGTTAATGGAATAAATCATATTGCTTCATTTGGACAGTCAGTTGCGTTGCTTTTTTAATAACTAAGAAATAATAATAAAGTGATAAAAAAAGAAAAGGTGATCCGTCCAAACTGGTTTTCTAGTTTCCTGCACTGCCTGCAGGTCTGGAATTTATCACTGTATGGCTTTCTACGTCTTTAGATTGAGAGCCAAAACTGCTTCAAGGGATAGAGATAACTTAAAAGCTTCCACCTATGTCCAGCTTTTGGGGTCAGGGTTGGGTAACACTGAGCAGAACTTGTAAGAGCTGAAAATATCAGACAAAAGAACCCTATGGGGTTAGGGAAGGGTAAAATAGTGCAGGAGAGGAGGCTATGGCCTTGACCCTACATCCAAGCCCCTTTTTACCCCTGTATACTGCACCCTTTTTAGCTTTTTACCCCTATACTTCCTATAGTCTACCTGCAGTCTACTGCATAAACAAGTGACTTCCTCAGTCTTATACTGAGTAAATCAGGTTTTTTTTTAATGTTTTGAAGTCTGTATGAATATAATATAAATGCATTTGATGAAGTGTGTGGCTGTGGTATGACACTGTAAACTAGAAATATTTTGAGCAAGTATGTCAAAGAATGTGTGAATGATTTAGATTTATTTCAGTATAAGGTCATATGTAATTTCTGACGTTTTGAGACCCTCATAAAAGCCAAGATAGAATGGTATGTCGAATGTGTAAGTCTGATCTTCCCCATTCTCACTTTACTCTACCCTGCCCTAGTGCATCAGCCTTGAAGATGCTGATGGAGCAGACCTTCCTTCCATCCTCATCAGCGCCTCCCCCCCCCCTCCCCTAAAGCGAGAAGCTGACCCCCCCCCCCCCTTTCCAAAAAAGAAAAAAAAAGATAGAAGGAGAGAAAGGAGCTGCTAAGCAACGACCCCAATAGATCAAAAGAACGAGCCGTTGCCATGACAACACAGCTTCTAAGCTCTCATTGGCTGGCCATGAAGAGCTTAGAACGAGGCTGGGGGAAATATGCGCTAACTAGACAAGGCGAAGGGGCCTTATGCCTCCATGCTTTACTGGCATGCTTTACTGTTGCGGCCTCCTAGCTCTTGTTTTACTGGCTCCTTGTTTTACTGGCCAACCTTATTCACTTTACGACAACCTAAAGGCAAATTAACCCCAAACAAGTCAACTGTAAGACCTGGCATCCAGGGTGGTTAGGGCAGGCAAATTAAGTTGCCCCCCCCCCTGCTGTACCTGTACACAGCTAACTTCATCAAGGTAGCACAAGACACTAAAGCATCCTCATCAACTGCAAAAAGATCCTAACTGCCCTTTGCCTGCACAAGATATTGAGTGCTCCCTGATAGCAATTTTTTCACCCATAGCCTGCCCTTCATCGCTGGCCTTCATATTGGAATTAGGGTGGCCATCCCATACATCATATTTGTAACTAACTGGCAGAGATAGGCTTGAGATGGGAATAAAGCATAATTGAAACATATGGCCTACTCAAAATGGATCTCTGAATCAGGCCATTGGCAGCCTTCTATCTTTCTATCTATCTGTCTATCTATCTATCTGTCTATCTTTCTATCAATCTTTTTTTCTCGCCTTTTGGCTTATTCTTTCTTTCTTTTGAAGTTTGACAGGTGACTGCTATTATCTTGCTGGTTGAAATTAGTTTAAAATGATTTATACATGTTTCTTTGAAGTTTTGTGGGTCTTTGTCTACTTGAGCCTAATGCTTTGTGTTTTATGATCGACCTCTTCACAGATAGATTAATATATTAATCTTGGATCACTCATATCTTTTAGGGACCTGTAATTAGGCGAGATGCAAAGAGATAATGGGTGTTATCTAATGTTATCTCAGATTACGTAAGTAGCGGAAATCCCAAAGAGCTTTTTTGCAGCTTCATGCAGCTAGGTCAAAATGGCCACGGGCACAAACGTCCACTGGCAGATTCGGCTAATTTAGAGGGGACCAACTGAACTGGCCTTACTCAGATGAATGTCTCCGAGGTGTGGACTAGTCACGTGTCATGAGGGGTCAATTGAGGTCATTGGGGTCACGTGAACACCCGGATGTGGCTGTTTGTTAGCCAATGGGAGAGAGGCAGGTGTGGAGGAGAGAGATAGTAGGGAATCCATGCTTTATATGTTCTTTTACGAGACTTAGGCCCATCCATTGGGGATATATTCCACTTCTTTGGCTGTTGTATTCCCAGGCTCAGGATACAAATAGATGTGCTTCCCTATTCTTATATCTACCCCCCCCCCCCACCTCCCAACTTTTAGCTGAAATAAACAATTCAAAACTTCTCTTGAAGTCCGGCAAGTCGAAAACTTTTCATATATGTCTTAATCACATATCTTAATGTGGGTAGGGGGAAATGCCTTTGTGTTGTATAACGTATACATTGGGTTAGATATAATTTTTTTAAGTTAGGTGCATATCATTTTGTCAGATATACAGAGTTAGAGGTTGGAGCAATGAGAAAAAAAAAGTGGGACAAGTCCAGTCATTGCGTGTCAACCCCCGGGAAAATTCGTTTTTACAGTGTAACCTGTATTGGATTTTGGTCATTTGGAGACTTTTATCAGTTCGGGACTAAGTTATGTAACACCTTTGCTGCGGGCGAAACTCTTCTACCACTGGTCTTGCAAGAGAACCCTGGAGCCCTCTGGCGTGAGATGTGATAATTAAACTGGCCCCTAGTGGTTTTTTTGCGAAGGGCGCCTCCTCTCGAGCAAAGATGGTGTTACACGTGGTCATAAATTAAGCTGGGAAAACAGGTCGCATAATTAGGTGGCCAGGAAGGGATTCTCACCGGCAGCCATCTTGGATTTGGGGTCTCCTCATAAAACATGTGCACTCTGAGCCTCTTTCACAGGTCTCTCTGAGGAAATTTCCTCTATAAGCAGAAAATGGGGTTCTGTGTTGAAACAAAACTTAGCCATGGCTACAAGTAAACTTGGTCACAACTACCATTTGTATTTAAAGAAATATAATCATATACAAAATGTCTAATATTTTAGAACAGAAGAAGAAAAAGTCTGAGAAATATATATATATTACATTAAGGAATTTCATTAGGGAATAAAAATTTTGACTATTTTATAAAATGAATTTCCCATAGTTAATTTTCCGACATTGTTTTTAATATAAACGTATATTATCTGCACTGGAAGCACCAACTTATTGAACTAGAATAACCAAATAAGGCTGCAAAAAGGGGTGCAAGAGAGTGACGCCCCATGACCCACTTTGAGAAGTTATGTCAAATCAGGAATTTCCTTTTAAGTTTGTCTCCTTTCAAGTGGACTTAATCAAAGATCTGCCAATGAATCATGCTTCCGAAATATTCTACCAACGAAAAGACGGAAATTTGAGTCTCTTTATGCATTAAATATATTTAAATTAACGAATTTATTAAGTTTTAAATATCATATAAAAAAATTGGTCATATACTTATGTTGCCTTAGATGATATTGTGTTGGATAGATATTTCTGAGTAATATAAATACGTAACTACCTGCATAAATAACAATTTTGAGAGTCAGCTATTGCAATATAAAAGTTAAAGAATAGATAGACAAATATTTCATTTAGTTTTGGTACAGTTTAAGAGTGAATTTTAGTGAGATTAAGTATTTGTAATATATTTCCACAACTATGGACTTGATTTGGGAGAACCTAGTCGCAGTGAGTGAGACAATTACGTGTGGTAGGCAGCGAGATTTTTTTCAGTTCTTTTTCACAAGTGCTTTTCATGCTGATCGTGCAAGGGCAAAGCAATAAGTTTCCGATGAAATGCCCAAAAACTCTGACATCACGAAACTGTCCATTTTTTACACGTATAATTTGAAACTACGCAAGAAAAATATAGAGTTGGCAGTGGGGGGAGGGGGGCTGGGTGGTTGGAACGTAGGCATAACAAAAAGGGGAACTTTTTTTTTTGGATAAATTTTGGATCGATCGCAGGGTCACCTTCTTTCAAGGGCACTTGCCAAGGCTGTCTCAGCCAGCGCCATCTTGCAAAATAAATTATCTACCCTCCCCCTCTCTCTCTCCTTTACTTCTCCCCTCCCCTATTCTCTAGTTGTTTTTTTTTGTGGAAATCCCAGACTTTTTCTAGCTTTGCCTCAAAACTTTTTTTCTTACATACTCTTGTTATCAGCAACTCCAAAGATCAGCAGAACAAGAAGTGCTTCCAGCAGCCAAAACTTTGTGAAAGTTTTCCCCCTGAGTGGTCATATGTGACAGAAATTTTAAACCTGCAGACAAACTGATTCCTATTTTGTCCAAGCTCCAGTTCTTAAACTAACTTTGTTTTGTTGAACTGACTCAAACTTCTTAATTTTTTATAAACTTAAAAGCACAAGTATTACTGACAATATTCAAATATATGGCATAACTTTGTTATTACTAAAATGAGTTCAGTTAGCTGCATGGTCACGTTTGAGAATAAAACAATGATTTGTAAGTTTTTATCCTGAAATGAAGTCTTTAAAATTCATAGGGAAGAAATCATTTCTTCTTTGTTAATAGGACCTTGTGCATGAGATCTGGCTCCTGTGAGAGGTTTACCCTCATTGTTTTTATCTTCAGTTTTTTTCAATTCCACAAACATCCAACCAATCAGCAGCCAGCCAACCCCCACAAGAGCAGAATTATTTATTTGGCCAAAATTGGAGCCTGTTTCTCAGAGGAGAGATCTCGAAATTGGGCTCTGTTTTCAATTATTTTTCATATTTTCTTCACATTGCTTTGGTACCTTGGAGACAATCGAATGTTGGGATGAGACAATTTGTTATTTTTTGCAGCTTTTTTTCGTCCTTTATGATGGGGAATATGCTATAGAAATTATAGAAAATGAAGAAATAGTATGTTGTGGTGATACCAATGAATGTACATCATCAAAACCTGTTTTGTTGTGAGGATTAGAAAGGAATAGTTTTAAATGAATAGAAAAAGTAGGAAAAAACGGTCCCTATAGTCGAATATTAGTTATTTGTCAAAATACAAATATGTACATCATTCCCAATAGTTTTACAAATTAAAAGTGTATCTTGTTTTAAATGCAATTTTTAAGACAGATATTAAAAAACATTAATAAGGAATTAAACATGTACTTAGCCATGTTAACATCAAACTTGTCTGGGTATCTAGGACAAAAAAAAGCATGCTTGAACTACTAAAAATACCTAAAGCATCATGAACGTTAAATGCCACGTACATTGCTTTGTAATAATGAATTTGCATGCAGTAAGCCATCACTTTGGAAACTTTTCACGAGTTAAATGCTTTAATTCCGTTGCCAAGCCAAAACTTCCAAGGTCAGACTTTTTTTTTGTGCTGTCAGTGGAAATAATCCTTTTGTGAAGAAGTATTTTAACGATAGTGAGCCTAAAGTACCCCCAAATATCCTCAAATTAAATAATATGAATTATAACTATGATATAACTACATTTCGACGAATATTGCAGGCCATTTCGATCAATTTAGTTTTCCGTTTTGAGCTACTAGCTTCTCCCTTCGTTCGCCTCTGGTATTTCAAAATGGCGGCATGTCTGGAGTCTATTTTGCCGGACGAGATGGTGGCAACAATTTTCCAATAAAGTTAGCATTTAACGCAGTATATATTTACCAAAACGATTCAGCCTTAGTATAAATGACTTTTGGAAGGTACTATAATCAAAATGTGCTTTTAAGATGTGTAATTTCGATTGAAACGTCCAAATGTATACATTTCATCGTGCAGTCATTGTGTGTCGATACTTCCAGCTTGGCTAGCATACAATTTAATAAACGAATTGGCTTATTTAGATACTTTCCTCGACTTAGTTTTGATACAGAATATGTAGTTCGATATTTCAGACACAGTATTTGAGAGATTTAATCCTCAATTCTGCCAACAAGTCGTTTCTGACTGGCGCTCAGACTAATGTACCAAAAATGTACGCCACAAAATGTACTTCTAAACCGCATCAACTGTCTGACTGCAATGCTAGCCTGGGCCAGGGATTTTTGTCTAATCAATGCTAAATTTCTTAGCCACACTAATTGTTATAGTCACGATAGTTATAATACATATCTACTTCTTAAATTCAGGAATCATTTATCCTTTCGTTTTTTGACAAATATTGTTAACGAAAACATTTCAGATTACAAAATGAATTCCAAAAGGAATTTGAGCTTTCTTTTCGTGAAGTTTTTAATATGTACCAAGAATGCTGTGCTTGATTTGGTCAACTATACAGAAAATACATATATCTGCACTATTGCTTGTCAGTTTATCGAAATTTCGTTGTTGTCTCTGGTTGGAATACATGTAATCCAACTTTAGATTCGATCAAAAAGAAAACATATTCTTCTAGACCTAGAACTATAACAATGTTTTTATTTTTTTCCCACACTTTGAAGCATTCAATATTGAAACGTATCCAAAACTGTTCGTGCAATTTTCACATATTTATAATATATTTCTAGATATATTTTGTCCAATTTTTATTTGTTGATTGATAGTAATTAAAATCCACAACTGCATACCTTGCTTCAATTATAGATATGTATAATGAAAGACAACTGATTGCATGCCTGCCTGGTAGCTATACTACGTGTAAAGAAATGCAAATTATGAACAAGTTTACCCTATCAAATAAATATTGGTTTGTATGCTGTTGAAGCAGTTGCCATACTTAAGGGTGGTTAAAAAATATATGTTATATATAGTTTTTATTTTTAGTTTATTCTAAATTTTTCGTAGTTTTTAGAAAACAAGACAATAAATAATTTTGGAGGTGTAAATGATTGTCCCTTCACCACAGACGGAATTACTGCCGGATTTAAAGATTTATTTTAGAATCAGAAATAATCTGGGTGTCAAAAATGTTTTGAAATTAATTTCCTATTCAATTCATCAACTTATTCGTTTGCACGGATTTCACGCATTTGGGATTTTATAACTCTGAATTATTAAGATCCTTTTATCTTGATAATTAAGCTGCACTCGTATGATATTATATACAGCGAGGTGATATGATAGTGAAAACTACTTATATGACAAAAAAAAAAAAAAAAAATTGGTCTAGTTCGGCATTGTCAATTTGACCTTAATTATATAGGGAAATGAGCCTTAAAGCCATGGCATTGTTCAAGTACTATATTCACGATTAGAAACTCATTAAACTTTAAAGACTGGGCCTTTACAGTAACACAGCAAAGTATTAAGTAATTTTAAAAACATCGAAACAATCAAATATTTTAACCTATTACATAAATATAGTACTGATAAGATATGATATATAGAATGATCCACGAATGAGTAATCATAATAGGTATACTTTTCCTCAAAACATTCCACGAAATTTAATACCAGCAGTCAATGACTATTCCAATGGCCAATGGCCACTTAGATAGATAGATAGATAGGTAAATAGATATAGATAGACAGATAGATAGATAGACAGACAGATAGATAGATAGATAGATAGATAGATAGATAGATAGACCAAGAGTTTAATTATTCTATATGTTCATATGTCTCTTATTTTTACCACTCATCATTATGTTTGCCTCAATCACATGGTTTGAGCAGTGTTGAACACTTGCTTTAAAAAAAAAAAACTAAGAATTATATATTTATGTCATGCCAATGCAATCTGGGATTAAAAAAAGTTAATAACCTTATTTTATATGTGGACAGAGATGCAACTTTAGAAAAATGTTAAATTAAGATAATTATAATATTCTTCGAAATCGTAAAGATTGTCTGCATGGACCATGGACATACTAGTATCATGTAATAATATGTCCATGCAGGTATGTCCATGCTGGTATGTCCATGCTAGGATCTCTCTACTAGTACAACCATGCATGGATAAACAGCGAAAATCAGATGGAAATAAAGTTTCCTTGGCAACTTGGCATTTTCCTCACATTTGCAATTTGATTCTAAGCACGTGACCAGGTTGAAGAAATATCATTGGTGCGATTTGTCACCCCTCGGCCAATGGAATGCTGGCATGACATATGCTGCGTTCCGATTGGTTGTAAATGGGTCAGTTGTGTTACCCCTGGTAACTGAAGATAAACAATAACTATTGTGCCATTTTTAACCTGCTCGATAAATAAATATGATCATAAAATAATTTATAAAGCAGAACAACTTCTAAAAATGCGTATTGAAATAAGCCAAAATATGATCTAAGTAATTTGACAGTAACTGCTCTGAAAAATAAGCCATTTGGATCTTTGTTTATTTTTCAATTTTAAGTACTTTTTGTTCACATTGCATCTATTAAAAGTTAATTGGACAAAAGTACTACAACCAATGGATCTATAGCTACACGCTATATTGAACGTGTATCTATAAGTTTACTCGTTTTCCAACGTTATTTTCAATTAATTTATCAGTTTTTCCAGATTGTGCATAAGATCACAATCTAACAAATGTGTGTACCTTGTATAAACTTACTTAACACCCCCCCCCCCCCCCCCTACTTAACACCCTCCCCCCCCCCCCCCCAGATTGTTCGATAGTTCATATTCCAGTTACAAAGCACGACAAAAAAAAAAGAAAAAGGGTCTATTCAGGCACATTATCGATCCAACGGAGCATCAGGGTGATTAAGCATGGTGACGTCATCAAGAGGGGTGTCTCATTGGATCGCTTGCCTCACTTAATGCCCCTTTTAGACCCCTTTCCTCCCCTCCCGTTGCTCTGAGGGTAATTAACCGATAAGGAGTCCTCCTTTCCTGCTCTCTCATTGGCCAGAAAGTGTCACGTGGAAATATTTAGGAATTCCCTCCACAATGGGTCCCAATCAAAGAAAAAAATTCAATAAACAGGTGGACTGTTTTTCTATAACATCACGTATTTAATCCAGGGATTACACATGGAATAATATCTTTTCAGAATGGATGGAAGCATCGTCTGCTCACAGAAGTTATTCTTGTCTGGCCTGCCTCCAAACATTCGAACGGTGAGTGCTAATTTTAGTTCTATCGAATAATCGCAGCCTGACAACGTCCCACAACTACTTCCTGGGACATCTTCCCGAAATATACGAAATAACTCATAATCGCAGGTGCATTTTCCGATTGATATACTATATACTGCCCCTTTCCAATGCTCAAAACTTGAGAGGTAATTCCTGACCCAGATAAAATGGATTTCCCTTCGCGTTCCTCATATGACGTCACAACATGGCCGACGTGATAACATTGTTTTTGTTTTACTGAATATTTTCCAATGAGTTTAGATATGAAAACAAGGTGTCGTATGTGATATGAAAGATTTTCTTGTTTGTTTTTGCAACACAGACATTTTCAATGTATCATTCTAGAACTGTTGTTGATGATCTATTTATCTAATTTTCGATTTGTTATTGTTTTGTTTAAAACTAGCCGTGTTAGGAGTACAAGCATACACACTAATACACTCGTGTTCATGTAGCATTATACTCGATTTATTTCCAGGACATGTGTTTAATTATTTTTCGCAGATAGATTCGTTGATTTCAATAGAATATAATAGAATCTGAAATTGTTATTTAATAATTCGTCTATTCAGGAACTTTCTCGTGAATTTTTTCTGAACAGTTTTGTCTAGAAACAAATTAAACTTTCTTGTAAATATCACGTTTGTATTATCTTCAAATTTTTAGAGTATTTACCATCAGATGAAAACATTAAAACCTGTAATATTTGATATGATAATACGAGTTTTAGGACTTCCCTGGTAGTTACTAAAGTTGTAAAAACACCTTGGCTGAGCACATGTCATAACTCATAAAAGTTGTTTCCTTTTGTCATAAATGAGAGAGAAGTTCATCCTTGGTTCCATACACAGCCTTGGTGTCTTCATCATGTGACAAAGATTTCCAGGAGATGTTGCATGATATCCCAAATGATTTTTGCACTTTCCTTCCTGCCTTCTGCATCCAGAGACCTTGATGGCTGTCATCCAAGCTTGTCTGAAAGTCTGTCCATGAAACTTTGAGAATGTTACCAATGCTGTATTAATTACAAAGAAAAAAGAGATAGAGACCCAAAGAGATGCCAAAAAGCTGGTTAATTTTTCTCCATGCAGGTTATACTGTAAAGTGAGAAAATCATTGCCAAAAATCAACAAACTCAAAACGAGTTTTTGCCTTATCTGATGACGTTTGTTTTATCTATTGACCTACAGTCACACCACAAATTGTGGTTTTCAAATTCAAAATATCAAAATACATTTATCACTATGGCCTGGCTTCAACTTTCTTATTTGCTGTTTGCTAAACTCAAATATTAATATCTACAGAATTCTTAGTAATTTGCTTCAAAGAAACAAGCATGTAGTTGTCCTTTTTGATCCGAAAAGTATAGCATGTCATGACTAATCGAAAGATTAAGTTTTCTTTGATCACATATATTTTAGACAGTATTTATAACTTCTGTCAACTTCTTTTTGATGAAATACAAGTGGTGCCCTTGTCAAATTAACAGTTTTGAAGTGTTTTGAAAACTTTTTAATCGAAAAGTATGTTAGGTTTACTTGTGTGCACCTGCATCTTTCAATATAGTTTGAATGATCTGCGTTCTACAGATCTTCTGGAGTTCAGTAATTCAGTGAGGTTATGTACTCAAACATGCACTAAGCTTTGAGAACTGGGAGCTTCTGAAATGTTCTCATTTTTCGATAGACTTTGTATGTATGTGAAGTTGAGCTGGGACAGTGCATATTATGTTTTGTCCAGTTTGTGTCATTTGTGTGTATACGATTTCTTTCAATTTTCATCTGTAATTTTTGTGTTGAAATACTTCATTCTACTACATAAATTCATTGCAAGAATAAATCACATATACCTATCAGTGTGTTGATTGTTTTGATCCAGTGGAAATTCTTTCAAAGACAAGCTTTGTTGGAGTCACAACTCAAAAGTGATTTATAACTTACAGATTTTTTTATATAGTTTTTTTTTAAATTTTCATGGAAATTCATTGTGGCTTCACACGATCTGAAACAAAAAATATCCGAACTGGTTTTGATGTCTCAAAATCAAAGTTAAAAACTAGGTTGTAAAGAAGTTTGCTCTGATGCCTCCGTTTGTCAGTCACACAGGGAAAAAAAGGAATCTAGTTCAGATAAGCACTTGTCTTTTGTTTTCTAGATCAAAATAGATCTTGGTGTAAGGAAAATAGTTCCAAGTTTAATCTACACCTTGTTCGGTGGAATGTTAAACATGGCAGAGATTTTTGGGCCGAGAGAGTTAAGAGCCCAGATAGTTTTTGTTTTGTTTCACTAGAGATAACTTCAGAAGTACTTCCAATATTTTTTTCTGGGTCCTCTTCGAGTGAAAAAAAAGTTGGGAACTAGGTCTAGCAGTCCATCTATTCTAGAGTGTCGCTCCCTAGTGAGGAAAAACCATCCTCAGAAGTCCGCCATTTTGGATTCGAAGGAAACCAAAACTTGTACCGTCTGCTTCTGAAATTTTCAGCCTCCGTCTCTCGAATTTTCGTTCTGAATTAATTGAAATATAATCTTTAGGACCAGAGTCGGATAATTCAGTGAAATTTTGAGAATATTCTATTAATCTTCAGTGGAAATTTGATCTTATAGGTTTTGGGTAGGCACAAGAAATTGCGACTCAGCTACACTTGCATTTTGTACAATAATTATTTTTCCCCTGAGCACTATTTTCATCATTTTAAAGAATACCTAAACAAGAAGTAGTGTCTAAATTATTTCTTCTGTGAAAACTAACGTTTTACTGATGGCACATACTTTGAATTGAATTGCATAGCCACATTGGAGTTAATAAGTTTATGTACTTAACAACATATTTTTTGACGTATGGTTTTCTTTATTTCTATTTCAATGTTGTTGATGATCAAGTCATTTGAGTAGAAAGGTAAAACATTGTTGAGCTTTCGTCATTGATTTTATATAAAACAAATTCAAATGCCAACTTATTTTGTTCAGAATTACACATCTGTTGTCGACAGCCTGTTTTGCATTAAAAACATTCTGCACATACATTCTGAAAACTCGCATATATTTTTATTGTAATGGTCTTTTCGATATACGTTTGTAAAAACTAAATTTGCCTCACAGAAATATATCTTTATTCTATAATACACTACATGCGAATACATGAAACAGCCATCTATATTAAGATATAAGAAAAGAACATGTTCTTTGAATGAACGCATACAAATAGTATACAAAATAAGCATGTTTATTCACTGGGCAAGCTTCATAAATGACATGTTGAATATGTACATTATATGAAGTATTATAGGCGACAGCACGTACTTATTTTAAGTGAGATATGATCTATGCATTTTGTGTCAATGTTCACAGCCTGCATTAAGGAAGATTTTTTTACACTGTCCATTTCTTTTCTCCGTATTTTTTTCTGGAGAATCTTCCCCTTAAAGATCAGTTCCCAACAGATTGTCTCCGCCAAATTTTGCCAATAAAGAAGGTAGCCCTGGCAGTTAGTCGATATAAGCAAAGAACGAAACGAAATCCTGAAAAAAGAGACTTTAAAGGACGAAACAATTAAGGTAAAATTGGCTGCACTATAACCTTGGCCTTGGCCTTTCGATAGCAATAGCAATAGTCCAGTTATCCATATTTAAAATCATATTTTTAGCTTTAAAATGATAGATTTCAAGGGGGGGATTTCAGATATTGATGGGTTTGCACTAAGTGACAGCACTCAATGCCCTGACTCTCAGCGACGTAGTTGCGTAATGTGATCGAGCTTAAAATAGACCATATTTCTATGCATATTGCATTGAAATTTCAGAAAGAATTTACACATTGTTGTGGCTGGGAAATTTGTCAAAAGTTTGTAACAATATAAAGCTGATCCCCTGTCAGACACGAACTGTCTTCTAATCCTCAATAATAAATGACCAAAATATTCGCTGTCATTTTTGCTTTTTTGAATTACCAACCTAGATTTTGTATTAAGGAAAATATTAATTATGTACTATGATACGATTTTCATTTCCGATTAAATCGTTTCTGATCATATTTCCATAGCTTGTTGGGTAGATTAGTAACGAAACTTATATTAGAATTAACAAACTGGTTTCGTAAATAAGAACAAGTTTGTCTGTCACAACGAATTGTAATTTTTTTTTCCCCATGATGACATAGGAATTTTTTTTTTAGTGTGTGTTTGGTTTTTTTTAAAGAAAATTACTCACTTTCGTTTTTGCAGTTTTCTTGTAAATCACTCAAGCACTAAGATATATTGGACGAAATTCGTCATTTTTTTCAATTTTCCTATTTCTGAAACTGTTATTATCTTGATTAGAATGAAACCTCAAGCACTTATGTAGTTTCATGTGAATCTAAAGTTGTTTTGAAAGCAAAATAAAGACCAATTTCAAAAGATTTTAAAGATAAACATCATGCTGTAACTTTTATCTTTGCTTATTATCAATCATTCTAAAAGTGGTTTAAACTCAGGCTGTCTGTGTTAAATGTGCAAGTCTTGACTAAAAAATATAATATTAAAATGTTAAACTTCAATTAATTGATTAAATGTCTGATCTAAATTCATGAGATTTAAGATTTTACAGTCACATAAATGACAGATCGAGGTTTTTTGTTTAAAAAAAAATAGAAATTGTTCTCTTCTCACCCCAGAAAGAAGGGAAAACAACATAGAAAGAAGGCAGAAAAAAATGCGGCTACCCCAGCGCAGGAGCGACCCCTAGTAGCGGTTGCAGAACTAAAATATCATTGTAAACTAGTCTCGAATTAATGGCTACACGAGTTTGATTGATTGTAACTTTAGTATGTTAGTCTACACCATTGAATATTGATCAAATTTAGCTTTGATTGTACCAATCAATAGTCACGACATTATGAAATATTAATATATATTGATTATAATATTGACAGCATTATGTTACAGTAAAATAACTCGACACAGGGGACACGTGTTTATATTCACATGAAAAATATATGACATGCTATCACAAATCAGTTTATATATATAACACCATAAATCAATACCGTATGTACAACGCGTTTAAGACGTTGTTCGTTGTCTATTTTGCAATTAATGCACATTTATGATAATATTTATTGGCTGTCTAATGTATGGACGTGCGCAGTATCTGACTCATATGGTTGTTTTGCTTTTGTTCTCATGTCATTTTGACAGGAAATTGTCTACAAACAATATTTTTAGGGAGTGGTGGAACATTTGGGTAATGGGTTTAATAGTGTTGTAGAATGTCTACTTAATAACAAAATGTGTGTTCAATCAGCAGGTTTCCTGGTTTTGGGTCACCATTTTGTGGTTCTGGGGTCAATGTTCGTGTTCTAAAAGTCAGCGGTAGGTTATCTACTTGCTGTGCGGTGTATTTCTGGAGTTGTGAAACCCAGCGCATGTAGACAGTGCTAGGTGTGTGATGCGGTCGGCGCATGTATACAAGGCGTCAGTGTGGGTGCTGCGGTGGCCGCCATTAAGCAAGCCTGGAGCCTGTGTGAAGTCCTGTCAGCTAAAGCAATAGCTTGGCCTATCCAACGCCATTGCTGTGGCAGTTTATTGCAAAAACATTGTGGCTCAAGCCCCTACCCACTGAAAAATGGTCTTTGCGGGGTTTAGCAGGCTGTTGGGGTTTACTCGGCTCCTGGCCCCACATGATAGCAACAGGTATTGATGGCAGCTTATCAGCAGTGGCCAGAGAGACCATTTCTATTTCCTTCTGTCGTTCTTTATGTCTTTCTTTCTCTCTCACCTTCTTTCCTTCCTTCCTTCTTTTCTTCCAAGTGATAATCTATATTTAGTGTCTCTGTTGAGGTGTGATTTCCTCAGCCTCATCTCATCATTACATCTGCCTCTGAGGATGGTGCAATAAGCTAAAAACATAAGATCAGTGTCATAGAGAAATGTTCTAGCTTATATAAGCATAGGACTTTACTGAGTTTTTATTATTGAACAAAAACCTATATAACGTGGACACAGCTATTTAGTACCCAGGAGACTCACAACCCATTTAGCATTAGGTAACTCCCTGTTGCCCCAAACCACAATGACCTAGGTTTCACCCTATAACGTTGTCGTGACGTCCTCTCATAGATCTAGAGGGTGACACCCTACGTCATGAGCTTGTAGGGGGTTGGGCCCCTGGGGACGTGGATTTGCACCCACATGTAGTAACTGCTTATGAGCTGTGTTTATCACATCAAATGCATTTTCCGCTCTGTGGCTGGAGAGTCTGGCTCGCTGTCTGTCCGTCTATCCATCATCAAGGCAACACCATCTTCCATTCAGACAATTGTCCTCTTTCATTTCCATTGCTCTGTGGTCAATTGCATGTCCAGCCTCGAGCAAATTGCATTTGTCTGGGATGAGTACAGATGTCAAGATCTCTATGCCAGATGCTATAGATAGGTAGATAGATAGATAGATAGATAGACTGACTGACTGACTGACTGACGTGCTGACTGACTGACAGCTGGATTTCATCTGTTGTGTTGAAATTTTCAGCCTCTGTTCAATGAATTATATTAGTCATAACTTACATTTTCAACATAAACTATAACTTTTTTATCTACTTAAACTTTTCCATTGGCTGTGGTTTTTTGACCTGTGTTAAATGTGAGGTCATTCAATTTGGACTTAAGTCATCGAGGCTAACATGTCCATATGAATGATACATGTTTGACTAAGTGACCATTGTTGACCAGTGCCCACTACAAAGCCACGGTCAATTAAGTTTCACCATAAAATGTCCATTGTGTCCGATTGTCTTAATTGGTCTGTGAACTTTGGGATTGTTGGGTCACTCTGTTGTGTAATCAGGGCCATGAAGTCTATAATATAACAAAAATGGACTGAATGAACAATGCAGTTAAATTCTTTATTTAAGGACAGTGGGTCCAATTAACAGTCACAGACCGAAGCTAAATACATGTTTCTGAAGCTAAGTATATGCTTCAATGTGCACTAAAACTTTGATTTTCAGAACTCTTTTTTGAAAATGTCCTGATGCAATGAAACCTCTTCAAGTATGTCTCTATTTATCTATCTCAATGCTACTGGTCTGAAGCTTAGCTTTAACATACGACCAGCTGCCAGAGGCAGACGTAATGATGACATGTATCTTAAACGTCACTCTTACCCCTGCTTCTAAACGAGAACAACCTCTGTTTTCAACCTTGGTGGCAGTCAAGAAATAATATACTTGGCTCTGCTTGGCCACAGAGCGGTTTTATTTTTTTTAGCTTGGTTGCCTTTCCTGTGGCATGGACGATGGTCCAAACAGCCCTTAGCAAAGCTGCTGCAAACTCTCCCCATTTCAGAGGCCACCAAACCTTCATTAAGTGGGATCAGCACTTCCCGTGTTTTCACGAAAGATTGCTTTCTCGCCTCATTCTCGCCCTAGACGTGACTTCCGTGAGAAAACGCGAGACTTGCGGCACATAGGGAGCGCCACTTGTCCTCAGGCTTTTGGCATTATGTAAAGAACTTCGGT
This sequence comes from Alitta virens, assembly GCA_932294295.1. Classification (NCBI taxonomy): domain Eukaryota; kingdom Metazoa; phylum Annelida; class Polychaeta; order Phyllodocida; family Nereididae; genus Alitta; species Alitta virens. The sequence continues at coordinate 24,144,670 of OW028584.1, read as the reverse complement.
TTTTTTTTTTGGTTTTTTTTTTCACTGCAGAAACGTGAAAAACTTGTGCTGATAATTTTCATGCCTAATTGAAATTAGAAAGTAAATTTATGAAATCCACTCAAATAAAGGTTTGTTGGTGTTGTCATTGAAATGATGTGTCCCCAGGCCTTAAATTGAAGCTGTGCTCCGGCAGATGAATTAGGTTTTAGGGGGCTTAATTGCCCAACAGATTGATGGAAGGAAGCTGTGGTACAATGTATACAGAATTTAATGCTACGTACCATCAAATATCTTTCACAATAAATTGCATGCAACTCCTAAAGTAGTCAAATCCCTTTATGAAGGTTGTGATTTGAACTGATAATATAAGATAAGATAGATAAGATATGGGAGGAGATTAGATGAGATGGAATCGAGAAAGTATGAAGAGATTGGGATGAAATGAGTTATCGAGGTGGGGAATGTGCAAGCCTTTGATGTGTTCATATGAGTTCAGAAAATCTAAAATGAGATTAGATTAGTGATATGAGAATGATGAGATGAAATGAAATAAGTCCAGTATAGGTGTGACAGATCAGGTAAATGAGATGAGATTAATGAAATGAAAGTTAGGATATTCAGACAACTTGAGAGGAGATTAGGGTGGATAAGATGAGATAAGAATCGTCAAATGTGAAAAGATAACACGTGACCTTGACCAAAATGAGATGTATAGAATAGCTGAAATAAGAATAAATATGATGAACTGCATGAGATATAACAGATGAGATGAGGCGAGATTGAACAGACTGCAGTACCATTCCATGACATGAGATGCAACAGAAGGGGTAGAAATGAAATGATAATATTATGCTATATTTGCCTTATAATGACGTGATAATTAAGATACACATCATGAGGTATGATATATCATAAAAGGAAATGACAGGCTTGAATTTAAAAGCATTTATGTGACACAAGATCAGATCAGATGATGTATATGTCTTTTGGGGAACCCAGAGCGCTGGTGCACAGCAAAAATTCTTGCTATATATGCTGTGGAGCTATAGGATGCTTTGGGCCTATTCCATGCAGCAGTTGCCTGTGCCTGTGCATGCTCCTGCACTGTTGCCATGGTGACACCATCAGCAGCAGCAACAGCAGCATCAACAACAGCAGCAGCCGCAGCAGGCCACAAAGGCATGAACCATTAAACCCTGAGCATAAGGTCCTAACTGCCCTTTAATCACAATTGAACCCGAGGATTCCCTGCAGTTTCCAAGCTCACTCTTCATAACAGCACATGCAGGCAATATGTGTGAAGTGATGGAATTCATCCTAGCATGGTGTTGAAATTGGTCCCATCCTCTATGAAATGCCAGGAATGACTTAGCTGCTCCCTGAGTGTACAGCACTCATACAACGCGGTAGTGGAGTGACCGATGACTGACCATCACGCAGTCTGGTGAAAATTCCAATGATTCTTGGCTGTCCCATTGTGTTAGGTTAGGTTAGGTTAGGTTAGGTTTGGTCAGATCAGCAAGGTTAGGTTAGATCAGAAAGGTTAGGTTGGGTTAGATTAGGTTAGATCAGTTAGGTAAGTTAGGCTCTAAAGGTAGATCAGATAAGGTCATGTTAGTTTAGGTTAGATCAAATAAGCTCCAGGTTAGGTTAGCCTAGTTTATGCAGCAAGGTTTGAGTAGCTAGTTATTTTAGCTTCGGTTTTATTTTGGTCAGCTATTTTAACTATTTTAGGTTAGGTTGGAGGTCAATATATTGATAAATTCTACAGCATATAACATTAATAGATTAATTTTTGATTTTTTGGCAACATTTTGATTTCAGATAAGCACACAGACACAGCATATGATGCTAGGGTGTGTCTCTATCTATTGAGGTGACAAGCAATTTTCCCACATGGTTGAGCATTCCCAGAGTTCTGAAAAGCTCCATTTAAAGCTTTTGCCCTACACAAAAACGATCTTGTTGCACACTGACTTGAATAATTGTCACTTGGTTGATTTTGACGTGACTATTTCTGTAGTCCAATTTATCTTCAGACATATGGGAACCCTTTAAAATATAAGTAATTCATCTCATTCACTTGCTCAGCAGAGCCTTTCAGGCGATAAACAACCAAACATTTATCACTGTGAGTTACTGTCACGCTCTAAATTTCCAAAAGAATGAAACGTTGAAAGGCCTACACATCCACAATGAAGAATTGTATTCAAAACTGACAGCCTGAGTTATGGGGCATGTTATAAATACGATTTAATATATGAGGCAAAGAAAATAGGCTAATGTTTGAGGTGAGGTGAGATGAGATGAGATTATATTACATTAGATTGGGGAGAGACAGAAATGAAATGAAGATGAGATGAGATGAGGAATGAAAGTTGGTACGAATTCATATGAGACGGGAAGAAGAGAGGTGAATTGGGTTGTCCAAAAGAAAGTGATTTGAGATGAGATGAAGTGAGATAAAATGAATTGGAAGCCGATTTCAGTCATTAGCCAATTTGATCAGATCTGGCAACTTGACTGCATCCCAAATGTATTGCAGACTCTAGGCTGTCACCAGCATCACAACAAAGTAAGATGAGATGAGATGAGATGAGATAAGATGATGTGAGATGAGATGAGATGAGGCGAGGTGAGGTCTCAAAGGTCAATATCTATCAAAAACATTAACTTCTAAATTGCAGTGGATTGTCACCAACTTTGCAACAGAGTACCACCCTAAATGCAATTCTTGAAATGAGACATGTGATGTGGAATGACACGTGATGCTGTGTGTGTGAGGTGAAATACATGTTACAGGGTGATGAGATATGGTGTGATAAATCATGTGATGTGGTGTGATAAGTGGTGTGATATTAAGTGATGTGGAGTATTATGTAATGACGTGATATGCTATCATAGGGAATGGCACGGTTGATGTGATGTGGTATGACATTTTGATATATAATATGACATGGGGAGTGATATGCTCTGATGTGATATTACCTAAATATTGATATGTAGTGATATGATGTGATATGATGTGATATGAATGATGTGACATGATGTGATATGATGTGATATGATGTGATATGATGTGATATGATTTGATATGATGTGATATGATGAGTTGTGGAGGGATGTGATTTGTTGATTATGATAGCATCAACTACAACCAAACCATTTTGTTCCTTTTAGCTTGAATGCAACTCCCCCAGCAGTTCAGCTACAAGTAAAGTGACAAATTGAGAGGGGACTTCCCTTCTATCTTGTGGGGAATATAGTCCAATTGCCTTCCATTTACTAGGCATTTGGCTAGTTAGGTTTCTCCAATTGTTGCTGACTACTTTTAAAGTTTCTGTGACCGCCCTAATGTGGTTTAGTGCACTCTCATCAATTGGAAGTAGCCAGTTTGGGCATTGAGAGAAGTGTAATAATGCGCCAGCAGGACTACTTTTCTGCGGGACTACTTTTCCCTGTTCTTGGGTGAGATTAATGAGCCTGAGCTGCAGGAAGTCTTGTCCTAAGTCCTAAGCCCCCCTTGCCTTGGGGGAATTTTTCTTCTATTGGCTCATCATATTTCTAGTCGTCAGCAGTAATATGACTTACTTTAGTGCCTTAAAGAAGGCCCAGCAGTCTGTCATAGGGCTAGTGCAATTTATCCTCATAGCACCAGTCTAATTCATTCTCATAGGACCCACCGAATCCTGCATCCTTGTATCCTTGGCAACCTAAGAACTTGATCCTGGGCTCAGCCCCTGTGCCTGTCATCAATGCTTGTCCCCCTTGCTGCTGCTGCTGCAGGAAACTTCCCTGCAATCCTAGCTGAGGGGGGGGGGGCAATAATTGAGGTCCTAGCAAGTCACTCTCATTACAGAGGACCTTACAAAGCCCCAGGGAATCCCTGCTAATCTTCCTCTGACCTCCTCAGAAGGTCATTAAGACCACTAGACAAGACAAGGTCACCCCTCCACCCTACCATCACGCCCTCTTCAGGGACCTCTGCACATCACTCCTGCATGTCCTGCAAGGCTTGATGGTCAATTGACCTTCCCCCCACAATGACTTTCTCTTATGGCATTCTCAAATGACCTCAGCCTGACCTTGGGGACACCAGTCTCCTGCGGAAGTGCAGTGTTCTTTGTGACGTCACAATTAACAGTAACAGTTGAATTCTGGGATTTTAAAATATTGCCTAAATTAAATTTATTTTTTATCTTTTTGCAAATTTATTCCCAGCAATTGGTCACTTTACTTTTTTAAATCATGTATTAGTTACTTGACTAAGTAATCAAGCAAGTTATTACATGTTGTTTTTGTCATACAATGTATATATATAGAAATGATCATGTTATATATGATACCACCGAAATTCCATAAATAAATGAGTACGTTAGAATTACTTTGTGAATGATTTATAGACATGCTTCGAGTTATGGCCTGTGTTATGAATTATGCAAGACATCTATATATAGCTGCAGTTCTCTTAAAACTGGTTTCTCAGGTTTTCAGTTAGTGAGGCGTAGGGGTGTACAATTGTACATGTTTTGATTAAAGCAAAAAAATAAATAAAATAAAAATAGATAAAAATTTGAAATAGAAACGAGCTCGAAATCTGGAGAAAGAAAATTTTAAAAAATTCGTCATTCAACCATTTCTTTAGAAGTTCGACATTGAATTATTGGTGAATATTTAAGGCGTAATCAAATCCTTAAAAAAGTAAGAAACGCGTTATCACGATCTTCATTTAACAAAGAAAGCGTTTCCAAGGCGACCATAAATCTAGTTCAGCCATGGCAGGTCCGCAGAAAACAGCCTTGCCACGTGATTCAATATGGCGGCGTCACCATGGTGACCAGAAAAGCTGTTGGTTGATTGGTTGCCTGGGTGACCCTCCTCGGTTTCACTGTGATCTTGAGGTCATCCCATGAATACAAAATTGAAATGTACAACCCATGAGGTATATCCCCCCACGGTTTAATATGTGAGGAGAATTTATTGCTCTATTTCCCCCTTCACAATACACCCAACAGTCTGGAAGCAGGAGATAAAGTTATGAAAAAATTGAGTTATGAATCGGAACAATATTCAATAAAAATTACATACCAACATCGCCTGTACTGTACTTTCTGGCTAAATAGCTTAGCTGTTTAATTTCAGTTATATGAATATATTTTCATAATATGATTTTCTTGTTGTTGCAATGCTTTGCATTATTTGTAAGATAACCAATCAGTCACTTTTTAGGTCTGGATGGGCCGGATGTTGCTGAAACCTAGGTGACGTTAATATAGAAGTTGCAATACAATACAATACAATATATGTATTTATGCTTAATACATGTATGATTGAAAAAAAAATTGTTGCGCTTTCCTGATCTTAAGTTGTTATTCATTACCCTTATTTCTTTTTCTCTAGGAATTTCTTCATTGGTTTTTATTTTTGATACTACAAGCTATTGTAAATTTTGAGGAAACTGAGGAATTAATTCGTTCATTCAATTCACAGATTATTAATATTGCACATTCATCATTGAATTTAATTCAATTCGTTGCATTTTATTCTAATTCTCTCGCAATTAGCCGAGTGTAAAATGACGTCACGCTCAAAATAAATTCTCATGGGCTATTCCAGTCACGTGTCTCAAAGACCGGCGCTGATTGGTTGAAGAAAGTTCCACCTTGACGACACGAACTCCTGTCACAGTTTCCGATTATTTGCGATTATCACTATTAAATCATATTTATTATAAGTTATTAACGGCTTCATTGCACATGTTGGTGTGCATCTACCTACTGTTAAAATATTTTACCAGAATGGCTTAAATTATTTTAAGGCTTATGACAGTTTACATATGCGCATGCTTGTCCGTTCATTCAAAATGGTCAACGAATTATTTTCTTGTATTGAAAGTACACCCACAAAATACTTCTGTTTGATAATAGAAAATAAACGAATATCATTTATTAAAAATATCAATAAAAAAAAACATTCAATGATTGTTTAAATATAACTGCACGTTTCTTTGTGTTTAAAGTTCGAAACTCACTGTAAACACAAGATGCCACAAACGTTTGAGGGTAAAATTAAAATTTTGAAGTCCATATATTGCATAATGTTCATATTCTTCACCGATTGAATTTAACAACAATGAGTATTTTGCTCAATTCTGAGATGTTCCTCTTTTTGTGAAATTCCGTTCACAAATTTCATGTCAGGGGAGTTTGAACTATTTTGGACACATCGAAGTATATTCTATCGAGATATTTTTGGTGCTTGTGTTACCGAAAATAGGGAATATGAGGGTTCAAACTTATAATATAGACTTGATGATTCGATTTAGCATCTCGTGTGAAGTCTATTTTTTTAATATTTTACTTTGTAATGATATTTATCCATAGTTTAGTCAAAGTGACAGAGCAAATATGTTGTTAACTGGTGGCAGTGGTGTGATCAAAGATAGACTATAGTCATAGGAGGCCTAGACTTATTTGGAGTTTAATTTCAAACAAACATAGAACAAAAGAAACTATCCATACACTTGTATAATAACAGCGAAACTTTTTGAGCATCTTTCGGGCAGCTTTTGTCAGTAACAGGCAAACCTCGTTCTGTGACATCCAATCTTGCAGAGGAGCCGGATTCACATTTGACACTTGGAGAAATTTGGGTCATCGTGGCTTGATTTATCATGTTTTTAGCCGGAAATTATGGAGCATGGACCAAAAATAGTATGTATTACATGACAGGCCACGGAAGTTCACAAAAAAAAAACCGTGACAACACACTCGGCTTTGTTATGTCAGTGTGTCAGGCACACTGTCCAAGTTTTTTTTTTTTAAGCTTTTTTTTCTGTTGTTTCCTTTTTATATATTAGTGATATCGGATGGAAAATAAGAATAATCGAACAGGAATCATCACTGATGCTGTACTGATTCGGATATTGAATATGATATATGAGCTGCGAATATTCCATACTGTGGTTATACATAAAAGAAATATATCATATAGCGCGAAGTACAAATGAAACAATTTGATTGAAATACATCTCATCGTGTTATTTGATCTGTTGGTTCTGTGAACTTAGACTTTCTCTAGTAATCTGTTTTCAGAACGACTGTTATAATCATGCATAGTAAGCAGTTCAAAAACTGGTAAACAAACAGACTATCCACTGTCATTGATGACTAAATGTAGTTACTCACATGTCGAATTTGAATTCATCTTAGGTGTATCTCAACCAGATATAGTTCAGGATTTATGTAAATAGATATGATGTTGTGATGAAACCCAAGTTAAATATGAAATCATAAGTTTGAAAATTACCTTTCTATAGAGAAACTGTTAGAATATTTTTCCCAACATTTTTTTTTTGTTTGTTTATTTTGTTGGGCCTACGTGGCAAAAATGCTGAGTCAAGGTGCCTTAAGACAGAAACCTGGTGTGTGAATTATTCTTCACCTTTTCTCCTTCTTTTCTTCTTCTTCTTCTTCTTTATAAGCATATTTTGGCCACCCTCGCACGAGGATGATTTGGGCAACATTCTCTTTCTTGCACTCCTACCCTTCATTTTGAAAGGATTCTAGGCTAAGACTTCGAAATGAAATGTAATCCTTTTGAAATATGGCAACTCATCCTCAGCACCCATAAGTCAAAAATAATTATAGGGTATTTTAATCTGAGGAAAATCGAAGCTAATAATGGACAGACATGCAAAGAATACCTTGCATGTCAGTATATATTATGTCAAATGACAGATATAAATTGTAAGCGAAAAATCTAACCAATAATTAAAAGGAAAAATGTCAATGCCAGAAATTGCTAAGGTGTTCTATAGGAAGGACAGACATACCAGATAGCTAGTGGCACAGATAGACAAAATTTAATGTATAGATGTAGGTAGCCATTCAAGCAGAGACTTGAAAATTAACAAAATGAATCGACTTCAAAATCACTATGTGTTGTCATATATGACACTCTCAGATAGTCATTCTGACTACACGGATGAAATATAAGACCACATAAACGGTAGTCATTTCGACAATTTTTTTTTTTACATTGCTTTACTTTAAAAAGCCTTCACAGGATAACATACATTTCTTTTTGCATCATTTTGTTTCTTTTTTCAGAATTTTTCAATTACACACTTTTGGATATCATAATTCATTCTCATTTTATTTCACTACTGGGGAAAAAAGAGAGAAATGTGTCATGTCCTAATTGTAGACATTCAGTTAGAGATAATAACTGCTCCCTAGATATTGAACTTAGAGCAGTGCACACTTGGTTAGTCCCTTCTTTCAGTCATTTTTGGGTTGCAGAACAACAATACTTCTGTTTTACCCAAGCCATAATAACAAGTAAACAAAATATGTTATATCACGTTTTTATCACTAATAATCTGTTTAGTTTATTATGACAGTTAAAGGGAAAATATTGCACTTACAAAAGCAACATAAATTGCACTTGTGATAAACTATACCCTGCACCAAGTTTGAACTAATTATTCTCTGCTAGTTCAGTATGGATCTGTTTTCTTTGATGATGTTTTTGCATTTTTTTGGTTCGTTCTCTGAGAACTGTAGCGAAAAAGAAGGTTGATTTCCAACATGGCTGACTGGTGTTGTTTTCTTACATCGAAATTTACTGCGATATTGTGGCTCTTCCTCGTCCTAGAATAACCCAAGACTTGCTTCAGATGTAAGATCAATCGCTTCCTTTTCTTACTAACCAATAATTTAGTCTCTCTGAATCGCCACTGGGTAGGAATTTGATTGAATGTGGAGATGACTTTTAGCTCTAGCAAAATGGCGACCCAAAAAAGAAAGAAAAAAAAAATACTGGCCCATGTTGCATCATTTCTAAATCGCAGTTCTGTATATATATTCTACCTTCAGCTGATTTTATTGCTGGCATACAACTTATTTGGAGTTCTTAAAGTAAAATGATCTTATATGACGTGTATAACTTTTGATTTATGAGTAAATTAAGCGATTGAACGTTTATTTGTTGAATTAAATGTTTCAGTCTAACCATGAAAGTTGGTATGATATTTTTGCAAAATACTATTTAATGTGCATTCATTGTGAAATGACTAGATCATTTCTCGTAGCAGTATACGAACTTCTTTGTCTGAATGGACCTATCCGACTCCTAACAAAATATTGACTGTCGTAACGAATCTTATCAATTTCGTCATTCTGTGACTTATATTAGACTCCATTTTACAATATTAGGGTATTATTTTGCAGATTAATACAGTATATGGGTCAATTTAGTTAGTTTTTGTTTTCCCAGGAGCTGCGTATTTTTCCTGACTGCTCGGCCAAACAATCTCTCCGTGGCCAAAACGTCCTGGCAAATCAGCCAGTAACTTGCCCCCAAATAATATTTTTATCTGCCCTAACTGTTAAAAAAACTTCATATCATTTACCAGTAACGATACAATCTTGTCTCCTTTGCCAATATTAAGCTGTGAGAGTGTTTGTTCTGGTCTAGTCGTAAAGGCCTGCAAGATATCGTTTGTTGAACTTGAGTTCTGTTTGATCCAAGTGCAGAATGGGTGCGAGAAGATATTTTTTGTCTCTAGTAAGAGTTAGTAAGTTCATTTGAGTGTGGACTGGGCTTATTTTCAAAGAAATTAAGACAAAATATTAAAATGAAATCAAAAGTGATCATTCAAATTAAATTAACGGTTCTCTTAAATGTATGATAATAAAATGATCAATAATTTGTAATGTATAAAAAAATAAAGAAATAACGTAATAAATAATTAGCACTTTCCCCCTTGAGTATTGACAAAAATTACACGTCTCCTTTCTGTGAAAGACATCCTGTAAAAAATTAATTAAAGATTATTTTAAGCTTCAACCCCCCCCCCCCCTAAAAAAATTAAAGAACAAGGAAAGGGGGGGGGGGAGGTATCATATTGGTCATGTCAGTTGCTTAGGTATATTCATTGTGAAGAATTATGGTTGAATTAAATTCACAAAGTTTCTCAAATTTTCTGAAAAAGTTCTTTGTTAATTAATACATTTTGATGATTATTATATCATTCGCATACAATTTTTACATGTAATGAAGATATAGAATTAAGAAAAGGTATAAATTAACCTAATCTAATTAATCCATGGGCTGTGGTGATTGCCCAAATTTGGTTAATTTGTAATCTATTTCGAGTTTGATTTGGCATGTGTATTACTTGTGACCAGTGGTCAAAGCTCTTGCTCTTCATATTCCACTTCTGAACAGACCTGGGTTCTAAGGTGAATTCTCAACTGTTGTACAGTTCACATATCGATAGATCGATAGATCGATAGATAGATAGATCGATAGATAGATAGATAGATCGATAGATAGATAGATAGATCGATAGATAGATAGATAGATCGATAGATCGATAGATAGATCGATAGATAGATAGATAGATAGATTTTGATTGATTGATGGATGTGGATGGATGGACCAATGAATGAATGAATAAATTTGATCAAATGGAAAATAAAAAGAATGAATAATTGCTTTGGAAATCGGAAGGAAATTCTCAGACTATGAGTGGTACACACAATGTACAAACTCTTCAATATTTGCATTTTTCACATTTTAAAGTGGGTGATTTTTTCTGTCATCCAACTGCTGTTTAATATCTGTCTCTCTGCAGATTTCTTTTAAGTGCTTTTTCACGAGGTATTTGGGTTTTGCAGGAGTGCTTATATATCTTTCGGCTATCAGTGACAGCTATGCATAGCCTGGAATGGTGCACTTGGCAAGATCTGTTTTGGGGTCTGGCTATAGATCTATCGCCCCCTCTAGATTCGCTGTATAATCTATAGCTGTTTTATTGATTATACAAAATAACTATGCAGTAGGGGTGGGTGCTGAGCTACCCAAATTCCAAAGAAACCCCCTCCAGTACCCCTTCGAGATAGGGTGTGTAGAAGTAGGTCACCACCCGTGGCCTCTTTCACATATTTCTCCCCCAGTCTAAACACCCAACAGTGCCCCCCAAGTGCAACATACCCTAGTTGGCCTAGCTTCTAGAATTTTTCAGAAAAAGGTTTAGTTTAAGTGCAATACTTCCAGGGTGTATAACTGAAAGGAATTGAATAAATTTGAAAAGGTCACCTAAAATGTGTAATTACTGGCAGTTAAGAATGTTAAATCATATGCAAACGTTGTCAGTATTTATTGATATAAATCCATATCATTAATAATACTCCAATATATTTATGTAATGGAAATAGGATATATCGGATTGTATTGAATTCAATGCAGCTGTCATCTCATCATTGTTTCTGAATGCTAATTATAAATGATAAATAAAGAGTAGAGACCTCATTGGTGGTGTATGCGATGTTTAACACACAGTGGCAGTCGGAGTAGTACCTCTTGGCATATGACTGTTCAAATGGCAAACAGTCAGGCAGTTTTTCAGTTGAGCAATAAATATCTTATCAAGCCCCTGTCTGAAGCTTGGGACATTGTTGACAGATGTCTCTTTTGCAGCATCTCTGCGAAACTTCGAAGCAAATGTGAAGAAATATCTCAAGAGGGCCTTGGGGGTAACTAATGGATCTGTCTTAGAACCTGCAGTATTTCTCTTGTCTTAAAGGACAGGCATTGAATAAAGAAGCTTGGTAACCATGGTGACAGATTCGGGCTAGGGAATTTAATCAACAAAGACAGCAAGAATTTAGCATCCGCCCACAAATCTAGACACAATATCCATCTGAGGCTTTTAACTGAAAACGTTTCTTAGCTTATTTGATTGTTCCTTTAATTAGGAAGCAGTCAGAGATAAATGGTTCCAAGAGTACATTTGGACACCACATGGGAAAGATTAAATTTATGCTTTAAGCAAGTCATGAAATTAGAAAGTTCAATAATTTATTGGACTAGATGGTGTAGTGGTTTAAATATTAGTTTCTCTGGAGGTGCTCAAAACTCTGGGCTGGGGGCACTCTTTCAATAGTTCATTCAAAACATAGTACCTAATGAGTATACTAAGGCAAGGCAAAGACCCCACCCTAGAAGTAAATGTCTAAAACTATGTGTTACACCATCTATCTGTCTGTCTATCCATCTGCCTATCTATCTGTCTGTCTATCCATCTGCCTATCTATCTATCTATCTATCTATCTACCTATCTATCTAGTTCAACTGCAGTCACTTAGGCATTGAAGTAATGCAGCTAATTTTCCACAATTGCAGGGCAAATGTAATGATGACATGATAAACTCATGCCTGTATGCTGTCTTATAACTGCACAAACTGCATTCGTGTAAAGGAACACAATATGATAGCAACTATGTAACACAATTCCAGTAGGGGTGAAGTGACGAAGTATTAGACCTGTGCACACGAATGACATTGACAATACATTGGATGTTGTTACCCTCTGATACTAAGCCCCATAAAATCTGCATATTCATGACCCCCAAATGGAAACTGTGCTCCGCATATTGTGTGTATTGTATAACCATGGCAACACGATTTTCGAGATACATATTTCCCTTTTGTGGTGTAATGGAGATCCAAACGCAGTCGTGTCTCACAATTGAGATGTTTCATATGAATCACTGAAGTGGAATTATATCTTATATTGCTATATGCATATATATGCACATATATATATATATATATATATATATCGTAATTTGTTACCTACGAAATTGTTCCAAATGTCGAGCTGGCATTTATATTTTATGGCTATAATAGCCCGAGTTTTATACTTCACATAAGCTAAAATGAAAGTGTAGTGGACTCAAAATCATATAAATATAATTGCCTAGTTTGTCGAGTCAATATTTATTTGAAGTAACATATTAAATCTATACGTAAAACTTGGCAGTTCCTTGTTCACAGTGTCTATGCTGAGTCAACTTTTACACTGCATGTATAAGCAGGTACGGTTATACATCATCTCAGCATTACGTCTGCTACATAGCTCCACATGGTAGATAGATAGATAGATAGATATGCGTATTTGTATTAAATTCGCATCCAGGGGCCATCAATTTGTCACTGCTACCAGAAGTTTGGCTTAGTAATAAATGTTGCCTCACAGCAAACAAGTTTCTCTAGAGAACCAAATCTCTGCATTTTGGATGAGAATATGATCAAACAAACATTTTACTGAATGTTTACAAGTAATCCAATGCTTTTATAAGTCTAGTTGGTCTGGTGATACATTAATGAACCCATAAACAAGCCCGGTAAGCGAAAAGTAATTCCTGATGAAGTATTGTATTGTAGTTCCGATGTATTCCGAGCGGTGGCGCATGGGAACGTCTAGACCGAGAATGTACGAACTCCAAGCGCATACGATATTTCCACAATCATCAGAGAATTTATCGAAATTGCTACAAATGTAGGACATTTATCTTTATTACTTACAATATTGTGTAGAGTGATCGCAGTAGAATGATTTCCATATCCGATATTGCCACTGAATGTGGAAACGTTTGCAATATTTGCCGTTGACAGGTTCCAAGCTCAACGAAATTTCGTTCGACTTGGATTTGTCGAATTTACCAGAAATAATGTATTTATTCCAACAATACTGGTCACATATACTCATTATTTTCGTCTATACCACTACGGGTTTATATCTATGCAGGGTTTGGAGCAAAGTAAGATAATACATAAAGAAATTTCCCTTCGATTTCGTAGCATTTCTATATTTCTTGCACTGACTGAATGAACGTTTCATAACATTGTAGGAGCATCTGAAACAAAATAAACTATTTCCTGAGAGACAACAACTTCTAAATTAATTTCTGATAAAAATGAATGCTCTGTGGTACACGAAGGACAATATAATTTCAGTTTATTCAATATGAAATCCATGCATACAGAAGTGCAAATTCCCCCATCATTGATATGGAAGTAATGCAAATGTTTTGTGATGTGGAAATACAGAATCTGTCTGAAATTGCAAGAGATAAATATCACGGAAATGTCCACTAGAAAGCCGGTTTCGGTCCCATACAAAATATTGATATATCGTTGAGAGAATAAATGTATAGATCCATTTCATAATGGACATTTTCTCAAGCCTTTAGCCCTTGTAAAGATATGAAAAATAAACAACATATCTTAGTGAGTATTATTAATGTAGTGTTAACGATTGTCAACATTTAGAGGCATTATTAATAACTTTTCTGGGAGATATATACACTTGTTCTGTGATGATATAAGCCTGTTTATTTTTTCTGAAATTCCTGAATAATATTCCCAACTTTCTTCCTGAGTGTTTACTGAACAAATGAAATATTACCAGATATATTTTATTGATCATACTTGTATATATTCCCGACAGAACCTTGAGGATTCTGATTATATTGCTTCTAAAGGCATATGAGTGTCTCTGTTTCCATGGTGACATATGTCAGTGATAAATTTCCCTTTTTTCTGTTCGGACTTGGCACTGCAAGGAAACCAAAAAATGTGTTTCTTTCGTTTATCAACAATTGAAATAACTATTTCTACATTTGTTAAAAGAAGTTGCAGATATTTTGTCAAGAAGTTTGTGATATTTTGTGTGGTTTGGTAAGAAATTGAGCCAAAATAATTGCCATATATTCACTGTTTTGTTCATGATACGATTAAATTTCAACGAAACCTACTACAGGATAATATCCGATTTAAATTAATCAGTAATTATTATAAACTCTAGAATCATGTGTATTTCATGCCTCTGTTGAGTTTAATTCACACTTTCCGTACTCAGAAACTGGCTAAATATTATTTAGATAACATAAATCGTTAATAATCCCAGAAAATGACTTCATAAAATATTCCAAAGATTCCCCAAGGGCTGTTAATTCCTGATCCCTCTCTAGAGATAATATATTTAAGGGAAGAAAATCCTTAAGACCCTGGCATTCTATTCCAAAATTGCACTTGGCAATAAGACCTATAATTAAACTGGCTGTTGTCATTACAATATTTCTGCCTAATAATTCTAAGACAGTTTTTTCCTCAGTAGAATTAATAGTCTCATTTAATTGCGGATTTTTTTTTTTCCAAAAACGTTTTTAGGAATTTCGTCTTCCCAAGGAGTCGCGTTGTCACATGTTTTTCTTATATCAACGATTTTTTATCTCCGGTTTTAATTAGCAGGGATGAAATATCGTTCTCAGGAATATTTGGAACACTGCTATTGGAGCAATATATTGCGACAATATTTACATCTAGGGACCACTGAATTCTAACAAGTTTGTTGTTGTAATTTGAAGTGCTTTTGTTGTTGTTGAGAAATTATGCAACCATAACTGGCATTCTTGTTGGATTTCTATTTCATTTTTGCACTAGTTTTTAGACTAATTTTGTCTTCACATTCTCTGCGATTCTGTACAGCTTATTTTCTGTCTTTTCTTTCTCTTGTAAAGCATGTATTGCAATAAAGAAATGAAACAAAAAGACGGGCCAAACTTTGCTAGTTGTGCTTGATCAAATTGCATTTATTGATGACAGACAAATTAACTCTTTTGATCACTAACAAATACTGAGTTGCTGTTTTTTTTGTCTTGTTTTTTTCTAGCGATATAAATTTAACCAGCTACCACAGCATTTCTTTAACATTTGAACTTTCATATTTATAACAAATATCTATTTTTTGCTTAAATATTCACAGGGAAGCTTGCCAGCATTGTTTAATTATATCTCATCATCGTTTAATAATCAATTTTGACCACAGATGTTGAGAAGTATTTTGTTTGGGTAAATTTCTGAAATGAACGATTTTCAAGAACTGTTTTCCTGCAGAGCATTCGTGATTGCAACATTTTTTTATCGCAGATTATACTAACTTAAGAAGTCAAACTTCTGTTTTGAAGTTTGCCTTTAACCCAAATGAGGAATATATTGCTATATACCAATATTTACATTCATACTTGTTATGCTATGATGCACAAAAAAGGTCTAGCATACGTATAGTTCGTGCAAAAACAGATAAAGAAAAATAGCGAAGTAAGTTGAAGAGCAACCCAAACATTTTTTTTATATATCAGTTAGATTCTTTAAATAATTTTTTTTATATTATATCTTTTTTTGTGAAACTCGAAATTCAAGCTAGGAAGAAAAAACTTAGCTTTCAGAAGATTAATTCACAAATAAGTCGTATTTGCTTGGATGCTTTTTTTTTTATTAACAAATACAGTGAAAATTATAATACCAGATTATAGATTCTTCTGATCGATCAGATGGATAATGAAATTATTAATTTAAGAAGATTGATCAATAATGGTAAAGACTATATTAATAACTGCATTGTGTTTACAAAATTAGCGAATACAATATACGAATTGATCATTTGAATTTATCGATTAATAACTTTGCATGGATTAATTGCTGATTGGATGTGTTTCGATCATTGAATACAATAACTACATTCAGAAATAAAATAAAACTATTTCCACGATTGTTTCCCTTTCACCATGCTACATGCGTATACATTCTGAAATAAATCATATATCACTGTCCATGACACCTGCTACATGCTTATTGGCTTTTGAAGAAAATTCATGAGTGACTACATTTACATGTATGGACACATGTTTATGGCATGATTATAAGTGGTTAAATTTGATCATACAAGATTGTTCAATCAACGTAAAATTTAAGGATTTGCTCTAAGCAATGTTGCTAACATGTATTGCAATATTATAGCAACATCTGTCAATATAAAGTCATGCGATTTATTACATGATAAACCTACAGTATGAGCATAAACAATAGACCATTTGTAGTTTTATTATTCGATGTTATTGGAATGAAAAGCAAATGTATAATTCCAATATTGTTTGCTGTGTAAACTAATTTATCAATCGCTAATTATTATAACTTATACCTTTATAAAACGAAAGCAAATGAGTTATAACAGCAAAATGTATCCGCTACTACATAGAATACATATGTGAGGTGTCTTTAAACAAAAGTTTTTGTACCATACTCTGCTAAATTTCATATTTTTTTCTGTACTTGTTATGACAAATAGCTATTGATTTTCTTATGTAAGTCGACCCTGGCTTAAACGCCTCTCAGACAGTGGCAAAGTGGGTCAAACAAGATGGATACTACCCATGGCTCCATGCTATATTCAAGGCAGTTTACATAAACATGGGGTACTCTATACTATTGACAACAACAAAAAATGCAAAATAAATAAATTATCCTTCAAAAATGAGCTATACATTGGTCCTTAAATGTCTGAGAAGATGTCATAAAGAAATAAAACAAAAATCAAAATATTATGACCAAGGTTTATCTATATTGACAAGACAAAAAAAAACACACACACAAAAAAAACAATTTTTCGCATTATATATGAACTTATTTTAACTGTGTAAATGTAAGCTTTGGCACTACATTTTATTTTTCAGATAGTATAAAAAGTTATATATATCTTAAAGTTAAGAAGTTAAGCTTTGGGTGCCTTTAGGGTTCGTTTTCCTTATGAACAAAAAAGTTACCAAGAACCCAGATGGCGCCACCGGCCGATAAAAAAAAATACGCCACGTGACTGCAGTCCTGTCAGACAGGTTGTGTTGCCATGACTACAGAAAAAGTGTAGTTTATATTGATCAGAAATTAACTTAAGTTGACAATTAGTTAACTAATTGTGAATACACATTGCATGCCTTAAAAGAGATCAAGAAAAAAGGAAAGGAATGAGAAGAAACAGAATTACATTCACAATGGTGGCCTTTGTTCATATTATTTTTCTTTCTTATTTTTCTCTTTAATTTTGGATCTTGTAAATATGTACATTATTACGTATTATATTTCATTGATATTGTATACAAATTTCGTTCATTTCAAGACATGAATTTGCCTTTGGTAATTTATGCACTCAGTGACCCGTGTTTTATTCCACTGACCTGTGACCCAGTTGCATACCTAATGAGAGCTTGTCTATTCTACAGTGGATGACTTGTTTATTTTAAATATGAAGAGATAATAAAATGCCTTATAACTTGGAATACTTGAAAAAAGGTGATTATGCAAGTTTAGTCGCCAGTGATGGTCTTATGGGAGCTAATATTAGGCTGGACGTCTCTGTTGCGTCCATTATATTAGGGAGGGGGCAATTACCCCCTTTTATCTTCCTACCCCTTGGTTCTAATCTTCATATTGCTTCAATAATGTCCCCTAATTAGGAATTTGCTGCACTGGCGTCAGTTCTCTAGTGAGCTTCATCTTTCAGGCCAAAGGTCTTGTGTCCTTAAATTCCTGGTTACCTAATTAAGAGCTATCCTAGAAGCCCATAAAACACTGACCTACAAGACATTAGGGCCTAGCAGGGCCAAAATGACAAGCCCTGGGGGAGGGGACCTTTCCTTGCATCAATAAATCTAACCCTACTTAATTAATGTCGCTGCTGGTGCTATATACATCCCTTGCTGTACATAAGGGAAGGAAAGCCAACAAGGTCTAGCCCCCCAGCTTCCCCTTTCTCTCATTTTCTTCCCTTGTTCTGTCAGCTAAGCCAAACACACAAGATGGATAGCATTCGCAAGATCTACAGCACTTTCTCCCTACTATACATCTTGCCAGTCCTTGCTCCTTCTCCTCAAACAAAGTTGGAAGATGGACCAAAGCCAGGAGTCGTCCATCACCCTTCTCATCCAATTGCTCAATTTTCCTTCTAAAAGTGGTGGCCAGCTTCATCTCTTTTAGGTGAGACAGGTGTAGGTTCAGCAGCATCAGTATATCAGCAGCAGCAGCAGCAGCATATCCATCAGCAACAAGTTTCCAAAGCCATCAGTGGTTCTCAAACTGTCTATAGTATCAATTTAAAAAAAAATACATATTTATTTGACCCCAATTGAACTGCCAGGATCTTGATATCAGTTTATTTATCCAACATATAAAATAATACAGCTTTAATGACAAATTATAATACCAAAATCAATCCACATTAACGTGTAAAAGACCCCAAAGACCCCACCCATGGTGTGGACACCAAGCCTTCTCATCATTACGTCAGCTTCTGGCAGCTGTACACATCTTATGTGGCCAAATATTTCGTTGATATTTTAGTTGCACTATGGTTTATTGTAAATATGTGTACTTTTAGTAACTCTACCCAATATGGAACGTAAACTCCCCCCATTTTGACCCCCCCCCCCCCCCCACCCACAATCTTCTACTTTATTCAAGTCCTGCGTCAGCAGCAGCAGCAGGAGCGTCCATCAATGAAGCTCTAACAAGGAACTGTGAGAGGCCTGGCCCCCTTCCCACACTCACTTATTGCTTTCTTGTTTATTAGACCAGGGGGATCTCCATTGGGGGCGGGGGGGGGGGGGGGTTCCCATCTATCCCTTGAATGGAATACATCAGGGTAAATGCTGGCCCCTCATTGGCTACTGGATGTCACGTGGTCTTTTGAATCAACGTCATTGCCCCCTCAAAGTAAATTGGAAATGAACAAAACTGGCTTCCTTTGGGGAAACCTCCTCTTTTCTGTAGAGCTTTTAAAATTATGACGTCATTATGCAGGGATGTCCCAAGACGTTGGAAGCATTGAAAGGAGTTTTCTGGCTCGACTATTTTGGACCAATGCTGAGCCTCGTTCTCGCTCATTATGTGGCCACTACGCATGCTCTTTGGTGAGTTCCACTTTTTTTTGTAACTTTCAATGGCGCTTGTTTTGTTTTTGTTGAGTTGCTGCCGATTTCAGTGACAGAACAATTATAATCGACTCGATAAATTCCTCCGTTTTGCTGTGACAAACAAATGAGAATTTTCATTTCAATTTCCGAAACTGAGCGCACCATGGTATTGCGTTTATGTAAATTTCAAATTTGTTCCGAATCGGGTGAACATAACGAGTTTCATCCAGGTTGATCGTTTTGACTTCGTGCTATCTTCCACATTGTGGGACCTTGCATTTCTCGTGTGTAAACAAGTGGCAAATTTTCGTAATTCCTAGTTTTTTTTAAATATCCTTTCGAAAACTGATCTAGATTTCACACTTATAATTTCAAGAACGACGGAGTACTGAGTACCGAAGACGTGGGCTCATAGTATCCAAAATTACACATCTAGTTATTATTCATGTAAATAATTCGATCGTGGCAAAAAGGAAATTAAAACAAGGGTTTTTGCGGAATTGCAAATCATATTTTGTTAGAACGACCACAAATTCCGTGTTGTGGAACGTTCGCATTTTTTCTGGCCACGTGACGGCCGCCATATTGGATGTAGATTCTAGTGTGCCAGGTCAACTATAGGGGGGTCCAACCACCCCCTTTCAGAATTAGGTCAAAGCCATATATCATTGAAGCTCAAACGCGGGGTGATCTTCTCAACTGTGGCACATATTTATTTTTTCTTGAATATTTTGATTTTTTATTATTTCAATAAATTATCCTAAAGCCACTATCTCCCCAGGTTGTTCAGTATTCCTGGCTATATTACATAGAAATAATATTACGGAATAAATATGTGCTTTTTCACATATGGAAATGATAAATAATAACTGATTTTTTTAATAATATACTTCTTCATCAATATTTATAACAGATATATTACATCTAGAAATATATAATAGAAAATACAATAAAAATGCATCTATTGATAATACCAGACATGTACCAGATATCAACATGTATGATGAGTTAAAAAAATGTCGGACAAAATTGGTCCTACCAAAAAAACTGGAAAGCAAACAATACGCACTTAAGTACTTAGGATCAAAGAGATTAGATTCTTTGATGTTCTTTCTTATCTCAAGAATGGATTTACAATAGTCTGATATTACACGTTCTTATCTGATATCTCTTGATAAGGTCAATATTATGAAGAATAGAGTCAACACAGGCTAGACAACTAGATTAAGTGTCAATATTGAACCAAGCTCATAGGTAGCTTAGATGCATGCTGGCAGTGCATAATATTCCATCTTACTTGTCAAGAGGAAGAGAGAAAAAAAGATACTCATAAAATCTAAATTATATTGTCTTGTGAGGCGTTAATACTGTATACTTAAGTCACAGCATTTTAATGCTATTTTGATTATAAACGAAGTTGTTGGCGTGGTCGATTTAATAAGGATATTTCGATTTATTTTGGTGAGTTTTTGGACGATTCTTTTACGAAGCAAATTTGCGTAGAGCTGTTATGAAAATACAAACTTGCAGCAAGCTGAAAATAACGATTATCGAATTATTTTAAAGAACATAATCTTATCTATTTATCTCAATCAGTGTAGTCGCCGTATTTCAGCTCGTTAGTAACAAATTTCATAATCCATTTTACACATCCCGCAGATCACAGAAGTGTTGCTTTGTGATGTAACATTGCATAACCTCGCTCAGTTCCCTTCTGGAATGTACTAAGAATGTTTGCACTCAACTTTTTTCTTGGGTCAAACGCTTGGAAAGCACTCTGTTTACACTGAGTTTCCCCTGGTACAGTACACTGCATCATTTAGTGCAAACAGAATGTTTGATTTTGACGTTTTGAATTTGGTTAAATTTGACTGTATGAACTTGAGCTTTATTTAAATATATTTTAAGTAAATGTTTATGCTTTTTTCCTTGGTTTAATTTCGATACTCAAATCTGAATATCTTTGTAAGTTAGAAGACTCCTTGCTATGAGTCTTTCAGTTTTTACTTTTGTATTCTAACGATTTCTATGTGTTCAGGTGGTAGACGACTTCATACTAAGTGGAATTTACCAGCTGAACTATGATATATACGTTTAAAAGGTTACTTAGTCCTGGTGTTGTTTTAACCAACTGTGCTTCCCGACAAAAGTAAATTAATATATTTGCCAAAATGAAGATATGGCACACGGCATAACATGCTAAAAAACTTTCGCCAACTTCTGTAGTTTTGGTTGGGAAGCAAAATGTATCCAGCTCTAAGTTTAGGATTGAAGTCATACCCAGTAACCGGGTAAATTTATTTACACAAAACATACGGAGTACAGTGGCTAAGAAAATCTTTTGTGAATTCATTCTACAAGCAAAAATTCGGGAAACCCAGGAATTCGTTCTGATTTGAATGTTTCTTGTATTGAAAGGAGTTGTGTGTACCTATTTAAGCTATTTTGTATCTAATCCAAAATAGTGAAGTGTACAATTTTAGCAGTGCTTCAGCTAACGTAGGTGGGACTTGCACAGATCTTGTGAACTGTTAGAGATCTTTCAGACTGTCACAGATAGCTAAACTAGAAACACTTAAAAAACCTCAACACTGAAATCACTGACACTGGTATTTCTCACAGAGTTTTCTAGTAGTCTTGCAGATTGGATAAAAATCAGAGTACGTGAGGCAAATATTTATATTTTTTTCCTTCCTTTTTTGTGTGAAAATCTTAAGAAAAAAATGTGAGGATAAAATCCTATACAGCCAAGCTCCAGAGAGTTATTTAGGAGATCAGTTGTCATGCTTTTCTCCCTCCACTATTCTGGGTTTCGTCCAATAAATCATCTGTCGAGTCGAGGGGTGTACGTTTTACAAAAAAAGAATGCGAAACTATGCAGGAGGGAACAAAATGTTCAAGCCTCTTTTGATCCAAAACATTGGTGCGCATGGCAATATACCAGCTTTTTTTACTTTTTGCATTTTTTAAATCCGGTCATTGGACAATAAGTTCAGGCCACTTCTTGTCATGAATATTTTCGTTAACATAAAAAACGAACTTGAATGTGTGTCATCATGGCCTCGGGTTATTAGTATAACTTGTGCCTTTATTGAGCAATATATGTGATACAAACATATGTCACTTTATTCTAATTTATATAGGTACATTGAAAATAGAACCAGTGTATGTTAAATATAAATTTCACATCATATGCTCCTGTTGGGTGATTCACACTTGATTTGTTGTTGAAGTAAAGAGTTAAAAACTGACATAGTGAGGATTCTTTCATAGGAGATGTTCTTACAAAACTCTTAACCCCTCCCTGTATATTTATAAACTGTCCATGAAAACATTAAACAGTTGATAGAGAAAAGCTCCAGGTCTTGTGTGTTGAAACTAGAGGCGCCTGTGGGACAGGTTTGAAGATGAATTATTTACAATTTTTCGTTTCGTTTTGCTCTCAGAATGAACAGACAGAGCTTTGTTTTGGTCCAAAAAATTCATGAAAATACTTCATAACTGAATCATCAACAGATATAAATAGGAGAAAAATACTGTCTTCAAATATCGTTAGCAGTATCTCAATTTAACCAGCATTATTAAGTGGTTCTGCGAAGTATAACGGATTTTAAAATGATATGGTTTTTTAATGTTTGTTTGTCTTGATTTCATACCTGACAACTTTTGTAAAATATGGGACAATCACTTATGCAATCATTATGCCAATTATTGCCTGCCAATAGCACATTTTGACAAAATTAAATAAATGGTTTATAACTTCCTTTTAAACAATATTAACTAGAAGGGTAATTTTATTAATTCTGAAATTCAGCCACTAGCTATAACTATATTCAAACAAGTGCTTGTCAATAGCAGCTGGCTAGTGTCTATGGAATTATATTCACGGAATTGTTTAACATTTTTGACCGAATCCAAGTATCCTCAGAATAACTTCTACTGGGTTATTTAGTTTGGTGGATAATGTGCCTCATTTTGAGAAAATACAGAATTTCTGTAAACGATTTTTGTAATTATCCAGGGCAGGGCTTTGCACCAGTAATGGAGTAATGGGATAAATGTGAGACTGCAACATATGGTGAAAAGACAAGTAAGGAAAGATGCAATACACGAACAACAGAGACAGCACTCATCTCTGAGAGTTAGTTTCTGCCTCACTTAATATGTTTTATTTTCTTTTATTTCTTTGAATTTATAGGTCTATATCATGGGAACTGCGTTATACAATTAAAGGTGTTGTGTGAAACGGTGCAAAGCCACGAAAAGAGACAAAAAACGAAAACAAAATCTTTGGGAAAGTCTCTCATTTTTTTGAAAACATCCTTTACCTGATAACAACAAAATAAACACAACCGAAAGATTTATATTCCATCTCAGAGATTCGATAAATTAAGTTGTTGTGATAGGTCTTTTTCATCCTGTTTTGAAAGGTAGTTTGGGAATTCTGACCATTTTCTGGAAATTTTGCCAATTTGTCTTACTTTGTTTATCAGCAGTGCGCATGGTCTTCCTTTGATTTTTTGCCCTGGATTGTTTCCCATGCATTCAAAACAACAACCTGACTACAAGATCCAGTGATTGATGTATGACATATCAAATACGTTTCAAACTGAGTGTCTGGTTCAATTTCAGCTGTTTTCATTGATTGTATGCTATCGACTTCTTGTTTGTCACTGTAAATCCAGGTTGACATTGAATTCTTTTTAACTGATGGTGATTTACATGCCCAACCGCTTGTAACTTATCGACAATAACGTAATCAACATTATGCAAAGGTCCAAATGTAAATTATAACCCGCGTAGCAACAGATTTAACGTATATATTTCCTGCGTCAGGGATGCTGCCTCACGTCCGCCATTTTCTGGTCGCCATTTGCAAAACTCGAACGAAAACATAACACCACACAAATCGCTCTAATCCAATGAGTATATCAATAACACTTCACAGGTTGCATAATATCGATGTTGTTCGATATATCTATGACCAATATTTGACCACACCTAGCTTTATTACGTAGAATTCGAAGAGATGCATCTGAAAAATCCAACGTGAAAATCCCATGCTCTTGTGCTTTTATTTCTCAAGTTTTTTTTTCCCTTCATTTGTATTATGATGCAACTTTATTCTATGGATACTGGGTTACTTTCGTAGTTTCTGGATTTTGAATTGACCAGTTAAATTAGAAAATTGGAAAATAAATTACGTTTGTAATAACCATTACATATAGACCCGACTTATTTTCGTTTTTTATTAAAATTCTGGACGAAAGCATGGCACCAAAACATACGAATACATTTTATATTTGAATTCAAATTAAGTGGAAAACGAACAAAATGACATAACTAGATTACAGTGATAATAATATGAAATAAATAAACATCGAAGAGTTGTTATAAGCTTGCTTTAATATCGTTTGCATAGGATTGAACCAATTTGTGAGATCTTAGAAATCTTGTAATAATTCAAGCGTGTGTTTCTTAAGACAAAGTATGTTTCTAATGTGAATCAAAAATGTAATTTGGGCTTCTTCTGTGATCGACTGTTTAATTACTAGAATTACCTTTTTTATTCTTGGGTAGCAACTCTGCCATATATCATACTAGGATTTGATTGTTTTCATTTGAAGGAGCCTAAAATTATTGTAGTTATAAAAAAACATGAAACATTGAAACAATAGCATCAAAATTGATATCACTATAAATTTCTTATCTCTCTATCTATATATTTCATAGGTAAAGTAGATGTAATGATGAGATGATGAAAGTCACTCCATTGTTGTTTTACACAATGCTTTAAAAAAAGATGCATCAAGATTGGTTTGTATTTTTAACCTAACTGAATTTTTATATGAATAAATGAAATATAAATTCAAAAGCAAACTTCAGGTTTAATTCAAATGCAACTTTTGCACAGCATGCCTCAAGTAATGAATATTATTTATAGTAATAAATCTTGTGATGGACCCTCCAGCCATTCTATGTTATCTACTGCATATGCATGAGCCAGATATTTTGGAATTTATCTCAAATATCTTGGGGTCATCTGTCTCCTTATGTTGCTAAGCAACTATATATTCCCAGTACTTAATATACAATCCTTATCTCAGTAGTTGGGTATTTTCACTCCTTGCCACCAGAGGGCGTCCAGTGGGGTACAGATATGGAATCATATCTGGGTAATTATGTAACGCCCTGGTGCCATAAACTGGTCCTTGTGGTAAATACCTGGAACAAGTGGATGTGACAATCGGTGATTAATTGTCACAGATATAAAGAGATCCCAAATAGATAAGGCGATTTATCACATCTCATATCTTGGGTACAGAGCACTAGAGTGCATTACATTGTGTGTTGTGTGGGTTAATAAATTGTGGCACTTACCATAAAAGGACAAGTGATGATTGATGATTGAAAAGTGTAAACTATCAATAAGAAATTAGGACAAGGTCATTATATAATGATAACATTGGACATTGATAATATTTATATTATTACTTCATAAGGTAAAGAATCATACGGATGATTTATCACCATTTGTTATTTCATCACTACTGTCATAAATTGGACAAATTGATCAGATTATGTCATAAAAGGCGTTTGACCCCATTTTTTTATACCGTGTGTTGGTATTTACCCCATAAGACAAGGGTCAAATACCCACACACCCTTCTCGGTGCTGCAGTGTTGATCATTTGATCATTAACAGTTCGTAAAGCATTCATTATGACCAGTGTTTGTTGTTGTTATGCAATTACGCCATCTTTTAACTGTCGGTAGCTGGAAATCTGACCGACAGTGGTGTTATGCGCCATAAAGGAGCTTTTATTTCATCATTACACGACTTCATCTGCCCAGCATACCACAGGTGACCTGTTTTATGCCTTACAACGCTCGCAGCCTCGTAAATCTGCCGTTTTTGCACCCGCGCGCCAAGAACTACTTTATTGCCGGGGATGTACATTAAACGAAGTACTGTGATGCGGTCGCTATGTTAAACTCGTTCTGATTGGCTGGAAACTCGCAGCCTTGCCTCTGGTCAAAGGTCAAGGCAGCGGGCCGTGACGTTGGCTCACAACCCACCCCTTTGCGATTTAGTTTGATATTGTACAATAAAATGTAAGATTCGACTCGAAATGGCAAATATTTCGATCGTAAAACTTCCTCCATTGAAATACATTGAGTTTTCTTAAAGTGTTCTCAACCTTGAACTGAAGTTTAGGAAAGTATGCAACAAGTGTTATATAATACATACAAACTGTATAATTAGAAGAGCAATTTAGATAATTCCAAATTAAATAAGTTAAGCTAATAATCGACTTTATCATTAAATAAAATTATATCTAAATCTTATGATTATTAAGTAATAAGTTGTTTTTTTGCACTGCATTAAAATGCACATATATTTGGGCCATTTCCAAACGCAATGGTATTATAATATCCATGCATTATTCTCATTGTATGTCAATACAGAAGTGTCGTTTTGTTCATAGTTGTATTTCCTGTTCTAGATTAGGTTTAAAAGCCTGTTGTTAGTGGTTTTCAGTAGTTGTTAGCTAACCATTGAACAGGAACCCACTTTGAGGAGTTTTGAATTACTCCAGTGACATGGTCTGTTGAAAACAGGGCTCTTATTTTATTCAACCAAAACCTTAGCCCTATAAGACTACTTTAAAGTGCTAAGGGCAAGCACAAACACAATTGTCAGCTTATTTCTTCTGACAATACATTTTTTGTGGCCCCCCTTAAACAATTGAACTCATGAAAAGTCAAACTTAGTTTTTCTAGACTTCTCACTGTTGCATTCCTCTGGTCACCTAAAGACATGTAAAATGTCAGAAAATGTTTTCTTGGGCTTATATACATATACAATGGTATAAACAGTTGATAAAGTAAACCTGACACTAGCTTTATTCTCTGTGAGTTAGTCGGTGTTTTCCAAAAGATTGGCAATAATAGGGCATTAGTTTTTCAAGATGTTTTTTCAGTTTTAATGTGCAGTCTAATTAACCTGTGTGTCAACAAGATGTATTTGAGTTTAACTGCAGATAGATAGATAGATAGATATATAGAGATAGACAGATAGATAGACATATAGATAGAAAGATAGATCGATAGATAATGTCCTTATTACTGCCAGGGGTCATTTGATAAGTAAGCATCAGTTGCTATTTTTAGCCCAGTGCTGCAGAGGTCCATAAACAACTCAAGCGCCCTCTGGCGTCAGTGTAGGTCTTCTAGGAGGAAGGAATAATGAGCAGAGGAGGTTGGCAACAAATTACCCCAATCACCTAGCAACACTTGGCCCTTCCTTCCTGCGCCCTTCATTCTACCCCTCCTCATACGTCACAACGTCACAGCCACCCCCTGTCTTATATATCCCCCCCCCCCCCTGCTGTCCTAGGGCCATTTAAAACCATCCTGCAGGAAGGTCAAGCCATTCTGCAGCTTAGCGCCGTCCTCTGTATAGGTCATTTTCAACCTTGGAAGGTCACTTTAACCTTTAGGCGTTAACTCATATAGAGAAGATTAGGTCTCATTAAAGGAGCTTTGCTCCCTCACTTATAAGGTCACTCTACTGTATGCAGCTTAACTTTCTAAAGTTTTCTAATTACTTTTTCACTTGGACGCACTCGAGAATAGATTAAAGTGGCACTGACTGTTTATTCTATTTCAACTTTACACACATTGTAAATCATCAGAGACTGACGTTTTAATGTTAATCAGAATTGCTACATTTGGGAATCAGTCATTCTAGATTAAATCAACGCAGAGATATGGGCAGTTACCATCTCAAGTATGGTTTTCAGTTGATGTTGAATTGAGCTATTTATGATATTGCATCATATTTTGTTATAACAATAACTAGCTATGTGTGGGTTGGGTAAAGTGACTTCAATTATAGTCTCTGAAAGTTGAGAAAGGCTTTGGCTTGACCTGCAGGATGGTTTAATGTCATAACTGGTCGTGCTATAATTGATGGATCCAGAGTGTATGTCTGTAAATCTGTCTATACAGGTGTGCTGGCCGCGGTTTCTTTTGACTGCAGTTTTGCAACCGGAAGCAGATCACCTTGGGGGCGCCACCTGTCCTTGCTTTCGAGACTCTTGGGGTTGTAGTTACTTTGAAAGAAACACGCAAGATGGTAGTAAGCAGAGAATCTTACAACAACTTGCGGGAAGATATTTTTACGAGCGGAGCACACCTCGAACTCTCTGGGTTGATCGATCCCCGCTCACGCAATTTGCTTGTCAGAGACTACGTTTCCTTGGCAACGGGTCATGTGACCCAACAATCACCTTGACTGCCTCGTTCTCGATCAAAGGGGGAGGCTCTGTGATGTCACAATGGAATGACAGTGTCTTGGAAACAATAGAAACTTTTGTCCTTGCCCTTATGGCTCAAAGAGTATCCCTGTCACACTCCAATTAGGACAGCAGCGCCCTCTAATTTGGGTGTTGGGGTATTCTTGTAATTGGAGCATCCTAGGATATGATCTAAGAATAAGCGTGAAAAAGTTGCTGTCTCCAAGAATTTGCCTAACTTTAGGAAAGCTCTGGAAAGTCATTAACTTGTCACAAGAAGTATTTCTGTGCTCATCACGACTTTTTCTTTTCCCCCTTATTTTCTTTTCTGTCTTTTCTTTTTTTATTTGGGGGGGGGGGGAGTTAACAGAGCAAAAACTCCAAGGAAGGGCACTTACTTTCAGGGAAGGGTAATGGGGTTCAGTGATGCATGACCAGGCATGAAATTGTATCATGGTGGCCCTATGATTGTATCATCTCTAGATTTTAAGATCTATAAGTTGAAGACTCTGTAATGCTATAACAAATACAAAAGATTGTGATTTTGCCATATTATGCTGTTAATAAATACAACAGGATATATTACCAATGCAAATCTTCATAATGGCATGTTTGTAATGTTTCTTATATTTTTTTCATTTGTTTTATTAGCCATCCTTTTTGCATCTTCTTGTAAAAGCCCCATCTTGAAAAGGACCACAATTATTCCCATTTTCTGAGGACACTGGGGGAATTGAATTTTCTAGTAGTAGTTTCTCCCTCTGCTAATTTATGGCCCAAGGAGGAGAGTGGGGTACTGGGGTTCCGCCAAGATTAGGAATGTAGATTACCCCACCCCATTTTCTCTTCTTTTTTCTTTCTTTTCTCTGTGTTGAACTTTTTTGGTTGCCATGGCAATCTTTAGATGGTTGGACTTATCACTGCTTAAGGACTATGGATCTGTTGCTGTCTTCATATAAGACTAATGCTTACGGAATTTTTTTTCATCCTTTTTTAATGCACTGTGAAGCGCCAATGAATTATTGTGGTACTGCTCTAGGCTTTTTGCTACTGACAGCATTGTTGCTTTTTTGAAAGGCCTCACTTGTTTCTATTTCCAAAGATATAGGGGTGTTTTTGGGTCTCCATGATTTATGACAGTAAAAAATTTGGACAGATAGGTCCCTGTGCAACTTCGAGTTTTACAGCCTGGTTCACATAGCTGTTACATGGCTGGTAGACACTACTTTAACGCCATAAATCCACAGGAAGTAACCACAAATTTATAAACAATGTAGGATTATATGTTCTCCGTATATTTCTTTTTACATATTTCACTTTTTTATTATCATGTTATTTTTTTTTTTTATGTTGTATGTGTTGATAATTTACACTCGTTCAGTATATGTTAAATATTTGTATTGCATTGAGTTTTCTAAATTTTATTAATATTATTGAATGAATATATTTGCTATTCCCCTTGCTTGGGACAATATCTTTCACAATTTTGTGGTTGAAACTCTGAGTGCCATAGACCAATAATAAACAATTTCTGAGAAGGGTTTAAGTGGCATAATCATCTCAGAAATGTCCCTATTAAATCTATTTAGTAATCAAGGTCCGCTCACACCTCATTAAGCATTCCTTTTAATTAATTTGGATTTTTTTCAAAACAAATAATCATGCTCATTACTCAGTATTTTTTATGCGTTTATTTATATTTTTTGATTGAATGAAAACTGGTTGTGTAAAATGGACTAGTTGATCTTATTTCTTTTATGATATATTTTTCCGTTTTTTGCATTTTTTTCTTCCCGTATGGTGCCAGAAGTTTCTTGTGATACCATTGTGGGGCGCCTCTAGTTCGCGGGAACCAATATCGGATCGGGTTTCAGTCTGCCAGCTCTTTTTTATGGTCCGCAATATAACCTGCCACTGGCCCCGCAGTTTAGTATGTGACAGAGGAAGAAAGATTGACCCGGGTCATCAATAGATGCACATAGATACAAATCCACAGTTGGTTTTATCATGCATTCTCCCCATAGATTATATGGGGCTAAAATTAGCTTCGGATTCAGAATATCCCCTATAAATAGATCTGATCAGTGGATATATTCATGAACTAGTTGTATTTATGTGATAACCCGGTATTCTGGATGTATTTTGGTATATATTTCATTAAATGTTATCAAAGTTAGTATAATAATATGAAATACATATTCAACTGAGGTCCTAGATATACTACTAAATGTTTCCCTGGCAACGACAAATTATCACTGTGGGTTTTTCCAACTACAATTTTTTATTTTTTTTGAAAAAAGAAAGAAAAAAGAATATAGGGGACCTAAAAATATGTTAGCACTAATAATAGGAAAATTAGAACGATTAAAATGTTGATATATATTATTTTATCTTTAATGAGCTCCTACATATGCTGGGTCTGACTCATCATCAAGCACCACTCCACCATGATAATTGGCTGCCATAACTATACACTCATATAATTTTTTTTCATGGGCATTCGACACGTGTATATGTATGAATGTATCTGCTTCTGCTTTATATTGTGTTTATGGTCGTGTTAGGCAATCTGTTGCGAGCGCTCTCATAATAATTTATAACTAAATATTAACCATACATATTGTGTATCTTAGAGGTAAAAAAAGTTGTAAGATATTGCTTTGTTTTATTTCAAATTTGATGGGTTGGTAATGTTTAAATTAATCTGGTAAGGTTACCATAATATCTTGGTTAAATGGGTAAGCCATAATTTAAAGTTAGAATTATGAAAGTGCTGGTCATATTCGATCACAGCTGTCAGGCAGACGTAATGATCAGACGATCAGGTAGCGAGTTTAAGCAATGCTACACATTCCCGCAGTGGGTGGGGTCTTTTTTTAACCTCAGTACAGACACGATGTAACAATGACACCATTTCTCCATTGTTGGATATGTAAGCTCTTGTAGATGAGTTCTGGTATTCATCAAAATAATTCCTCACGGAAAAGTTGTCCTTTGTTTATAATGGCTCAAAAAAGTTCTGGCAGGAAACTAAGACAAAATGCTGCATCTCTGAAACAGGTGGCAAAGAAAAAACGAAGACCTTGTAAGGGATTGTCCTTGTCATGTGACTGATTGTCTTGTCTCTTTATTGCTACAGCAACAGACGACTGTTTGGGAGTTGCTGAGTGTGATGTCATTTGTCTAGCTGTGACGTCACAAAGACGGCTATAGTTCTTGTTGCCTTAGAAACCAGTTTTGGAGAGATGTTTCCTCTTTGAGACTTATGGATTTCAGTTTGTTGTTGTAAGTCAAAATAACCTCTGGTTGTATATTTAAGTCGTGTATAATGTCACCTGAAAATCTACCCAATTAAAAACACTCGCCAACTCTCTAATGTAAGATCACACACCGACAAAACTGATTCCTTCTTGGCTTGTTGACACATAGAATCTAAAGATGGATCGGAAGCAATTAACGTTGCAGATGCTATATACTCTAGAACTTGATACGCTGTAGATAGATAGATAAATGAATAAATACAATATGTAATTTCATAATAGAGCTAGTCGAAGGAACAAATAACTATATAGATTGATAAATACAACTATTGTTCATATAAGAGTAAAATTTCAAATTTATACCATTACAATGTATAGTTTGATGTAAAGTTTTTTCCCCAACGAATCAACGAACAAACAGAAGACATATAACTAAACCAATACATTGTATGACGCAAAAATTGGAACCAGTTTTACTAATTTTTGTTAAAAAGAAACGCATGCAACAAATAAAGTAGATAGTGCTAAATTAATTGCCATATATGCTTTATTCAACATCGCAGAGCAGTCTGTAGAAAATGTACATTTTCGAGATTTTAATCACACGAAAATAACGTCTTTAATAATTTCCATTATTGTTTTCAAAACATTTTATTTACCTTAATTTAAGTGGCATGCTGTTTTTAATCATATCGTCTTTGTATATATAAATTTTCAGGTCTAATCTTATGGTGAAATGAAAACTTCTTATCACAAAAACACCGGCTCTGGACTTGAAGCAGTTCCTATCTAACATCAATCCGAGCTGTCTAGATATATTCCTCTTGTTTCAACTGAAAAAAAAGAAGAAAAACCAAGTCAAAACAAACGGTTTTTATGGGGTTATACGACACTGAAACAGTTTTTTAATTGCCCACAAAATCTGCACCAGGCCTGGTAGATTTGTGTAAGGGCATTTCCAGCCATGTGTTAATGATTCCATGCTAGATTTTACCCTATTTTTAGGCTACCGATCTTTAAATCTCCTCCGCTGTGCTATTATGGGCTTTAAAAAATGAGGCCACCAGGCTTTAAAAAATGGCAAAATTGTACATAAAAAAGCTCATAAAAACATTCAAAACACACTAGAAGCAAAACTATCATGTTGTGTGTCTTTTTCAAAGAACTAGAATAATTATTTTCATACATTTTTTTAAAGAATAACAATTGCCTTAATATGGATTCAAACATAAAATAAATGAGTAAACATTCTTGTATAGATAAAAACATTATTCTTATAAATCCAGCGAAATTTAGCATTGCTGAAATGCACATGCAAAGAATTAATGCGAAACCAACAGACACAGGCTAACAGAAAAGACAATTAGTAAACACCATGTCAAATTTCTTATGCAAGTTTCCATTATTTAGAAAATACATCTATTGCATAATAACGCATCATGAGTATTTATAATTATGAATCTAATCTAGCTGTATAATCGATCTATTTTGCAGCCAACGGTAGCCATATTGGACGGTGTCAAAATAAACCTTATATTTCACATCGATTCTTGGAGTAATTTACAGAATTTTGGATATTTTGTACTAAGGCTATGATCATTAACAACATAAGATGCAATTTAGGTTATTATACAATCTGTGTACTGTGTATTTTTGTGGCTTTTGGAGTGTCTGTTTGATGGCCGATTTCAGTCTGACATCCAACATGGCGGCCGATATGCTACCCACCCAAGAACCGTAGTCCCGTACTAAGAACATTTTCTACAAATTAACAACTCTAAGGCATGATTATGCACTAAAAACATATCTTTCATAACAATAATGTTGCATACCACATTTTGGTAGAGTATTGTTTAAAAACGATAAAGGAAACATTAGTTATTGTAGAAAAACTAAATCACGTACCATATACCATGTTGCTATATTACTTAGGTTTTCTTGAAATCTAAACGAATTTTCCGAGTTAGCCTGGTATTTAGTGTAAGTTTCATGAAAGTAACACATTTAGTGTCAACTATATTTGTATACTAGTAATATTTGTTGATGCATTTAGCGTATTAAATATGATATAACTCACACTTCCATAACCGTGAACGTATTGAAGAATGTATGGTATCGGAGGTTCGTGATGTTTTTATCAAATTTTGCTAATTTCTGCCATTTATTGGTGAATATTATTGTGAAAAAGAAACATGAATATCTTGGCATTCTATATTGACACTTCGTTGAATTTTAACATAATCAGAAAACTGTAAATTGTGGAATAAACTTCGTGTTATACATTCTAAACCTAGCTCAAGGGTACCCAACACAAACACAACGAATGTAGGTCAGCTAATACCCTTGACCCAGTTGTGTGGGGTGTTTAATGGCTAAGCCATGAGGTTTTTTCTTATGGCCCAAAGGAGTTGTTATATTTTTTGTCCCGTTCATCTTTCTTGATAATATACGCAGGCTGCTAGCCAGTGGAACTTCGGATCATTTTTATATCTGATTTCCTGGTTTCACGTACATTTTTTACCCTCAAAAACAAAACCAGGCCACAAAAAATATATCCATAAATCCAGCGACTCTCTGCTTGGTTTTTGCCGATTGTCAGTGCATTACTTTGGGGTTAATGACCTGTCAACAGTACATTGCCCTCCAACCAATGTACTCTTGTTGTGTGTGTATATTGGCTGAGTAATTCACTCAATCTTTGAAGTATATTTTGTACATTTTATAAAGTACGTAAGTATTATTCCACCATTGCAAATTTATCTAGAGCTTTATCTAATTTACCTGATGCGTGAAAACGAGTAATATAAAATATGGCACATGCCAAAATTGTTAATTTGTTGATTCGATTCTATCAAGTGAAATTTTCAAAGATAAGCAATGTTGAGTTGTTTATATGCAAGATTAATTTCATTTAAAAGGAGTTCGCGTTGGTAAAAAATTTTAAAAGAAAAGTTGTGACAGCACAAAATAATTTCATAAACTTATGAAGAACTCTTGGGAATTTTCGCAAGCATCGTTGATATTTTGAAATATGTTTTGCCAAGTTCTATAGTGTGCGGTGGGCGCAAAATATATATTTGCCTGACAAAGGAATATTGCAGTCGTACTCCAAAATGTATGACATATATAATACCAAATTGTACATTTTTGGTAGGAAGGTATTAATTTTAATACAGAGAAACGTGGAATAAATCCTATCTTTGCTGTGCAGACTGAGGTGTAGGGGAGCAAACGCTAGCCAATCTAGCAACTTGTTCGAGAGAAATCGTATGTTATCACCCTTCTACAGGCATGCCTCTGCAGTTAATCTTGTTTGAAGCCAATAGCTTGGACCCAAGCCCCCTATTCAATGCCTTCTTGGTATCCATGGCAACTGAACGTTCCTTCCAGTCTCCATTTTTGGAAGCTTAGCCAGGGCTTTTTAGAAGCTGCAGTAAAAGCCTCAGCTTCATCTATGTACAGCTTTCCCATACAATTTACCGCCGTCTAACAAATTGTGTCACATTAAGAATAACACAAAAATTGTTCCCCCATTGGGTTAGTATGATAATACGTTATAATTTGTACGCTAAAAGCCTATTTTATCATATATTATTTATGAATGGTTACATAATTGTATATGTCTGATGCTTTACCTTCTAAATTATTATTATACTATAAGCATATATGTGGTATCAAGCTGGTTTCCTTGTTAAGTTTACAATTTATGTCGTTTCAAAACAAAATCGAACTTAACTGGTCCTTAGAAATTTGAAAAATAAATGACTTTCATATGATGTTGTTCACAATGATTTTCTTCTCAGTATTAAATATATGTATAGAAAAAATCTTGGAAAAACCGAGAACCTGGCCATTGTCAAAACATCCAACATGGCGGCGCAGTATCTAGGTCAGTTTTTGTTTAGAAAAATCCTAGGCAGTGTGTCAAGGCATAAATTAAGCGCAATTGATGCGTTATTTTCATGGTAGGTGTAATTATCATGTAGCGAGGCTGTTTATGAAGGAAGTATTTACCTTCCAATGTTTTCTATAATCCTTTTGTTCTGAGAAAGGATTCCCTCATGCAACCTGTCTTAATGTAATAGAAATTTCTGTAAAAGATTTCGTGGCAGGAGGTGATATATAACGGAGTTATTTTATCATACATCAAAATTCAGTGACAGATAATGCATCATTACATTACTTTCATATGTCATCTTTCAGAATTCGAGCAAAGATGTAACAAACATGGGTTGGGTTGTAACATACAACATGAAATCGTCGCAGGAAATATATACGGGTAATTAAAAGCTGATTATTGTTGTTTGACATATTACGTAATGTCATGCAATTTCTCCCAGGAGCCCTTGCGTCCCTGGCTGGACAGGAGCCCCATCTTGCGGCAGTTTTGGGTTCTATTTTTCCCCCTTTGTGATTTTACAACTTTTATTCCTTCTTTTATATCTTGCGCAATTTTCATCTCATTATCATGTTTTCTGCCTTTCTTTTATTCCCTATTTATTGGCATTTTTTTGTCACTCAGACACTCGTGTCACCTATGCCTTGTCAAGGACACATCGTCTGTCTGACTCTTTCATGCTTTCTGTCCCTCTCTAAAATTAATGGCCCTTCCAAACGTCATTTCCCAATCATTCACCACAAATTGGCTGTCGAAATAAAGGAATATCACAGATGAATCCCAGCAAAGGCCCCCCTGTCCTACAAAGTTTCCAAAACTCTTTGAAGCTTCCTTTAAAAATATGAATAATAATATTCATGTAATTAACTATGTGCAATGTGCATTCATTAATTACATAGCATTGTCCCATTGTGGCGCAGTTTGCATTAATTTTCAAAGTACAGTTAGCATATTTTTCCTTTAGACTTTAAGTACTAATTCTCTCATGAAGTTATTTTCTACCTTAAAAATCTTGCTAGAAAGCTTCAAGTTATTTAGCACTACACAAACTGCTCACTAAAATGATATGCTGTGACGTCATGAATTTTTGATCAACTTGACCCATTTAATGAGGGTGTCAGAGAAGCAAGTGGAGTAATTAGGGCATTGAGAGGTGTTGAATGCAGAGGGATTTTGGGGGGTTCTTTATTGGGACACATATTTTTCCTTTAGACTTTAAGTACTAATTCTCTCATGAAGTTATTTTCTACCTTAAAAATCTTGCTAGAAAGCTTCAAGTTATTTAGCACTACACAAACTGCTCACTAAAATGATATGCTGTGACGTCATGAATTTTTGATCAACTTGACCCATTTAATGAGGGTGTCAGAGAAGCAAGTGGAGTAATTAGGGCATTGAGAGGTGTTGAATGCAGAGGGATTTTGGGGGGTTCTTTATTGGGGGGACTATTTGACGTCGCGGATGCGGACAATTTGGCCTCCTAGGAGGAGTAATAAGTCATGGCCAAGAGTTTGTGTGGATGAGTGTCAAGGGACCAGGTCCAATTCTTGCTAACTGGGGAAACACAGCAGTTGTAATTGTCCCCCAGTGTTAGTTATTCCTTTTTTTCTTTAATGAATTGAGTTTGCACGAGCTGCATACCAATGTAGATCAAGCTAGGTCCGCCCTCGAGGATTAGTTCCTGCAGCTACCGCATGGCGGCGCAGCATGACCAATCAAGGCTTACGTAACAGACAGGGGAGAGGCCAAAATCGGGACCTCCTTCCAAAGCAGGCTTTTTCAATTCATCTGTTGTGGTATGCACTTGTGGATGACGGTTTTCTTGGAAAGCCTTGTTTGACATAATTAATGTAAAATATGTGTTTTTATACATTATTTTGCTTACATATACATTGTTTGATACAACAGTGGTTTATTTGTCCTCCTAAATTTTGTATTTATTAGATATTATCAATCTTTGTTGAAGTGGGAAAGTTTGTTATGCTAAGTTTGGGAATTCTGGAAGGAAAAAAAAATCCACAGATTGATATAAATACAGGAAATTGCTAATTTTGATAAAGTCGTCTTTTCTTTTTTCTTGATTACTCTTTATTTATATGCTATAGGTGCTCCAAATGCTCAGACAGAGGGATGTGTGTAAATGCTAGAAGGAACTCCTGCAGCTGGTGCAAGCTCTGCAGTTTCCTGCAGTCATTTGTCTTTCTGTGTCTTGAGCTCTTGCTATCTGTACATATAAAGAAAGAGGGAAAGAGTGGGAAAAGGAACTCTTTCCTGAAGGAAAGAGAAAGACAGATGTGAATAAAATATGGATGAAAGCAGATGGATAAATGACCCAGCTACTAGTTCTATTGTTCCTCGCGTCCACTGAAGCTTATATATTTCCAGGCTGTGTCGTTATTTCTAGAAATATTAGATGTCCAGTCCCCAGGGCCTCATTGCAACTGGACCCTAGGTCCACATGTCGTATATACATTGTAGTGGTGTTCTCCATCAGCCCTATGCAGACAGCACAGCCAGTGGTGCAATGGTAAAAGAGCATCCCACCACAGTGTGTCCTGGGTTAGAAGCTAGAAAATTGCAGTTCTAATAAAGAATGTAAATGGGCATGCGGCTCAATGGATTGATTCAAGGGGGTGGCATGTTACCTTTACTTTTACCGATGATAATAACTGAAGGTGATGATATTTGAATTGAATTTTTCATAAATTATTTCATAGCAATATGTGCACAGCAGAAGTTATGATGAGATGATAAAAAGACTTGAAGGCCAAACCATGTTCTACATTTACCCCATGGGTGGGGTATTTTACTCGTCCCAGCATATTTGATTACATGGTATATAAGAAATATCCTCTGGTAATCTATAAATGTATTCAATATAATTAATTCGTTGGTGAATTCCTTGTCATTTAAAGCCATTACTGCCGAAGCTTCATTTCAAGGAATATTCCTATCATGGAAAATACTAAAATCAAACAAAGGCAAACATAGAACTCTGTTGTTTGAGTTTACATTTCAAATTCATTATATTCTGCCTCAGCAACCCCAAAGTGATTATGGGCTGCAATCTTGGATTATTGATGGCAACCCAACTTGTTTGCCTTATTAATTTTGCAACAGCATGGTTGAGTTTGAAAAATGGCTGGGAGCGAGCGATAATATCAGACAGCTAATGGTTTGCCCCACACTATTATGAGTGGTTGCTATTTTTAGCTACATGCGATCAAATTTGCAAGCTCAACAAATATGCCCTATTAGGCAGTATAGTGACATTGATGGCCCATTTGACATGGTTTGATAAGTGGGTCAGGGCGATGCATTGTGGGTAACTGGGTTAATATATGACGATGCGTTGCCATGGAGACCATTCGAGGGTGCTATGGCTTTTGTTGGGAACCCAGGTCAACGGGTGCTTTTTCTTGAAGGGTGGGTGGGTGACAGGGGGAGGGGGGTTGTAGCAGCAGCATTGGGGGTTTTGTTCCGGGATTGAATTTGTGATTGTATAGAGTCCGTAGCTCTGTAGACCCATGCTTGTCTGCTTGTAGGCTCTCTTAGCATAGGACTATAGTGGATGGCATACCTGGAGGGATCTTTTATCTCTGACGTCATGCAGGAGACTGAACGATAGGGTCATGGACGTGATATGTTGTGGACAGGACTGTCGGAATGTGAGGTACAGGTCGGAGGGGGTGATAAATATGTAAGGAGATGAGGGGGGGGGGGGACAGAAGACGGAGCGCTTAGGAGTTGCTGCTGCTGCTGCTGTTGCTGCTGTTGCTGCTGCAACTCTTTTTAGTTATGATGCTGGGTTTTAATTGTGAATGACCGCTGACTCATGCCTCCAAGCAGCTTTCAGCGCCCTACGTCCTAGTCGTATATCTTGCCCGACTCGCGCTGGACAGGTACGCGACCGACAAGACATCGTGTCGGACACTTGAGACTTGCCAGCATCCAGGACAGACTGACCACTGCCCAGTGGGTGACCGCTGTCCAGCCAGGTAAGGTGTGTCCTTGTACCATGCACATCCACTCTACTGCTGCTGCAGTTTCACACGATTTCTGCACTTTGCACCTTCACGATTTCATTGTTACTGCACTATATTGTTGTAGAATATCCTGATTTATCAAGTTTATGCTCATTCATATG
The DNA here is from genome assembly GCA_932294295.1 of Alitta virens. Taxonomy (NCBI): domain Eukaryota; kingdom Metazoa; phylum Annelida; class Polychaeta; order Phyllodocida; family Nereididae; genus Alitta; species Alitta virens. Next base: position 24,104,483 of record OW028584.1, on the reverse strand, counting down.
TTCCTCGGTGTCAGATCTATAAGATCACTTATGATGCTGCACTTTGCTGCTTACATTGCCTGTGTCTGAACATGCTTCATCCCCTACTGGAACTCCAGCAGCTACTCTTTGACACCGTGACGAGTACGCATGCTCAGTAATTGCCCTAGTAACGCCTGTAAACATTGCCGAATTCTCGCTGAATTCTCACTGGCTGCGAGAATTCATTGCAGACCAGAACTTCGCTGGCCAAACTCATATTTCTTTTGACCATTGCATAAACTCCTGTCCTATAGGCCAGGGATGGTTCCACATAAAACTCTGAATATAAATATTCCACTTTTTTCTCCTCTCTAGGAGGGTAATAAAGCTAGCCCCCATGGCCCCTGTCCTATTTACATGGCAGAATTACCCAGAATTGCATCGTGTTGGCAGTTTGCTTTACTTACATGCCAACTCATATGAATTTCCTGAGCCATGGTCACTACGTATATACCCAGCTTTTTATTCACATTATCTAGCCACCCATGTCAAAATGCCCCAGGCCAGCTAACATACAACATACGATAATAGGGCTATTCTAAATGCCCCTGTCTCTGTTATATAATCCCAAATTAATTTACCCTTTCTCTGAGAGTCTCATGCATGTTAGCCAAATTTGTGAAATGTGGCTTAATCATTTTGGAAATATGGGTGGGTCCTTTTCATACATTCATATTTGTTAGCCTGCAAAAACATTTCAAAAAGCTGCCACAATTCTCATTCTAGGATGATAAATTGCATTTTGTATTGCAGATCAACTTAATAGACATTAATGGCTGGTTATTGTTTTTTTATACCCACTTTTTGTTCCCATGCATTGTCATGTTTCATCGCATATGATATATAGTCATCACTTTATATATGGGGTATGTAATTTTCATATAATGAATGTTCGTATGGTTATGTCTGACAAATGGACACGATATTCATGACAGCTTCTGCATTCAGCATTTTTGTTCCTATATATACTTCCAAATTTGCCAGATAATATCGCGGAATTCTTGTATGATTATATTTGTCATGGTTAACTTTGATACGCATCTGACAGCAATCGTGTTGCTATTCTACCAAATTTCCTAGAATATATCGTACGATTATATGTACCTAAATGTGTCATTTTATTCTTTTTTCCAAATAAGGGCAAATTCTGCAAAAATTCACACAAAACTGTCTGGCCTACGCTTACCCTGTAGAACCGAGCGAGTGAATATTTTTGGCCACCACTCAGTTCACAGGGTCATTGTATGCCATTCCAAAAACAACTGACCACGTGACTTGTGTGACGTCATCAACACCCTCCTGTGATGTCATGAGAATCTGCGCTGGGCGTCAGGTTTGTTGCAAATGTATAGTGTAGTGTAGTTTAGTCACCATAGTTTATTTAGCAAAGTATTCTTTATATATATAGTTAATATATTCAGTTTTCTGTATTTTGTCGTTTTTTAAATATATTTTTGCTAAAAACTCATGTATTCAATTTATTTTCAAAACTCTAGATAAGTTACTGTTTTTCTTTGGGCTTTGTGTTTATTGTTTGTCTCCCCTCCTCCCCCATTTAGGCTGTCAATGTTGGTAGGCCAATTCTAAATTGGTATAGCTTCGATTCGTCTTTTGATCATATTTTTATAATCAATACATTAAGATAAATCACTACAGTGAGACGTCACAATTAAGACCAGGTGTATCCTTGGAATCTGAAAATTCAAGTGACTTGAACTTGTAATCTGAGAAACTCTTAAAATCGAGCTCTCACTGCCACTCAGGTCTTAATATTGAATGTACTTATTTCAGGGGTTCCACTTGTACCATACAATTCCAATTATACTCTATTTGGCATGTGTATCAATCCGTACCATACCATATTTAGTATATCAACAACATGTATTTTAAAGTATCATTATTATTATATGTACACACTGCCTAATTATATTTAGTCCATTTCTATTTAAGACAAAAAGTATGTCAGCAATGGTTGTTGTGTTATAACTGCATCAATAACACACCACTCGCAGCTTGTTTATGCTAAACTTTTTTATTGCCACTTTTTTTACCCTGCCCTAGATTGCCGCCATTTTGTCTAACTTGCGTCTGGCTGTTTAGCATTAGAGTAGTGGGGAATACTATATCACTCTATTTGAACGAGGATCAAAGCTTTGGCGATCGATTTTGCTTTAATCTATTGTGTAAGTTACCTAGTTACTTTTTGTTAGGATTTTAAGCTGGTTTTTAGTTCGAGGTAAGAATAATCGTTTGTTAATCTGCGTTGTGTTTCGTGTAATAGCCGTGCTTGTGAGGTTGTATGTGGTCCACAGCTTCCATTTCCTCAATTTACTGTTATAAGATCTCAAACGGTGTAGATTTACTTGAAATAAAGATTACGAAGAACCAGATTTAAATTGATCTAGACTTAATTATACCTATTCAAATTTTAATTCATTATGTTTGACGCAATTCCTTCTTATTTATCAATTCAAACATTGAAATTTCAATGATAAAATTATACTTTGATTTTCAGCATGAAACCATAAAAAAACATCTAAAATATAACTATATACAGCTATATATGACATACTTACCATTAATATAATGATGTTATATCCTTAATCGATGTATTGAAGAGTATAATGGAAGAAATATTTCGAGAGCTTATCCGACCATCCAACGTCTTATCAACAAGGATACTAAAGAACAACTAGGGCTAAAAGATTTGCCCTCAACAACCCTCACTAAGCCATAAAGGGGTCATTTTACCCCCTCTAAATCCCCCCTGTATGTTGTACAGAAGACTGGACAGATTTATGACCCCAGGAATATATAAACCAACAGCTGTTTTTGGATGTGAAAGATTGCAACAACTTTTGAATTTACTACAACTTGACTTATAATACATTTGAAAAATTCAGAATTTAGCACAAAAGACAGTTTACAAAGTAGTAGTTTATCTGTGTATTTCTGTAAAATATTGAACATGTAAACAACTTAGAAAGTGAGATATTTGAGACGTTATTATGAAACTGAAATATGATTATAGATCAGCAGGCAACATTGTAATTTTTTCTGTAAGAAGCAAGTTTTATGAATTATAGTCTTCTTAAATCTTTGGTTTAAATCGATAGTATCCAATAAAATGAGGATAAGTTTAAACATTTCTGGACTCATTCTATGCTGAATATCTTTTCTCAGTTCTAGTATTTGACCACTAATGCTTCGGCCAGTAGCATGTGTAATTATGTCAACAAAAGACATAAATTATGATGTCCTGGTTTTATTTATGACAGCATCCATGGTGTGTATTTTGTCTGGTCGTAAAAACGAAAATTGCACTTTGGTCAGGTAGGGGTGAGGAAAAGTCCACAATAGGTATTCACCCTGGCAAAAAGATAACTACCCTTTAACCCTAGCTCTTAAAATTGCACGGGTAACCATAATATTTAACCAAGAAAAACATTACACATTTGTTTCAATTTGACTCCTAAGTTATGAGCATCATTACAGACCCCAGTGTTATATAAGCACTACAGCTCCTACATTTGTCTCATGAGAATTCAAACTTCAAACTGCACAGAGCTTTCTTAACATATAAGTTTGATATTTTTTCCTGACGAAAATGTCTGAAATGTTGGAAACCATTTTAGAACAACCAACGAAAGGTAGGTTTCTTTATAATAATTACCAATTTTTGTAGTAAGTAATTATTGCTTACTAATGTTATAGTTTCGTTAATATAACTGATTTTGGTAAGATATATGCTAAGACTGCATCCAAAATATGTTGTTTGTGAACTTCATGAACTCTTTAGGACTGAACTTAAGATCAACTTAGTGCTTAACAGATCGAAATGTACTTGAGAGTATTAAGTACAATTCTAGTTTACTTGAAGGCTAGACATCCCCCTTGGTGCACTGACTCTGGTATATACCCTTATAGACCTATGTGTTTGTTTGTTTATGTTTTTAACTGATGTGTACAAATTATGTATGATGGATCATAAATAAAGAATGTGAAATTTGCTGTCTTTTTTGTGATTATTTATAAGCTGAAATTAACAAATCCCTGTTAATTGTCAATAGGATTCCATTCGTTCTCCAAGAAATTGACTTTCTGAAGCTTCACATATTTCAACGTTCTTGTCGCCCAGTAGCCAATTGTTTAAACGTTCCTGGAAGGTTGTAAGAATGTTAGCAAAGTACATTACCGTTTCTCTTCTGATTGTTCGCCCTTAGAAACACGGCTAAGTTGAATGTTTGCCTCTTCCAAGCATAATTGAACGAAATTGCCACTGTGTTCCCCGCGAAGACCTTGCAAAATAGTGGTCATTTCTCCTGGTTACCCCATAATGTTTCATTCCACGTTTAGACAGAAAAATATCACAGCCTTAAGTCCATTCGTTCGTGTAGGAAGTCAACTAGCTATCTATTTGAATCGTCGGATAATACAAGTCAAAATTTTGTTAAATAGCATACTCGTGTTTTCAGTATTTACTAGCGTTTTTTGGACCGCTTTCGACTTCATTATGTCTATAGATATTTTCTGACTTTCCTGGGATATTTTGTCTATCTGTCTATAAATGTCTACAGATGTTTAAGTCAGTATCTGACTGTCTCTTTATTATAAATGTATGAATAGGATATGTTGTTAATTTGTACACAAGACAGAAAAGTGTCAAGCATGTGTAGTCAACTAATTGGTGCATTTTTTCTGAATGTTTTTCTTAGTTCAGTATTTTTTATAACATCATACACTGCTCTTTTTCCCCAGCTGTCAAACTTGTACATCACTTGCCATTTTTCTGTCTTTATGAGCAAGAACCTTACAAATGAACCCAGCACTTGATTCATAAGTTGACACACGATTTAAGGACTCAATTATGAAGCTTTTTTGCCTAGTGCACTTAACTACCAGTATTTGAACAAGGAAATTTAACGTATATTTCAATTCCAACTCGAGTATAAATCTAAAATTTATCTGAGGTACACATTCTTAAAATATAATTCTACTTATATGTCGCTGCATCATCTAATATCAATGTTTCGTTACATAGTACACACACACAAATGTTTTAGCCTAATCAATATCAGGTTTTAATATAATGAATAGAGTTTTTAAAATTGATAAATTGTCTAAAACTCACAAAAACACAAAATTTCGGTAACTAAACATGCATGTGTAAAACTCGATGCATGATCCATCTATATGTAAGAATATACAATGACATCTGTGTAATTATTTGAATAATATTATCAACAGTGAACACTCGTTTCTATCCCTGCCATGCAATGCTATTTTTGGGCTTACGGCTCTATAGAGCGATGCAGTGCATGATCTATGTAGGGTAGAGAATTATTGATCTGTACTCAGACCTGGTCCAAAAAATGGATATAAAAAGACAGATTTTTCATCATAAATTCGCTGAGTCGCTGGCATTTTATGTATGATATTCTCAACAATGATATATATCTAAGTTGGCAGTATTTCGCAGCAACTATTGATAGGAAAATAAATATATATTTCCTGCTTGAAGTTATGTTTAACATCCACTCGTTCTAAGACAAATATTTGTATTTGTTATATTCAAAATTAACTAGAAGTCATTTACCATTTCGTTGATTTCAATTCTCTGTGAACAAGTTTACCTGATCTTCTTCCACTAACAAAAATGTAAATGTTATGCTGATAAAAGGATGCAAGAACTATCGGAATATAGCTTAGCCACATCACTGTTTATCTGCTAACAGATTACATTTTAAGACAGTCTTTATGTAACCTTGACTGCAGAAATAAATAGAAAAATAAAAGAACAGAAAAACATACAGAAAGAAAACCCGATCTCAGGTCAGTGAAAAAAGATATCCTAAGCATTTTCAAAGCAGAAAATTACGGGGGAAAAAAATTGCAACATAATATATTGACTTCAAAAATGAAAGACTGCTTGTCACCTATTAAGGGAAGCGTATATGATTTATGTAAAGAGATATATATTGAAAAGACTGTTGTTGGATGGAGAATCGTATATCTTAAATGATTTATATCCAAGGGCCTTTTTTCAGCTCCATATACCTGCGTAAAAAACTGTGATGGCATACGTTGAAAATACAAGGGAAAAGAGCCAAAAATAATATTGTTTTTCTACACACAAAAATATCGAAACCTATGCTTTATTTATCATTTCGTCTCGAAAGGTCTGCCTGAAATTATTTAAAGAAAATCGTGATAGCATATACTAAAAATATAAGATAAACAGGGAAAACTAAATACAAAACAAAAGGAGAAAAATGTGTACTATATTTAGGTATATTTTCGTTCAAAGTCTTCCAGAAATAGGTTTTAAAATATCGCTAGCCCGGGGATAGGATAAGGGGATGATAATGACTCCCCGGTCACTAAACTTGCGGCCAGAACATTGACCCCAAGGACGGACTTGGGTCATTGACCGACTCTTGACCCTCTCTCAAATTATGAAAATTGCAATAAAACATGTATAGACTTTTGGTAGTAGTTTTCTAAAGGCAATCATTTCGTCCCTGCTGTCAACCATATTTCATAAATGATAACATACCATTTTATAGCAAATTACTAACAAATTAATGGTAAATTCTATTGTAGAAGTACACGATTTTCATCGAAAAACCTACTAATAAAAACCAAGCCACTGTGACACGGGGTGATATGGAATTATACATTTTCAGTAAGATAAATTTTTCCTTAAATTTCCATTCATGAAAACACGTATCTGGGAATCTTAACTTTTTGTGGATTTGCAAGAAACGAAAAAAGCCATGAGATAGAAAATATTTTCTTTGTAAACACTAGATTTTGTGGGGGCAAATTCCCACTTACACACATCGGAAACATGAGATTAGGTGGAATATTTTGTCGGTGTGGGGCATGTGGATAAAATATCGTTGTCTTTGTTAGCATGTGTGTGAAATATTTCGTTATTGGGAGTGCTGCTAGGCCTGAGATCTTGGTGAAAATCCCAAGAAGCTCAGTATTAAGGCATCCTTCCATCTTGCCAACGGAACTAGGAAATCCCAGAAATTTGTCTTCGTTTCTTACAGCTTTTCTTTCGCACTCGAGGACGCGCTGGATTTGCCATTCCACCTTGGAACGATGCGCTCCTGTCTTTCATACGTAACGTCAACCTCGCTAATGTAACGACGTTTTGCGTGTCACGAGCGTCATTTGTAACGTCCGAAACATTCCCTCATGTCATGGAATGACAAGTGCATTACAGAAGCAGGAAAAATTGTTTCGTTTTCATTCGAAAAAATCCCCCTTTCCCCCTTGAAAATGTTCGCAGCGAAGAACAAGAAAGAAAGTCGTTAGCAAAATTGTGTTGGTTTAATTTTACTCTGGAGAACTCCATCGCTAGAAAACATTAACACTGGAGCTATTTATATTCAAGAATGGTGCCGGGGGGATTTTTTTCCCAGTTAAGAGAAAGGTCGAAGGTTGAATGGGATTCCGAGTGGCAAATGGATCAACAGGTTGAAGGGGTAATAAGTCAGGATCAGGCGGAGGGTAGTTCTACCCCCGTTCTGTTTTCGGAGCTTTGGGTGAAGAGACAAACGGCCTGGAACCCGTGGTAAAAGTGATAGGATCAAAATCTCAAGAATCGTAATGAATTTGAAGATATTACGCCGATAGATAGATAGAGCAAAGCATTTAGAACAATCCCTCTTCAAATGTTTGGCTGAAAAATTGGTGTTTAAGACGAAATATGCGAAAACAGACGATTCGTCTGCTCTGGCGGCGCTCGCTTTAGAGAAAGACGATTTGCTGGGCCCAGTAAACTGCGGACAGCACCTGCAACCGGCGACTGACAAATGAAACGACCGAGAAGACCTGCTTTCTACATTCTTCATGGAAGACAAGAGAGGAATGAGAAAGTCTCTTGAAAAATGTTCCCTTTAAAGCCAAGAGAATTTGTTATCCGTCTCCTTTTTGTGTGGGCTTTTTCTCTAAGGCTTCAGAATAACAGCAACTTGAAATATACGTGTCTTTGATGCCATTACGCTTAAGACTTTGCAGATGTTTTTTGAAAACCGTGTTCCACATCACGTCCCAGTAATTGATAACATTTTGAAATTTGTATATTCCGTGGTGTATTCCAATCTGTTGGAGTCTAAAATTAGCAACTGGCAACAGCTGAATGTATTTGTGTTCTGTTGTACACAATGCATCATGAAGATGGGTTGTAGGTTCCTGCAGTATATATTTCTTTCCATCTTTGTCTTTTTTTCTTTCCTTTCTTTACTTTATAGAAAAAAGAGCCAAACAATGCACATGTTGATTTAAGCATGTTCAGATGACTATAATTTAGCCGAGTGATCGAGAAGTCCCCATTAAAACGGCCCTCATCAAATTAGTCAAAACAGCCTGCATGATGAATTTTTTTTTTCACCAGCTTCAGTCCTAATTGGTTGTATATATTTTCATAGCTAGTCAATGGGCATGAACAAATCTGATGCTGCAAAATTACGTAATTTGATATTTAATTGCCCGATTTGGTCATAAATTTTAAACCTCTTTCATATTTAATGACAAGCCATCAAAGTAGAATTCAAAATCAATATTCTCAAAAACCAACACAACCGGTTTCCCGTTATCTCTCGTAATAGTGACCTTTAAATTTTATTTATTTAAGGTTGTTTTTGGTGATTGTTAATGTCAGTGATGCATAAATATTTGGTTTATTAAATTTTCACATTGGTAATTTGTCTTTAATATCAATAAACGTCAAGAAACAATTATCTTATTCTCAGTGTAAATATAATCATATTAGTATAGTTATATATGAAATAAACTTTTAAATATAAATGTAGAAGATTACTATCAATGAGAACAAGCATAAGCATTTTTCTATGAAACGTGCCATAAATTAGGGCATGTCCATATGTCAACTATATTTTATTATCACTTTAGATATTGCAGGTGGCATTTTTTTATACAAAGGCAAGCATGCCCAATTTTGTTGTGGTGTATTCTGCCTGTGATCAAATGTACGCCGAAATTTATAAGGGGGTCATAAAATGTGTAGAGAAGAGAAGAGAGCTGTGTTTTTTACAGGCTGTCAAAAGACTTGTGTCAAAAGGCATGACAAAAGCTAGCCGGCCTCAAACCCTAGCTTCCCATGGCTTCACAGTAGGGCCGAAGGAGATTTCGATCTCAGTGTGAAAGCCGTTTCCGAAGCGCCCAGCCTGAGTACGAAGCTAACCCACACAACAACATTGCGAGCAGAGAAATAGTCCCTTTCAAATAACCATGCTATTGTCGTAAATGTCACATGGCAACATACCAAAATAGGGTTAGAATATATTACGAGGCAAAATGTTAGAAAAACTTAGTTTGTTTTGCCTAAAAAGGCAAAAAGCCAACTGCCTAACTCGTATCAAGGCCGCTTCACGCCTTTACTGTCACATCCGCCAGGCCACGCCTCCAAACCATTTATCACAAAATCCGCTAGAGGGCAGGCTAGTCTAGCCACGCCTTCACCAACACGCTGCTTCACTTTGGGGGATCGATACAAGGGCCAGCGTCCATTCCACATCAACCTAGCTTGATACAGCTTGGAAATTTGCCTAAAATCGTTCCTCTAGACCGAACATATACAGACGATCTCTCCCCTGATTCTCTATTACGCTTAATATCCCCAAGAAATCTCCTAGAATTGCTCGTCCCCTCCCTGAAAGGCTACATATATGAGCCACGGCATTAGCAGGAATCTGTCCAGGCCATGTTGATATCCTGGGCCTAATTGTCATCTTTATTACGTAACAGCTCAAAGTTCCTTCCCTCGCTGATTTGTTAAGGTCGTTTTCAGGTCACGAAATGTGACGTAAGAGGGTGCCAACATCAATAATTAAGGGGAGCAAGATCTTCCTTTCAAAAGAGTTGTTCATCACCTTTACTGGTTTATACCCAACAAGCTTTGCATTTTTATCTATATTATGATAAATATTTTGCAAGTATCTACTTTCTGTAAACTTCAACATGCATAAAAGAAAGCTTCTTGGACATAGAGATTAAAATCGAGTCACTTTCAATGGTTATTGGCTACAACTGAAGCTATTTAAAAAAGACTATTTTATTTGAGAAAATAACAGCTTTTTTTTTTGGCAATGAGGGCACTTCCATTGCTTCCCAACGCAGTACTGGATCTTTGATTACGTTGCAACAGTCAAGGTGGCGTCTTACGCGACTTTGGAAGACCAAAATAAAGTGGGTATTTGTTGACATCTTGCAGAGGACGGCATTTAGGCTGTCGGTTCGCTCAGACCTCCCTGAAGACGCTTCAAGATTAAATGTCGAAGAGTTCTTAGTCTTCTGAAAAAGTCAAAGCAACAGACAGCTATGTTTTTTGCCTCTAAATATAGAAAACATCAACAGGGCGCTGAAAACCTTAGAGAAGCGCTCTTTCAGTGTAGTGTTTATCACACTTTTCTTTAAATTGCTGCCTCAAAACGGGATTTATGATATTGGTAATAATGTCTGTAGTCATTTTGAGGGGTATATTTCAATCCTCAGTCAATTTATTTACGCTTTTGTGGCGCTTAAAATGTGTCGTCTGCTTTTCCTGCAAGCTTCGCACTCACGACAGACTGAAGCGCACTCACGCGGCAGCCGCAGTAACTACTCGCGAGGAGCGCTCTTTCCATCAGTTGGTGGAGTGGGGGCCCAAGGGGGCTGGAAAAAGGTACCCGACGGGGCCCTGCAACACGTTTTGCGGGCCGATAACGGGCCTAGAATCAGGGCCCTTCTTAGGCGATGGTTTATCGGGGTGCACATGCCCTGGCGACACGGGTTATGAGGGAAGGCAATTTGAAACGCATGTCCTCTTGCAAATAAATGCCAGGGGGTTGTAAATCCCCATGTCCAAGTGGAAGGTAATCTATGGCACTAAGGAAGGGGAGAAAAGGGGAGGAGTGGTAGGCAAAAAAAGGTGTCAATTCTTATAGGGTAGAGGTCAACACCCTTCTCTCCTACACTAGGTGGCGCGCGCAGCCAATTAAACAAGTTGCCCTATGTTCTCCCTAATGTTTGATAAGCACCCCCATTGCCCTCACCCCCAATATATTTCCTATAATCGGCCCAAGACACATTGGATATCACCCCCAGCTTTTGCATACCCTTCAATTTCTTATGCATTTTTCAGCATCACCCTAACCAGACAATAATTCCAGGAAAAAAATCTACAAAATGACATGAAACATATGATACAAATGAGCTGCGTCTGTCAGGGGGTGATTACACTGTATGCCTATTGAAATGGACACTTCAGGAAGACTTTTTTTCATGAACTGGGTACTCAGTTAAATGGGGTTTTAATACAGTGTCAATTACGCAATGGCGTCACACTTGAATTGCTGCTGCTGTGCCCCCAAGGGGGTAAAATATTCGCACACAAACCACAGCAGCAGCAGCAGCAGCAACGGTGTAGCATCATTTGCACATTCCTTTAAAGGGTGAGCTAAAAGATATGCTTCATCTCTTAAAAGCACAAAGTTGTGAGTAAGAAAAGAGAAAATTCAGTTGAAACGCAGACTTGTTAAAAATGGCGGGCTGAAGTCACGCAGAAGTGTTACAGCGAGTTACCGCGTCACCTGTCGGTGACTTATGCAGTCATTAGATCGTGACAGCGTGTGACACACTCCCGTATGTGCGTCGCCGAGGTCTTATTGCGTCATAAAATCACCCCAGTGACCTCTTGATGACATCAAATGACCTCCAAGAGGAGTCTGGGGTCACCATCAGATCTTTGTTTATATACACTCTGACCGCAGAGCCGTGACCTTTCAGCCAACTTGACAACCACTAATTAACTTTACTCAAACTTTTAATTGAGTCACCTCCCAGTCCTTGTCCAATTACTTTGACTTTTATCATGTTGTCGGCTCTGGGTTTATGACAGAAAAAGTTGTCACTTTAAAAGAAAAGAAATGTTCAGGATGAGCTGCATGAATCCTAGAAAAAATAACACGATATCTGATGGCTTTAGCAATTTAGGGATTATGCAACTTTATTTGAGGGCATTATTAACAGTAATAATTAAGAGACGGACATTTCATTTACTAGCCATCCACTTTTATATTTTCATAACTTAACATATTTGGACACCCGGATCACATAGTTTGCATAATTTAAAGTAAATGTCATTTTATGCATTCCAACATTTGTCCATAGAATGATAGACAACTGTTGTAAGAACAGGAATTTATAACTTAAGGAATACTTTTTTAATAATATCAAGAATGCTTCGCTCTTGCTGCGCCGTCCAGCGTGACCTCGTTAAAAAGTGGTCAAGCCACTGGCGACCTCTAGCGGACGCCACTGCTCTGGGTCTCTGAAAAAAAAAAGAAGAGATTTTTCTCAGTTTGGCTTCACATAACTCATTAGCAAAGCACGACAATTGCAATATGTGAATATTGATATACATTAGAATATATTATTCATATATTACTTTTAGTATTGCAATTGAAAATGGTTATTAAGACACAAAAATCAATCATTTGCTGGGATGCATTACAAAGTGCTCTATGTGTGGGTAAATCAAGGGGGCATCAAAGGTGTCAGTGGTTACCATAGAAATAGATTTATTAAGATTTACAACCAAACCAAATTCAGACAATGCAAGCATGGCTTAATAAAGTACAAGAAAAATGCTTTCAATTGGTGTTTAGGTGGCCTAAAGATGTCAAAACTAGAAGGTGCAATCATGCAAGTAAGATAGACCAGCCACATCTGTGAGACTTGTGGTAAAAGAATGCTGAGATGTTTTACTACCAAAGCTGATTGACAAACTAAAGGCTGCGCAATCAACTTCATACTTAAAGGACTAATTACCAAAGAATTTATGACTAAACATAACAACACAGATTTGATTTGATTTGATTTGAGATTCAGTCAGGTAAATTAATCTTAATTCAATAAGATGACTTTCATGCACAAAATAAAAACTAGAGACTAGTTTGCTGTCAAACACCTCTTACTGTGCCTTACTTATAATATTAATAAAATCCATTCATAAAAATGGACATCGGACCCCATACAGCTGCTCTTTAGGCCATCAGTGATTTTATTGTGGGTTTGTTTGAAGCAGTTTTTAGCTAATGTAGTTACTGGAGTAGACCCTTCAGTTGTAATATTACATTCTATGGTGTACGCTGGGATGACAAGTCATAAATTTCATGGACAATTTCTCAATTCATAAACAAAGCAAAAGCAATTATGCATGTGCATACAGTATAGACCATTTCATTGAGTAAATGATGCATGTAAAAGCAGCTTACATGATGTGTCAAGTAATAAAATGCTCATATATCAGAGGAAAAAGCACTTGTGAAATGTATCAGTAGTTTATGAGTAGATGTGTGGCCTCGGACCCACATCATTGGGTATTACAATCTAGCACTCTTCATTTTGTTCATCTTTTCTGTAGATTGGGATTCAAACCCACAACATCAGAATGACATCATTATTGTGCTCATTTCCAACTGGACTACAGAATGCTTTAAACATAGGAAGATGCTAGGTGTTCACCATATTGATTGGGGGGTGTTTGGACTAGAGCAATGTATGTAGTGTTGGGTTCGAACTCACAACTTTGTATGATTTAGGCTAGACCTATTACCACTAAGCCACTATAGGGGAATCGCTCTTCAATCCACAGGAACAGGCATATATGTTGGGCATTTGTGCCGTTTGTGCAGAGCTTTGAACCCACAACTTTGGGTATATCTCAAAGCACTCTACCACCTAGGCCACCCAAAAAAATTATAAGACCTGATATTGCTTTGTAGTGGAAGGACAGTTGAATAGACTGATTTGTGCATGGATAGACGTGCCTCTGTTTATCCATGCTATTCAATAAGCTATCCTCCCTAGCTATCATAACGCGCAGTGCGCAGGGCCATAAAACAGGGTCTAATACAGTTAAGGCTCACCAAGCTGTTTACTGACCATTTGCAGCTATCAGACTGGCAGCAATGTTTTGGTTTGGGCTGTTAAGCTGGGATTAAGCACAGTGGAGGTTATTGGTAATATATTGGGCAGTGTTTTGTTTTGGGGAAAGGGGTGTAGATGATGCTACTGGCTGCTAGTTTTTGGGGGTGTGTATGGGGAATGCATCAGAGTGATTTTGAAGGCAGATATAGAAAGCTAGGTGAGGAAGAACAGCAAGTGATGTTAAAGCAATAGTTGATAAAAGGAAAAAGAGTGAGAGAGCGACACACACGCGTGTTCTTCTCTTTCGCTCTCTCTCTCTAGCCTGTAAATCAGCCTGTATTTATTGAATTTGACAGAGTGAGCGCCAGTGTGGGCTGACTGAGAAGGCGGGAACACTGAAGCTAGGCTAGCTAGGCGGACAGGCCATGAGAGCCTCACACCATCACACTGACCCAAGCTGGGCAGAGGACGTGGACCAAGAGCTACTGAGAGGGAAACTGGGGTTAGCTTCAATTTGCCACTAGGCGTCTCACTGTCAAGGTGCTGCTGATGCGTGTGTTCCTGGCCCCCGCACGGGCTGGACTGCCCAGGTAGCTGTCAATCCATATATGTCAGAGGATACCACGTGATGCAGACATCATAATTAAGAGGCCGAACGGGAATCTAATTAGATTTTTTGGCGCGCTTATATTCAATGCTTGCAGCCAGTGTTTTGCTTTCAACTACAGTGTTTCCCAGCGCTCCCCTACCCACTTGGACTAGCTGTTAGGAGCTGTGAGCTTCGCCTGGACGGTTCTACACAACGTTTCAGCTCCAGCTCTGCTCATAGCACACATGCACGGAGCCACCTGATTGGCTAGAAGCTCTGACATCACATTAAGCAGAGGGGGATCTGGGTAACCCGTACACATAGCAGAGAACTGGCTACAAATCATTTGCCCCTGTATACCAGTAGTCAGTGCACTCAGTGGAGAGATGAGTACGTGAAAAAAATGAACTCTTATTTCCCAAACCCTTTTCTTCTGCAAGGGGACGGACAGACGTCCACAGGGCTACAGTGCAATTTTACTGGAATAACAGCCAGCAGGTATGATCAGACATCCCAGGGGTTGTTTTGTGCCAACCAGGCTATGTCTGGGCAGTATGGCTCGACGGGCAGCCCCACTGGACACCCTGGACATATGCCCGGGCCTGGAGACACCAACAACTGCAGACCAGGGGACCTAAACGGTTACGAAGGGAGTCATCACCACGTGAACGCAGGCTGGTCAACCCCTGCAGCCGCTGGAGCCCAGCAACCGGACTTTAACAGTCACGGGGGCCCGTCAACTACATGTTCCGGAGAAAATTCCATCGGGTCCCCGGTATCACACAACTCTTACAACAGCCCAGCCCAGCAGTCAGTCCCTTTCTACCCCTGGATGGGGGTTGTAGGTAAGTGACAAGCCTTTTTATCACCTAATTATAACCCCCTGCATGCCTCATTAACAATCAGAGAGTTGAACCCTCTCCCTCCACCAGCAGGTTGCATAGAAACGCAGACCCTGGTCTAGGCCCCTGAGTCAAAAAGAATCTTCATTCGCTAACAACAGCAGCCTTCGCTGCAGAATAATCAATGAAGTGTCTAGGCATGTGTCCGAGGCATTAATGATGCTTTAACATGCTGTATGAGTCTACAAAAGCATGCTTGCAAAACCAACACCAGCCACGTTGTTTTGTTGACGTTCCCTGACACTTCACAACATTATAGCAGATACTAAAAGCCCATTGGCTCTTGCCTTCCATGTGACTAGAAAAACAGCCTCGGACCAGGGTCTATTTCTTGCACCAAAACGTCGTTATTTTGTATATATTGCCACCAACTGTATGTATTGGCTGTGATGTGTGTTTATCTGTCCCCCACTTCATCTAGACCTGCTCAAAGTTCGATCTTCCCATATTGAGAGGCTGCGCATGAATCCAGCAGAAAAACTGGGTCAAAAAATGCCTAGCAAATCCCTGCTCTCATTCTAATGCTTTTATTTCAGATTAATGAAATCCCAAGCAGTTGTAGTGTCCGATCATGTATATTTCTTGCTGTTCTGTCATTGTGTGATTGTAGTGTACCTGTCATGTCAGTGTCTGTCATAAAACTGACGTATCTTGTGTTAGCTGTGTTTGACACCAAGTCACATGACTGGGGTCAGACCATTTTTTATGTTCTGCGCAGTTTTAGCCCAAAACCCCATCAACCAAGCCAGTTTGACTATCGGTACATCGAAGATATGCCAATTTGACTCGATAGAATCTTGTCACATAACCTGTACGAACGAACGGGGCGCATGTTTCATACAGGAAGCCCGTCTTTCTGCGATTAGTACTAGTGCCACCCGCACGGCGTCGCCACTGGGCTGACCTGACCCCACACTTTTTTTTCTCTGGATATTTGCATAGTTCTTCCTGGCTTCATAACTGATCAAAATCATGTCGATATTGCCATGTTATTGGTCCTATCTACGTCTCTGTAGCTAGTCTAGAGTGTCACAGTGTTTGTAGGGTATTTACCCCCATGTTTATTGCTGGGATGAGGTCAATTACCCCTTTAGTGTTTTATGATATCATTAGTGGTGGGTAAGGACCAACATGGGCTTCTCTACAGCCAATAAAACACACCACGTGTGGGCCTTTTATGCCCCCACCAGAAATATTAGCACTGTTTTTGCCACAAAACTCATCGTCAGAGCATTTACAGACAGTATTCTCACAGTTAGTATTTTGCAAAAGCACACATGGAGCTGGCAGCTCATAAACAAACTGAGGAGCATGTAGACAATGGAAAAATGAATTGTGGCGTCATTATTTTGCCCCTGTATGACACTCTGCTCGTATCTTCTTGAACACCAACAGGAAAATTACTCACAATTTGTGCTCTAGCCTCACCAGTGTTCCTCATCAAAGTATACACTATTTTCTTGAATGAATGAGAGCTTATAGAAATCTAGTTATATCAAAAAGTCTTCAAATATCTTTATATCAAATTTACAAATCCTACAGAATTTGATATTGTGATGTGTCAGTGGTGACCTGTATGATGTGGTGAATGTTTTGCTCATATTTGTACAATTTGACATTTTATCCAATACAATGTATTGCAATTTTTTGACAATTTTACACCAATAATTTAACTTCAGAGACCAAACGTGATGTGAAGCCATACGAAAGCAGATATTAGTTTTGTTAACAACCATCGAATTTACTTGTTTTTATATCATTCATCCATTCATTATTTCTTTCCTTCTTTCTTTCATTCCTTGGTTCCCAGTTGTCCTTCTTTCTTTCTTTCTTTCTTTCTTTCTTTCTTTCTTTCTTTCTTTCTTTCTTTCTTTCTTTCTTTCGTCCGTCCGTCCGTCCGTCCGTCCGTCCGTCCGTCCGTCCTTCCTTCCTTCCTTCCTTTGTGATTATTTTCTGAATTCATATTATTATCCAAACCATTGGTTTTTACCTCATTTCTTAGCACACTTTAGCACCTTCTTGGGGCACTAGACTCTAGTTCATCCTAGGCACCTTCTTGTATAGGTGAGGTACTTGCTAAACCCCATGTCCTGCTGAGAGCTTCTGGTAGTACAAGGGGGCTGGAGATAGCCACTGGGCAAAGTAGGGGGTCAGAAACTCGACCAGGTTGGGATGGGGGTATCAGCCCTATCTGAAGAAGGGTTTTTTTATGCGATCTTTGTCTCTGCGGTTTGGTTACGTGGGGGTGCCCAAGGATTTGGGGTGTGAAATGAAAGACTGAGCTCAGACTTGGATTGACAAAGATGTTCATTATCCATTGTATGGATCAGTCAGATAATTTTTCAATGATTAGTTCACATTGTTTAATTAATCTAAAAAAATATATTCTAATTTCCAAGGTGATTGGAATTTTTTTTATTTAAACAATATGTCCACCAAGACACTTGGCACATTAGCATCAATTTACCTCTGCAGTGTGAAATTGAACTGTAAGGATGCTTGTTACTTGGGAAGGGTTTTGTGTGAGGAGATATTACCCTGATGGAGAATTAGGGTTGTTCCTGCTGACTGTAATTAAGAAGAATCTGTGGCATGACAGATGAAGGCAGATCAAGGGTAAACCCTGGTATTAAGGGGGGTTGATGTAGATGTATTTGTTGCAGGAGCATCTTGTAGGGTTGAGAAAGATGGGTTTAGAAAGATGCAAAGAGATAGATGATTCACAAGACAGAAGTAGGACTCTAGGACAGAAAAAATCAAGACAAATGCTACTTAGAGCAATTGTGCTGGCCATAGCTGCAGGGTGTGCCTTCTGACGTTTGTGTTATCCCTGTCAGTCTCATCACAAGCTCATGTCACGCGGGATCTCGCTGCAAGTGAGAATCTCGTGCCCACGTGACCCCTGTGGGATTGCAGGCCCTCTAGGTTGTTGACCTCCAAATGGGCAAGCTGTATTTGGCATGCATGTGAGGCTTCTAGGGCTATGTGCATTGCCTTTGCTTCTGCTGCTGCTTCTGCTGCTGCTGCTGTTGCTGCTGTTGCTGCTGCTGCTGCTGCTGCTGCTGCTGCTGCTGCTGCTGCTGCTGCTGCTGCTGCTGCTGCTGCTGCTGCTGCTGAGGGCTTTTGTTGCACAGCAGTTTGCTGAAAAGTCATTGGCTGACGTTTTGGGCAGCTACCATGCCAGATGGTCGCTTTGAAGTGTCCCCTCCTCTTGTTCTTTCTTTTTTATATTTCTTTCTGTCTAGCTATCTGTCTTTCTTTCTTTATATGTGTGTCTGTCAAGACCTTATCTTTTTAAAATCTGTTTGTCTATTTGACACAATCTCAGTTGTACAGCTAAACAATTTAATGTTCCCACATAGACGTCTGTATCAACATTTTTTGAATGCCATTGTGCATATTCGGGCTACTTCTGCTATGCTAACAATGCACTGTAACTGTAGTAAACTTGTGATGCCAGTTTCCTCTGTTTTTCTTTAAATGTTCCACTGAGCTTACAATTATTTCCTTTTTGGCATAGTTACCAAATATAGTTTTATATAAAGTTGTACAAACTGCACATCTACTGGTTATGTAAACTGCGGGTGTATTATAAAACTGAGGGGTTGGTTTGATTCTTTGAACCCTGAATTGCATCAGTTACCCCGATTCCCATGGTTACCCACTTAGAACACCTTTCTACCCAGCCTAAAGGGGATAACAGTTTTACCCTTGAAGGGTATATTCGGCCAGTTCAAATCACCCTCTATAATAAGAGCGCGTAAATCAATTTAATCGGGTCGCTGTCGTTTCTACAATTAACGGCAAGGACATCAGTGTACTTGTGTGCAAAATCTGTAGCTTTGTCATAAACTTTGTGAATTTTGTTTTTGTGATCATTTCGCGTAACAGGCGCCTGTGACAGTACACAAGAATTGAGTTCAGAGAATCATTGACCCAAGCTCACCAATGATATGAAGTTGTAAACAGTTATAAAAGAACATAATTTCAGCCGGTGCCAGTGTTATTTCGAATACTTCAAAAAGAGTCATAACGAAAACAGGAATGCAACACTAATAACCAAAGAATTACCTATTTTAGTACCCATCTCTCAGATTTCTGCATTCATGTCCAAAACTGTGTAACATGGTGTGGACTCAAAGCAGCCTTATAATCTCATCATTACGTCTGCCTCAGGCAGCTGGTAATATAACAGGTGTTTCGTTGTTTTTGAAAAATAAGAAGCACTGTCACCTGTAACTGAACAACGAGGTTTATTATCAGCTTCTAGACTTTGTAAACAAAGACTAATTTGACAGCTAAACCCATCAACCCAAAATGATAAGAAATACACACAAATATTTACAAGTCCTTCAACGCTATCAAATACTTTATTAAAATGCGGCTATCTCACACATATTTCCATATGCGGTGCAATTGTATGATAAAATTATTGTTTTTGGATATCATGCTCAATGGTAAAGATGGTATAGCAATGTTTTATCAATGTCGAATAAATCTTACACGAAATAATTTATCATTAATTCGTTACATTACATTACTAAACCTGTGCTGGAGTGACTAATTAAAAAACAAAATATTTCAAACTCTCACCTCATCAAATACCTTTTTAATGACAACCATACAATAGTTCAAGTTATAGAATTACACATAATACAGGAGTAGACCGCCGTAACCCATTGTTATTTTATGAATTATTTTCACGTACGTAGCTCTAAAGATGCTGAGCTGCACAGTAGCATCTCCATCTTGCTTGCTGCTGATGCAGAGATGAAAAATGGATGCAAATTTTGCAGAAGAGACTAATAAGGAAAATAGACCTTCATGTTTTACTCTAATCATGCACACAGGTCTCCCGAGAGTTGAGCTTATGTTTTCTGGGGCCAGGACCAAATGGATATGCTCAGAATTTGTAATGCACTCTTTTGCTGAAAATGTTTCGACCCAAGAGAGTAGAATGCTGCAAACAGCAAGCGCACGAAGTAACGAAAATGCTGGTTAAACAAATGACTAAGATTTGGCCTTCTCAAAATACAAACGTTTTCACATTGTAAGTATGAGTGTACAGTTAAATTAGTTTTAAGAAAGAGAAGATTTTTAAGTTCAGTAGCATCATTAATGACATAGAGTAAAAATATGCTTTATGAAAAACCGTAAAAAATATGACATTTATAAGATGTTTTTATAATTTTTAAATTCATTTTGGTGTTTCAAATTATTATACTACAATCTACATCATTCCATTTGTCAGATCTGTTTGTTCTAAAAGCAATATATATATAGATCTATATTGTTGCATTTAATGTATATAAATTGGATAAAACCAGCCAGGTTTCATTCTATAACGCACAAATTTGTTTACGACCAACACTACATCTTCACACATTAGTTTAAGGTATTTGCCGAAGCTTTAGCGGATCCTGCCTCTGATTCATAAGCTCAACACTCCCACTGATACGAGTGTTGCTCCGAATAGGGTTTTAGATTGAGTGGGTTTTCTACTGCAGGACACAGTGGGTTTCCCTGTAATGAGTGGGGAATCTGGGCCGGCTGCCTGCCTAGATTGATGAAAATGCACCAACTTCAGGAAGCCTGCGCGACAACCACTGTAATGTAAATAGGGTTCAAAGGGGAATGGGCTACGCCGGCGCTCTATCTAAAGACAGCAGAAATGCCTCGGAGTCAGCTTGGAAATGAGGGTGATTATGAAGAGGAGAGGAGAGGAGAGGAGAGGAGAGGAGAGGAGAGGAGAGGAGAGGAGAGGAGAGGAGAGGAGAGGAGAGGAGAGGAGAGGAGAGGAGAGGAGAGGAGAGGAGAGGAGAGGAGAGGAGAGGAGAGGAGAGGAGATATATTTCTGTATCAATCATACATCATTAGCTAAATTTGATATTGCATCTAGTTAATGATAACACATTTTATATTAAAACACAATTACTATGCCGATGATATTGCAACTGTGGTCTCATACCATTCAGATAAGTTTGTGTCAGGTTCGAATCCAGTTCGCAAGTTTAGCTCCAGCCTCTTTACTACCTCGGCTTAGAACTAACAGTTCTTGCAAAGATGCGTAGTATCAGGCTATTCATCTTAAAGGCATAAAATGTCACCATCTTTGCGAGGGGCCATATCAACGCCTTGGCTATATTGACTTGGAACATGTGCGGGTCTATTTATAGCAGCTCCATCACAACCTCCTGCATCAATACTGCAGCAGCAACAGCAACAGCAGCAGCAGTAACCCGAAAACCCCGATCTACAGACGTGATTCTGTCTTTTTTTTCTCCGTTGCTAGGAAGCCATGGTTGCCAGCTGCAGCACCAGGCGTGTCAAATGTTGCTAGGGCCAAAGTAGGGTATCTGTCATGGATGACGCAATGGGGATGCTTTCTAGAAATAAGGGTTTTTAGGGTCCCATATCAAAATGATTCGTACACAGGTAAAGTGAGAAATTGCAAAGGTATATTCAACCAAATCTCAATGATAGGTAATGAATATTTTGATGGGAATCTGCCATGAATGGTAGAATAAGATACATTTCATATTTCCATATCAAATTACGAATTTAACAAGATCCTAGAAATATGAAATTTTATGTGTGTCATTTGCTAATATGAAACCTTGGGAAAAATTATTATTTTTTGATATGTCAAAGTATGTTTTTCGCGATTCATCTTGGTCTGCAGTTAGATCACTTTAACATTCAGCGGCTCTCGCTGATAAATGAATATGAAACATTTAGCATCAGTGATGATTCAGCCTCCCCTCTCAATGTAATCTGCATCATTTGCAAAACAGCATCAGCATCCCTAGCTTGGGATGGGACAACCCTAATCAAGAATGGGCTAGCCTGATATTCAGCCATTACACAGGCACATGGATATGCGAATCACTGCTACATTTTGCTTAATCATGATATAGTCAACACTCACGAGGCACTATCAAGTGTTATCTCATGTTTGCCTTACGTAATCGTGATCCAATACAAGTTGATGATGCTGATGATATTGCGTAATAGACTCATCAGTGTGTGTGCAATGTCTAGAGTACAAAATCCACGGTATCAGTTTAATAATCCAACAAAACAAAAAAAATGGAGGAAAGATTTGAATTGATAGGAATGGGAACGACAGATTCTCTTCTCTTCTCTCCATGCCTATATCTATTCTCTTCCATTCTCACCTCTTCTCTTCTCTCTATGCCTATATCTCATCTCTGCTATTCTCACCTCTTCTCTTCTTTCATCTCTCATCTCATCTCGTTTCATCCCATATATTTTCTTCTCTTTTCTCCTCTCTTTATAAAAACCGATTTCATCTCTTCTCTTTTCATGCACTTCTATCCTAGTCTCATCCGAGTCAACTCATCCCATCTCATCTCATCTCTCTCCCTTCTCTCCTCCCCTCTCCTCATCACCACTTCCACTACGACTAGCCATACAAGTAGCCTGTGGGGTCCAACCTTCCACCGAAATATTGCCCCCCATTTTTCACTGGCTTTGATCAATAGCAAGGGTATTGACCTGTGCCCAGCCATGTTAGAAATTGACTTCAGACGAATTGGTGGCATAAGTCAGTGCCAGACCTCCCATGTTACTTTTAAGAATTTATACGCCCATCAAAGTTCTTGGGAAAGTTAAAAATACGACATATTCTTGACAAGATGTACGGCACTTTAAAAGACACTTCCAGTCAATAAATAAGATAATGCTGGAGCATATACTTAGATGTTTTAATTTACAACAGCTTTATTATCATTATTAATAATTTATCAAACAGCCAGGGCATGTTTGTGTACTCTCTTTAAAGAGTTTCTAAAATGCACTTGACATGCATGTAATTTGTTTTATTTCTGTGAAAATGTTGGATATTTGTTGTGGATATTTTTTATGAGTTATCTGAACTTATCTTTAGATTGACATGTACTTGCAAGCCTACACTTGACTAATTGTGTCCAGGAATAAATACATCATAGGCCTGTACCCATGAGGAGGGATTGGGGGCACTCAGTTTTGGCTAGGGGAAGTTTTTAGGGCATCTGTATGTCCAGGTGTAAACATCTCCTAAAAAAAAGTGGGGCAGTGTCATCTATCAGAGCAGAAAGAGGCAGAAAAAATACTGTTTACCTTTTAAAAAGAAAAAAAAAATTAAATCGTTGGATTTTCCAGAGTGTTTGACAGTTGATTGATATCTGGAGGTTCCCGGATGTTTACGACTTACTAATAATATCCTTTGGGGTTTCCCCCTTAAATCAATGAGTGGATTTCCCTACCATTAGTATAATTTGTTGAATGAAGTTTTTTTCATAGGTAGTACATATGCCCTTGACCTAGTTTCTCATTTGTTTACAAACAAACTGCTGCTTATTCATTGATTTTTCCATGCCATGGCAGCATCAAGAGATATATGCTGCATGGCATCATTGGACTGATACTTTCTTCCTCTCTGTGTATCTTACAATCTGTTCGTCTGTCTTCATTTTCTTTGATCTCAGGGACTATTTTCTCTTGTGTCTTGTACAGAAATTGATAGCCCACTGAAGTAGGTTACTCCGCCACTGGCTCAAGTACCATTGACCTAGAAACATGGGGGAGTATTTATTCTATCCTCGGTCCAACCTTTTTTTTTCTCTCTCTCTCTCTCATCCTTTTTTTTCTGTAGCTTCAGCTCAGCCTGTGCACACCATGCTAGTATTCTAGGCCCACAATTCTTGGATTGTAGCAGTGTTGATATTTCGAGGTAGTTCCTAGAAATATAACAATCAACTGAAACTGTTCTTGTTTTAATACTTTGATTCTTTCTCTTTTTTTTTTAGTTGAATCATTAACTCAGATACTTGAGCTATTTCAGTAGCTATCGACTCCCTCTCAGACTTTATTAAATTCCACTGGTACCTTGCCTGCAATTAGATCTCAAATTAAGGATATGTTAAGTTGGAACTTTGGATCATCCAGGCACCATCTTTGATTTCAGCGTCCGTTAGTAACCTAGCAACGGGGGCCATAGAAACGCTTCTCTGATGTACAAGTGTCAATTTACAGTTGGGGAGAAGCAAAAGGAATTCCGGGTGATCAACAAGTGTTGGGAGAGTCAGTCTATCTTCATCAGGACAGACCTTTTTTGTTCCCTTAATTGGAGCGTTTTACTGGGGGAGAAGCCCTTTTAAAGGTCATACAGTGTTGCTCTGGAAAGATGTGCACAGACGGATAGAAATGTCTTTGTCAATGTCTCAATGGTACTGGATCTGAAGCTTTATCAGCTTATATGACCAGCCGCAGGCAGACGTCATGATGATATGAATAAGGCTTGGAGTGTCCTTTTTTTTAGTTCTTTTTTAAAAATAATTATCTTGTGTTGTCTTGTTTATTAATTGAAACTTCAATCTCATTAGATCAGTTTAATGTTTTCTAAATGTTTTGCATTTAAAAAAAATCTAATTACATATGTCACCCAAGAAAATGTGACTCAGGGTTGTCTGTCTGTCTGTCTGTCCTCAACTGATACAGCTGATATCCAAAGGCAACTTCTTCGAATGGCCAACCAGCGTTGAAAAGCAAAATAGTGTCATCCGCATAGCAATCAAAGTGTCCCAATTCAACTTACTGTTGGCACAGAGCTGTATAGACTGCCTAGTAGCATTCTAACCAAGACTCAAAGCTTGAAATCATCGATGATGTTATTGCATTGCTACCCTGCACAATCAATAAAAGCAAAGTCTAGCTAGTGAATGGCAAGAGTAGTAGCAGAGATAGCCTTTGATGTTAATATGAACATTAAGCAGGCACGCGCAAAGGCTCTGCTCCCATTAATCTAAGTCACATTAGCCCAAAGAGGCAGTTTAGCTCTTTAGCTCATGTCAGAACAGATTGCTAAAGCTACACTTCAGGTGAATAGATCTTATACAAAAAAAATTCTCTATTCATATGTGCCCCATTCAGGGGGTAGCTCAAATGCAATGGCTTAATCTATAAAGGTTTACTAAAGGGGCAATTTGTGTGTGCTAAATACCCCTCACCGAGGTTCTTGCATGAATCGATATGCCTAATGCACTGTGTGTAAGCAAGGTAGCTGAGGGGTTTATGAACTAGCTAGCTACTTTTTGGGGTCATGGGTTTGATTCTTAGACTGGCAATCTCGGTGGGCCACTACATTGGCTGTGCCTTATGTGTTGTTACCATGCAATGACAGGTAAAAAGACCCAACCAACTAGATATGCAAGTGAGATATCATGGGACTTGAAGCCTTATCATATCATCATTACGTTTGTCAACTTGTCCTGATAGATGGATAGAAAGAGAGAAAGAGAGAAAAAAGATAGATAGATAGATAGAGAGAGAGATAGATAGAGAGATAGATAGATAGATAGCTAGATAGATAGATAGATAGATAGATAGATAGATAGATAGATAGATAGATATAGACTGACTGACTGACTTGATAAATGAAAGAAAGTCACATACTTATCACATTTCCTTTTTCTCATTCTCTTTCTCTCGATAATGATCAGCCATTCTTCCACTTGGCACTTTAATGGTCTAGCCTCACCTCATTTGGTCAATTCTCTTGAAAGATTTACACCAAGAAAGAAAATTAGGAAGTCCTAGACTAAACAGCTGAATTATTACTGAAGATCTGACTTGAAAAGAAAGCTATTGCTTGTGATCTTTGGCAGGTAGAAAGAGACTATGGAATGAAGTAATAATAACATCTTGTGTTTTCTTCTGCATTGCAAATTTGTTCATTAAATATTGATAGTCCAAATTTGGCCTGCACACACACAGAATAGAGCAAACTGCTGTAAATGAATTAATTTATGTCACACGTTAACTAATCACATATGATGTGCATAGACACATAGGTCCATGAAATATATAAGATACATGCAACTGACTGCTAGTATATTCTCATTCCTTTATGGCAGCAAATTAGATGGCGTTTCAGCTATGGTGGCAATTTGGTTTATCTTATGGTACACATGATGAAGATTTCTTACTTTCTTCTTTTTCATTCTTGCTTTTAACCATGGAGTCAAAAATAGACTACTCTTGGCTCAATGCCTTAAACAACTAAAGTTAGAGAAGACTAATTCCATCGCATGCATCATTGCAGTGACTGGTGGGGAACCTCTTGCAATATGAGTCATTTCTGAACGCCTGTTGCTGGCCCAATCTGTTTAGTAGATGGTATTATGAGTTTGACAGCTTTTTAGCAAATTATTTTTTCTCCTCCTTTTGTTCTTATTGCCTCTGTTTTGTATGATGGGGTGATATGGATTACCCCCAATGTTTTGTCACCCCGTTCCAAGATGCTTCAGCATTCGGCTTTTGTGCATCGGACGCATTGCAGGTGGCGCTGCAAATCGCACGAGCTCACGCGAGAAGGGAATTCATATCTCCCAGTCACGTGATATCAACGAGATTTGCAATATTCTTCAACGAAACATGCGCATCACACTTAGTGCAAAAAGACATTGCAGCAGGGAATATAGCTGCTTTGAAGTTATGATTTACATCGTATGTTAATTGCCCATTAAACTTGCTTGTTTTTAAGAACACTGTAGACTAGAAAAAAAGAAACACAAAAAAACATGTCACATATGCTTACATGCTATAGCTATAAGGCTCATAGATAGATAGATAGATATAGATAGATATAGATAGATGGATAGATAGATAGATTTGCAAAGTGTAGTCCTCTGAGGCAAGTTCTTGCACAGAAAGGGGACATATTGTTTAGAGTATATATAATCCAAAATAGCTTGTTTGTTCTCTTTGTAGTAAAATCAATTTTTTATTTTTATTTTTTTGAAAATTTCAAAACAAATTTAAGTCCCCCGACTCACGTAAACTTCCAGTAAATTTAACGTCACGTGAGGGTATGCAAATGAGGTAAAACAATGGTGATTGTTTTCTGATTTCCCAGCATTCAACGCCATTAACGTGTTAGCTGAGATTGCATTTACAGAGCACAGGTGGTAGGCGAAGCTTGTATTGATGACCAGTCAAAACTGCTTATTAAAATGTCATAATTTCAGTTTGCTAGATTTATTGCTGGTCCTTGCGTGAGGTGCCATAATGACTGCTAAAAATGTGAAATCAAAATTCATCAAATAATAATTCACTTTATAATGAAGGAAAGTTCCCTTGAGATAATTTGAATTTGATTTCAGTTTAGAATCAATACGTTTCTTTGTTTTAAAATGGAAAAAAAAGGTGACATATTACATTTTAGCAGTATACTCTTTATCAATTATGATCATCTCATTTATGAATAAGGTTTTATAATTTTGATTTTTGCGTTATTTATCAATATTTATTTAGTTCTTACTGTTGTATCTGATGGTGTTATTTTTAATATAAAAATATTATACTATTTTAACCGAAAAATGCATAACATTTTTCATATCATAATGTCCAGCTTTGCCAATCTTTTTCTCATATAAATTTTTGTTGTGAGAATTATGTCAAAGTAGTGACCATGTGGTCCAATCTTGCTCTTTTCCCATACCACACAATCTTCAGTTATTTTCACCTCACACTGGAGCACTGTCGTAAATAACTAACAACTCCTGTTTGACAGTTTTTAAAAGAGAACTCACTAACAAGTAGCAGAGCTAAAATTTATGACCCTCAGTGGACATGTGACATTTCACCTTTGAGGCTATTCTTTTGCTAACCCAGGTGAAGTTTCACGTTGGTTCAATGTAAGGAAAATAGGAAAATCTAGTGGGAGGTAAATTTAACTTGTAGTGGGAGGCAGTGACTTGGTATTAAGAGGTCAGGGAGCCACTAGTTCATTGAGTTATCTACCTGGTCATTTTCAGTGGACAATGCAGGCCAGTGTGATAACAATAAAGCTGAAATTTATCTTATATTTAAGATATGAATTATGGATAAGAAGCTCATATTTTGCAATGGGTGGACATCATAAATTTGATGTCGTTTTTCCTGTTTGCATATTTTAATATAAGGTCTCAATACCGTCTTATCAATGGAAGACTTTCACATTCATAAAGCTTGTTATGGAATTTACAAACAGAAAACATCATAATGTGTACCAATTTAGGCCAATCTATTTTAAAAACTTGCATTGGTAGTGATATGAATATATAGTATCACATTTACTTCAAAATTACTTGTCTTTGTAATGATAGCATCCCAAAATACAATCTAACAAACATAAACATGTGCTATATGGGGAAGTCTTAGACCAATATAATTCTTGTCAACAGATAAATTGTGTCATACCATACCCCATAGGTTAGTGGCCAATGCCACGTAAGCTGTCCACTACCAGCAGGGATCTGATATTCTCACCACTAAACCTGCAGGATTGACCTTTTTATGGCTCAGGTCTCCCCTAGTGGTCAGGGTTCACACCTGTAGGGGGCAGGGTGACTCATTTCACCCTCTCACCTTACTCGTTTCCCCAATAGGAGGGTACCAATTTATACACCCTTACCTGTGAAGTAGTTTTGGAGGTGTTACTATTTTGCTTTTTCTAGAAATTGTTCCTTTTAAAGTAAAGAAACTGAGTGCTAGAGATATATATACAACTACACCGGTGTCAATGAATATATATATTTAAGACAAATAGTTTACACAATGTTGTATAATTACTAATTTTTGTTATTTTTATTGGTTTGGCATATATTTTTCTAACATAATTACTTTGTTATATTGATAACAATTTTTAGCTCCTATATGTAATTTCAATAACTACTTGTTTTTGTATATTTCATATATATATATTTTTGGACACAGTCAACAACTTAAAAAGTTTTTATGATCATCAATTGTTCAGTAATAGTTAGTCTAACACTCAAAACCCCAAACATATTTTTATACCTGATCTTGACTCGGGTATGATGTATACACTGCATATCAAACACATGGAAAATATATGGCTATTATCAATGCGATAGTTTGGGGCCATTCTATGTGGCTAGCTGCTCTGACCATTATGACTAACACAATAAATGTGCAGATATCCTGATGGCCAGTCTGCATTCATATTTTCCTTCCAGTATTAAGATATATGCACGCTAGAGGCAATAGTTTGGGCTAGAAGATGATTATTTCTGATGAATATAAGCAGCTTTGGTTCTCTACATTTATTCTCTTAATGACCAACCCATCTGAGGCTACACATTTCCTGTTCTCAGAATGAACGCCAGTTCCTCAGAATTTGTCTTGTATTTTTGAGAAAGATATGCCTCATAAGTCCTGTATTAACTATGCATAGTTGTTATTCTACAAAGAAATATATGATAACAACCAAAATCACAATTAGGTACAAAGTAGGTATTCTACTCAACTATGCACTGCTAATATTTTAGTGTTGGTACTTATTTTACAACATAGATGCTTTTTAAGTAATGGCTTTCATTGCTTTAGTTCTGCATATTATTATTAATTTCATGCAATAAGTGAAAGATATTGATTAATATCCCCTATCATATCATGTCTCTTTGTTCTAGCTTTGTTATATTCTAGGTACACCCTACTTTTCTTTTTTTTCTTTTTTGTGATCTTACCCTTTATTGTTAATATTAATGTATTATAGTCATGGGAGATATTAATAACCAATGACTAAGTTTATTTTAACCTCATTATGATTTCTCACCTCTGTAATCAGTTGACCCAAAAACGCACTGGAGCTTTTCTGGGTCATTGATCCAACCTGAGTCAACCTGACACTTTGATCTACCATCCTCGATCCCTAGAGATCAACAAATCCTGTGACCCCCACAATTTACCACGAATAACATGGCAAGAATTGACACCTGCTTGAATGCTGCTCCTAACCTGACCTGTCCTGACCTACTTAGTATGTGACCTGACCTGCTCTACTTAGTATATGTGGCCTGACCTGCCCTACTTTTAGGTCACGATGTATTATGTATTTCTTGTCTGACTATTTATTCAAACCTGTAAATTACCTGCTAACTTTGGCTATTTCATTTATTGTATCTATTTCATCGTCCTTTATTATCTTTCAGTTATTAGTCTGTTCCATAGTTTATCATAAATATGAAATGCTAAGTATTAGTGGCTTTGCACCTTAGAGCTAGTATTATGTCTAAACATTTTCATGTTTACACATAACAATGTCTACTTTATGTAGCTCAAACTGAAATGTATTACCCCCTTTCTTCTTTCAAAAGGGAGGGCAAAAAAAAACACACTTTGGCTACCTGTATTGCTTTTTGTGGTTAAACCATATTCTTGTGGTCAGACACCCCTAGAGCATTAGCACCCCAGACTTGAATTGCCCTCGTCTAGGACTCTAGAGTACCCCACATGTTTTAGTTTTATGGTTTTCCTGTGGCTTGGCACCTTAGAGCTAGTTGTTGCTATTTTATGGCTGGCCATTTAACCAGGCGCCTTGTAAATTGAACAACTAAAGAACCATGTGGACATTACACTTAACATGATGTGGTTTTGACAACAGTAATAAAATGTGCTGCTCTGTCATAGATTCTATACATGTTGACATTGACTGCTACTTCTATAAATTTTGCCTATATTTGGCATAAAATATAGTTCTAAAATTAGTCTCTACGTATTCTTGCTTTTTATTTGAAAATGAGATGGTTTTTCTTGTTTGATGCTAAATCGTTAAATGATTTGTAGAACTTCATATTTGAATTTCACCATTTAAGTACAAGACTAATCTTCCTGATGAAATGATTTCTACTACAAGTTGAATTCATTTCTTTCTTTCTTTTTTGAAACTGTATGCTAACAAAAAATATGACTAATTTGCACAATTCTCTGAATATGGGAATCAACCCTACAGATTGTATGATATAATGTGTAACTCCTTGGTATAACATTGCTGTTTTCTAGGCAGTCTACGGTCATTTACAACCGTAATTCACTTTAGTATTTGACTATGCAGACCTGTGTCACCTCAGCAGGTCATATACAGCTGTATATACTACAACTTGAACTTGATGGCATTGAGGTCACACACCAGCACATGACACAGGTCATGGTTCAAATATGTTTGGCAGGCATGCGTTTATCATTAATGGTAGACCCACTGGCTAGATAGAAGGTCTAAATGCTGAAATGGGGTATAAATGCGCATTAATGGTTTAATATGATATCGTTGATAAGCCTGACAAAGATTGGAATCTGACAACCCTCTAAAGTTATAGGAGAACACCAGTTGGAAATTTTAGAAATATCAGGCCCACTGCATTGGTTGTTTTGATGCTAGAGTTTGAAGCCTGTAACTCTGCTAATCCTAAATTGGAGTTAATATTATATTACAAAGTCTAGACTAAGCCACAGAACATAATGAAGTAGCTGCTAACTCTTCTAATTCTTCCTAAGATTTAATTTCACAATTAAAACCCAGTTTTAAGACTAGTATAATTTGAATCCTGGTTGCCTTTGATAATAAGGTTTTACTGTATATATATATCAGAAACTCTGATGTTAAATTTATTTAGTCGTCAATCATCTTCTGTAATATTCTGTTTTTCTGTATGTCGCCAGTATTCTAATATTTTCCAACATTGTCATCAATGTATTTTAGAACAATTCTAGTATTGTACAGTCATTCTTGTATTGAGTTTTAAAACCTTAAAAAATATCTTGTGTTTTTCAAGTCTTGTGTACTGACACCTTATTACATGCCCTTCACAAAAACTTGACAAGAGTGCCACTTTAGATTGTATCAGATATATCTTGTGTCCACACTTGACCACGTGGACACATATTTGGACACTGGGAGGTAATGACCTCAATCTCAAGGTCACAAGGTCATCTGAGATCTGTCTGGGTTTTATCATTTTATTGCAGCAAATGTTGGTTATGTCTGATGTCAATTGTGCCCTAGTATTTGCCTGCCCTGATTTGCTTGACTTGCAGGAAGTTGATATAGTTTTTTTTAACCTTTGTTGTGCCAAGTTTCAGAACGAAAAGTATTTTCCTTATAGTCTTTATCACGCACATTTCGTGGATTTAGTGAATCAGAAAACTTAAGAAACTGTCAAGTTAGGTGTGACCAAACATAGTTTACAAAGGATCTATTTCTAATGTTCCTTGTATGAAATTGTCAACAACTACCTAAGTGATTGCATTATAAACAGCTTCACTAAGCATGCATAAGGAGTCATAAGTATTGCTAATGTCAGTGTAAGATATGAAAGTAGGTTTGTTTTCTTTACAGTCATTTTCTGTTAGACTGGTAAGACATCTGAGTGCAAATCCAAAGACATTATATTATATAGTATATTTACACTCTTTGTTAGCATGAATTCCAAGTACGATAGTTGGCCACAGTTCCCAGAATTATGGTTTCTGACCAACCAAAAACACGAAATTATCATCTGTCTAGATGTTAAGGAAAATAGGATGCCCAGTGCAACCGAATTTTTCGGATATTCTTGGCTGAGTGGACATCATATTTGGCAGAGTGGACAAGGGTGGACTACGTCCACGCGAATTTAGTGACCCTCTTGGTGAGGGTATTGTCCAGTTGTGTAGAGGTCAAGCCCTTATGTGGCCCTCACCTGGCTCTGGAGTGGACAGAGGTCATTCAGCTTGGGAGGTAGAGTTGCCAGTAACAATTGACCTATCCTGCCTGAGTGACATTAATCAGCAAACAGTCTAACTGAAGACATTTCTTATTATGCCTCCCTTGTTTGAACTAACGCCAGTCAGTGTTTGTGGGTTTTTGCTAACGCAGACTACACGTGCGATTGTTCAATTTGGTTGCTAGGGTGCCAGCTTCCATAGCAACTGAATTTGCACCCCTCCAAACAAGCAAAGGAGGGGTGATAGGCCTTTGAAATCAATGCTTTATACCACTGCTTCATACCCCTTTGCCTGAAGCACCTCTAGCAATTATCATACACTGTGTTTGCTTTTTCAAATTCAAACACCTTGATTTGATTTACTTTGTTGATTCAGATACATAACACTTGAAATTGTACCAGTAAACAATTGTGTCCCATTGATACAAATTTCCTCATAAAAGATTTACTACTGGCATGCATGATTTACTATTACCTCAACACAGCGTGCTATTCTACTTCAAAAGCCCTTTACTGCTTCAAAAATTACAAGTTTACTCTTCTTACCTGACAAGGCTACTCTGTCCCAGGTGACCCCATGAGGTCAACATGACCTATTGTCCACGAAAGGTCATGGTGGACCTCAGGGCTACATGCCTTCTGGGACAGGTCTATGTCCTTGTTGCATAAGTACGTTTCTATGACAATGCATGCTATAATTTGATCAACCATTTCTATCCCTTCCACCTTTAATTATATTACTATCAGGTCAAATCGGCAATGTATGGGAATTTGAGTGCAATGTGTTCTTGGTTTTTTTTGTCAATTCCTTGCCAATAGTAGCTTTAAGCTAATAATTTTCACACTGTAGCCAATGGCAATTTGCTTAAGGCGCCATTGGCATCATACTTCCATTTATTTTTATAAACATTTTCTTGAGTGCACTTCTGTAAATAGACACTAGTCTATCGTCTATCATATTGATATTTTCTGTTGTTAGTTTTGCTTTTTTTTGGTCTTATACTGTTTAATGTTGCTTGGTAGTATAGAAATATTTTAGAAACACAATGTTTTGTAAAAGACTAGTGCCCAACTCTCCGAAGTGCAAAGAGCATTATGATTATGCACGTTTTTACTTTGCACCTCCATTCTGTGCCCACAGTCAAATCTTTCATCCTTTCATAGTTCTGTGATATATAGCAGCTGTATTTGAATCACAACAGCCTCATAATTGGCCAATTAAAAAAAGCTGGCATTTAGTGCACTCCTAGTGACAACATTTACTTGACTCTGAGCACCGGTTGACACTGTCCACATTTGTCATACAGTTGGAAGTGTAATTCTTCATTCAGGTGTGCTTTGGTATTCTACCTATGGAAAGTCTTTCATTTTGTTTTGGTTAACATTTTGAATTAGCTGTTTCTGAATTTGTTTTACTTTTCAATTTGTATCGAATTTTATTGGATATAAATATAAATATATGTTTTGATCAATGAATTTAGCCCATGCCTTTAAACGAGACTGATTGGAATTTCTGACCCGGCTTCTAATCGAGAAAGTGTCGTGGTATTCATTAGTCACTCATATCAGAACTCAGAATTTTTTCTGCTTCTCTGAAGTCTTCAGGAGGGTCTCTTTAAGACTAATTAGATGTCGCTGTCGAGCCCCCCCCCCCCCCCTTGAGGAAATTTACCTCATAATATCATCACATAAGTGAATTATTCCTTTAGTAGCCCACATTTTTGATACCCACTTTTCAGTCTAGTGACAGACCTTAAGACATTCTTCAAAAACTTTGCCCTAATATTTATATTTTCAAACTTTCTGGGACACAAATCCAAGTTCAGGTCTAACACCATACACCAGTAAAATACCCCACTCATGGGGTAAATGTGTAATATGGTGTGGACTTAAACATTTAGCATCTCATTACGTCTGTCTCTGGTGGATGGTCATATAAGCTGACTAAACATCCGAGCCAAGAAGCTTTTAAGACAATTCCAAGAAATGCATAATAAGGTTGTCATATATCTGCCCTACTTAGAGTCTGACATCACCAAATTGATTCTATGACGTCACTGACGCAGATTGGGTCCTTAATGACCATGGGGGTAGTTAAGGGCTGTTAAGGCAGGACCTCAGATTCCGGTTTGCTGAGGATCCTGGGAAGCAGGAAGACCCTACATGGTGCACATCCTGCCAGAAAGGTCGTTTATGACAAAAACACCATCAGGTGAAAAAAGGGCTGGTCACAGTGATGCCATTACACCTTGAGAAGATGTGGGTTTCTTTGTTTTCTGTGAAGAATGATTTTAATCAATGGTGAAATTTTGTAAAGGCCTGTTGTCTGCATCATTGATGTGTTCGCAGGAAAATTATACAAATGCAACATAGGAAAACATTTAGATTTTGCAACGTGTAATTATTGATTATTGACGAGCAATGACGACTCTTTCTTAAAAGTTTCTTAAAGATACTGTACTTTACTTATTAAATTTCGGAGTCGTGTTTAAAAGACTCTAAAATAGTAGAGGCCCCGGCTTAAAATCAAGAAAATATAGCTATATTTAGTTCATATTTCTTGGCACAGCTGCATTAAAACTGTATTATCATGGAATTTCAGATGCATTTACTTAAATTGCATATCTAGATCTAGCCTGATATTTGTTTCTCTGTTTGTGGACACATGCAAGTTACATATATGGTACATGAGTTTCATAAACCCAGACAGTGAAGTGTTATTTACACTGCTAGATTAATTTCATTTTGCAATGTATATTTGCAGATAGAATGCCATAAAATGGACTTTTGTTCTAATCCGTAATTTTATATTGTGAAAACAATATATTGTTTTTATGCAATATGAATAACTAAAAAGAAAAAGAAACAAATATGTTATATATTCAACGTATTGTTGCATTGTCTGCAGATTAGGTTTTGGAAAGTAGTTTTATACAATATGTATTTTGTTGATTAGGGAATTTATACATTTTGACTAGTCTCTGATTTTGTTCTTCATAGTGTTGAACAACCAGAAAATACTGTATAGTATCTGTGAGCTCCTTCATAAGTATTTGCTAACTCTATTTGTGTCGACATTGCAATGGGTAAGGGCCTGTGACCTAGTTATTTTGGCCTGCTCAGGTCAGATGGGCCTCTAGTCATTAGGTCCTAATTAGAGCCCTCGGGTTGTAATTAGAGGCCGCTAGGAGGAACACATTTCCTGAAAATAAAACCAGTTCAGGGCCTAGGTATCATTAGGCCTTCTATTGTAATTTACAGGCTGTTTATCACCCTCTCTTAGAAGGCCTGATAAAGAGGCCCCAGGACGAAAGGGCCACTGTTAAAGCCAACTGATAAAAACGTCCCCATGCCAAAATGTCCGCTCAGTTAAAAACTGCTTCCTGAAGTTCCAAATGATGCCTTCCTGTGTCCATTAAGCTTTCATGAAATGAGACCTTGGATGAACTAGATGAGACTGATTGAGTAGACGAAATATCTTAGAACTTATTGGCTTAAGAAACTATATCCACCCCATCCTCAAAAGAACTATATCCTAAAATGTTCGTGATGAAATACAGTGCAATGAAAAATGAAGTTGTGATGTACATGTTTTATGTTCAAGTCGTAAAATGTATTAAATTCCATTTAATGGTCGAAAATCCCTTTAAAGCCAATTTGTAACACTTCTTTTCTCAATACAATAACACCTACAACATTTTATGTGTAACTTTCACTCTCTTATTACAAAATTTCAAATGATAACTCGTGTATAGATTATAAGGCTATGTCTCTAATTTCTTAAGATGTGCTACAGTTGATGGTTTTGCAGCTGCTACTTCATTGAAAATAGCTGTGATTCACCCAAACCATATTTCTCATATTGATTTTGGCAATAATATCATATTTTTCATGCGCTCCTGTAATACTTGAAACAATCTTTTGTGATCAATGAGTGGATGAATCACTCCTATACTGTGGTCATACATACCTGTGTCAGGCCCCTAAAATACCTTTAGAATTAATGACATTTAATCGATGTCATAACTTATTTTTGTAATCGTACACCTTTGAAAAGACCATACAACATGCGATATTTTGCAATTGCCAGCTTTGATTGTGTTTTTATTTGCTTAGCAATGGGTTGCATCCTTTTAGATGTACAAGAGAGAGCGGTTGTAGGCACCTTTTTTGCTCGTGACACATAATTATTCACCATTTTCAGTTGTCATGGTGATTATTTATGACATAGTACTCAATATATACAAAAAAGGAACAAACATTCAAAGCTCCCCATACAGTTCATTTATTCGAGGTATTTGCTCAAGTGTGTACATTGACAGTTCATAAAATAGACATGAAACATAAATGATAGAAATTTGAATTGATTGCCACAGCTAAATGGTTGCAAATACATGTACTTTCATAATGCTATAAACATTACTGAAGGATATCTAAAAAAAAAGAAGCAACAATCTGTCAATGTGCAATACAAATTTGGCCTTACAATATTGTAATGGCAAATTCTCCATGTGATTCACACATCCTAAACTGTTTTCTCAATTATCATTATATTTTGAAATACAAGCAATTTGAATTTAATAATTGTGATGTAAAAATAACACTTGTAAGACATGCATATATGCACCAAAGTTTTCCAAATTTAACTCCGTAGAAATTTGAAATAAGTTTTGAAGTTTTTAATTTATTCTCCACAACAATTTTTTATGGAAGTTAGTCAGCTTGTAAATTAGTCAGTACTAGTCAGTATTATTATTCGTCATAATGACTTCTTAGTCAAGTCCAAAACATTACTCTGCATGATCTAAGATTGACTAAGTTGTCAGATGAGCTGGCTAACTTGTTAGTCAAAATGATTAAGGGTCAGTCAGTCAAAATGTCTAAAATCTCAGTAAAAACGCAAAATATAAATAGTAATTGCTAGAATATTCTTGTTCATATTCATTACACATTTATCAGCAAGGGCCAAAATCATAACTCTGGTTATACATCATATTCATTTCTGTGTTTATAGTCCCATATAATTCAGTGAGCCAAGATGGACGAATAGCTAGTCCATTCCTTCTTGGCGTAACAGACATTTGGCAGTGATTCGGTCGAAGTAGTGCGATCAGTGACCAGTCTTGCGGAGGAATATGCTTGCTTGGTCAAAACACTCCTTCTAGCCAAAGTACCCAGGGGTGGATGTCTTCGTATCAAAGAAAGGGGGTCGGTAATGTCTGAAATGAAAGAAATTTAATGAATATTACTGAGCTTATCCAATGAATATTGTAAAAAAAAAAAAATTTAAATGACACAGGAGGATACATAATCTGGGAAGAAACATGGAGACAAGAGTACTCTTATAAACGTGTATGTTTCTTGCGAGACATAATTCATTAATTTTGTCACAATTTGACCCCTCACTTATTTCGTTTGAGTCACACGACAAACGTAATTTGTTTGTCAAAGAATTAATAAATAAGTAGAAAAATGATTGGATACTAACACGATTAATGCGTGGTGTTAAATGGTATAACCTCATAGATAAGGCAAACTTTGATTTTGTGTGTAATTGATTATAAGTACTGTAAAAGGTACAATATTTTGGTGGGATTAGGTATGGTATTAATTGTGGGGTGGTCTGTTACGTCAAATATTATCGTTTATGATGTCATGTATTTTATTAAAAAAAAACTATATATGGTGTAATGATTACTGTATTGAGAAATAGCAGTGCCTTTGAAGGGCTGTCTTGCTTTGGAAAGGAGGCAACTGGGAGAGGGCGTAGAGGTAGCTACGCCCCTGAGGGGCACATTAGTGGCGTGTGGGGGGCTGCGTCAGGGTCCAACGCCCTCCATAAATAACCCCCCCCCCCCTTGGACCGATCAGTGACGTTATCAACCCCTTCCCCCTCAAGCCCCCCCCCCTTAGCCGCCTGTACCCAACACTAGGGGGAGCCCCAGTGAATGCACCCAATGACCTGATAGGGTCAACATGCTTGTGACCCAGTTTTGACCCGGGTCACCTCAACCCTCTTAATCTACTGCCCATTTGCTTGGTGTTGCAAGGGCGTCAACCGGGTGCTAAAGCTGTCACCTGCACTATCCGGCCTTGCAAATAAGCTGTGAAATATTTACTCCTTATATTAAGCAGGAGAAGAGATTGATTAAACCAATTTACACCAAGGAACTATTAATTACACAAACTTGCCCTATCTCTAATTGGAAGTTTAGATGGCGCCATGCTCAATAGCGAATTGATGTTAGATTACCCTTGCAAAACTTATTAGGTCTTATTGCAAAAATTCCTCATGGCATTGCTACGATACATTTTATTTTGACTTCGCCAATATATATGCTGATATATTGGCCAAATATGCTTCAATTTCCAAGTGTGACTTTTGATACAGTATTTACTGAACTGATTGACAATGATGATTAAGACCTCATTATTTTAGAAATACTTCACCTGTAATACCGCCTTATTATAGGGTATGGATTATGCATAATTATGATTCCTTGACATGCATACCTCTGAATTGAAGTGAGATATTTGTTTAACAGTTCATAATAACGGTGCCATGATAAGTCTGTCTGATACTTGATACTTAATATATTTCTAATTTCATCTCTTTCCTACCTTCCCTCTATTTTATCTCCAAAACTCATATCAGCCCTTCTTTCTTAAATGAAAAATACAGTGCTGAAAACCACAGAACAAAAAACGAACACAAAAAGCAACAAAAACCATTTTAGGAATACAAACAAAAGCCGAGAATAAATGATGGGTCTGCCTTTGGGTAGATATCATAGCATCCCCAGAAACCTATTGACCCAGACTTAGAGGAGGGTATCTAGGCAGCCTGATATTGATTTGCTTAAACCAATAGGGTCAACGCACAAGTAGCACACAGCTCCCCTGTTAATCACAAATATCTGGGTCGGTTTATCACACCCTCACTGTAGGGCATATGACCATTAGACACATGAGGTCATGGGATGGCGATATCGGGTGATACAAATATGTAAAATATGGTTTGGAGCTGCCATAAAGCTAGTAATAATATGTGATATTGTGATAATCAGCCCCTATAATAGCGGTAATCCTGTAGAATATATAGTTGTAATCTCATTGTTAGCATGTTTAGTTAAGCAATCAACCTCTAATATTTATGGATACAGTCATTGGATAAATAACAAATGTGCATAGATGGACTGCATAAGAACAATCAATGTCGCTGTGTTTGGAGGATAATGCAAAAATCATCAGGAAGTCTAAAATAGTAATTGATTATATTGCAATGATGGTTTAATACACGTTTATCACGAATCAGGTCAATTAAGGTAGGCAAGCTGATTGGATAGTTATTAATTAATAGACACGTGTCAGATATTACAGATATGATAGATTTGGCTCCATGTAGGAAGTCAAAACTGATACCTGTGCTTAATGATTTATTTTAGTTACATAGCAACTGACTACAGGTTGATATTCCCTGGGAAGTTTTAGTTGCTTTCACAATAATACTAGACCGAAAGATTGCTGTCATTAGCAAGCGCCTTGAGGCAGTTTGGCGGACTAGTATTTTACTATATATACAGGCCTACTTTGTTAAGGTTGATTTCACAATAAATACATTGTATATGGCTTTAAAAATTGTTCAGATAGGTCACAGAAATTGGAAGGTTAGACTTTTATAGGACATCGTGATTATTTCCATGCATTTATTCATGGTGCAAATGGTTATAATCATATTTATAATGCAATTGGTGATACTTCACCTAATATTATTTTCCTTGCATACGGTAACAATTATATTGATAGTGCAAAAGGTGATAGTGTCAATTGCAAAATGATTTTGCTATGAAGTCTGAAACAGATAAATAAGAATCAGCTGCTGTTTCATGAAAGTGATTTTTGTGACACCATCCGGGTCATAACAAGACTGATCGCAGTGGGTGTCATCTGAACCTGTTGTGAGATCCCGGATGGTATCTATGGCAACAGAATGCTATCATGTTCTATTATGACCATGCTCTTTTATCTTAAACGTATCATTATTCAAGATTGTGATAACCTCTGACTTGTATCATACAGCTGTCCTGTAAATGAGATCACAGTGATTTATAACTGTCATTTAGCATTATTGGAAAACACAATATACTTAGTGGTTACCACTTATTACATTGGGTATTGGAACATATTCTCTGTATACTCGTGTTTTGTACAGGTATTATCTAATGGTTATTTAAAAAAAAAAGATATTTTGTTTCCAGGCACGATCACTTCCTGGAAGCAATTATGGCATTTGGAATTTCGAGGCTACCACCCTTCTCCCCCCCCCCCCCAATGAAACAAAACAGTTGTACCCATCATATTTTCAACTGCATCCATTTCATCACTATAAAAATGTTACGTAAACTTATTACCATTTGTATATTTCTATCACGAATATTCATTAATCATAATTTCTTTCAGATGATGTTTGGTCCTAGCATGGCGAATAAAGCTTCTGTTATGTTACATCTACATTAACAAATATAAGGCTTGTGTAATCACATTAATTGTGTTCTAGTGGTGACCTACTCTCGTGTCCTCTATTACTCAATGAAGTTATCAACTTATTGTTTTGCATTGTTATTCTGCTTGTTAATGTTACCTGTTTTAATACATGAGATGATATGGACTTGTAATGATATATATATACAGTACAACCCCGTTACTAAGGTCTATACATCTGTGGCCACAATTTTGGCATTTTCAATGGGGATTTTAATAACAAGGTCAGATGGTTCTAAATGCCCTTGATAGTGAGCTAAACTTGAGATGGAATTTCATGGTATGCTAAACTATTCTCTTTGTTTATTTTCAGGACCAAACTCTTCACAAAGACGAAGAGGAAGACAGACTTACAGTCGATACCAAACCTTGGAACTGGAAAAGGAATTCCAGTTCAACCACTACCTAACTCGGAAACGACGGATAGAGATCGCTCACGCGCTCTGTCTAACCGAACGCCAAATCAAGATCTGGTTTCAGAACCGAAGGATGAAGTTAAAGAAAGAGAGACAGCAAATAAAAGAACTGAATGGTGACCTCACCAATACCTCTTTGGGTCCTAAGTCGAAAGACGACGATTGCAGTGACAAAGATGATCACGATGATGAGTCTCCTTTGGATAGTCCGATAAAAGACTGAAATGGGGACCAGAAACTGAACTTATGAAAACTGAAGTTGTGAAACTGAAGTTATTAGGAGTTGATCAGGGGTATTGCAAGGTTGTGTATTTGGACCGAGTAATGAAATATACCAAAAGAGTCAGAACAGCAATGGTCTGTTCAAGGCTTCGAACATTGCTCGTTGGGCACAAAAAGACAGAAACCCCTTCCGGAGGGGTGAATTCAAAGCCCCATCACCCAGTATTGGGCAACTAAAAAAGACTTCGATGTCGTATTTAGTCAGGTAATGCAGTGCTACTCATGTGGTTATTGAGTTATGGATCTGTGAAATTTCCAATCGCAATGATATTAATAAGGCATTCGACAAGGTTCAGCTGTGAGGGCAACAATGTCAAATGCTTTCCTGTCGTGGTGTATTCTCACACTTAAACTCTTCACTATGAGCAGCAAGCTGTATCTACACATGAGAGCTCTCCACATTTTGGAAGAACCTGCATGGGTTTAATGATAACTACCTATTGATACTCAAAACAAATGATATTATTGTGGTCAAATACATATTTACATACTGTTGATGGGAGTGGGGAAAACAAATTCCTATAGGGTTTGAGTGAGCCAAATGCTGACTTACATACAGTGAAATCCCATAAAGACTTTGCCAAGTATTCAATTCCTGAGAACCTTCTTGTGTCTCTTGTGACATGTCTCATATCTGATTTGAAACTTATCACATACAGCTGGTAGACTGAGCCCAAGAAATGATATAACAGTCGGAGGTAGAGAATTGTCAATAGAACTGAGGGATTATATCATACAAGTCGGACAACACAAAAAGGGAAAAGCTGTCATCAAGCGTTCATTAAATAGAAAACTGTTTAATAAATGACAATAGAATGTCAAACAATGTGATCACTATAGTTGTCAACCTTAGCA
Organism: Alitta virens; assembly: GCA_932294295.1. Classification (NCBI taxonomy): domain Eukaryota; kingdom Metazoa; phylum Annelida; class Polychaeta; order Phyllodocida; family Nereididae; genus Alitta; species Alitta virens. The sequence continues at coordinate 24,061,387 of OW028584.1, read as the reverse complement.
TCTTCTATGTAGTTTCCATGACAATGTTGAAGTGTGGCAACTATATAGGAAATTAAGATCACTGTACAATTCATTTCCTGCCAAAAATAATATCCTCAATAATTTTCTGCAATAGATCAGATTGCTATGCTATAACGTTGTCAAAAAGTATAGTATTTTACTATTTTTTTCCAAGAGAGCACAGTCCATGTTTCTAGTGTCATTTCATGTCAAAGCAGTTGCTGTTGAATACAAGATGTTAGATGAAGATGTAAAGTCATAAGATGTTTGCCTACTGCTTACTGCTTGCCTAGGCCAAGCTCAAGTTCTTGTAATACTTTGCCTGAATGGCTGGTTTATGATTATATTCCATATCCAATATGATTATGAACACAAATTAAGTATAATATCTGTTAACTTAAGAAAAATATATTAACAGCCATTGTCCAAAATGGTCTATAATGGCTTTGCCTAAATTGTTAACATTGGAAACACTATATCGTGGTATCCATTAGAGAAACAAATCTGTGTCACCGAAGCCTTCATAATTAATGACTAACTAAAAAGAAACAAATTTGCTAAAGCCAATGGTTTCGTGTACTACAAGAACTTGAGCACTTGATGTTGTGTTGTGTAATAAAAGCTATTGTAAGGTTGAGGGAAATGTTTTCACCTTTATATTTGCACTATGCAATATTTTATTTGAATATGGTAAACCAAGAGATAAGAAAACATTATTATTGGATATAATGATATAAAAGGTGAAAATGTTTCCCTCATGTTTGACGTGCAGGGTAAGTTTGAATTGTTTGTTTTTGTGTTTGATTTTTAACCGTGGTCTCTGCATTACTTATTTCTATCTACAAATGAACTAACGCTTGGTCATTGCTTCCAAAAAATTCAGTGCACCAATTTATCAATGTTAATCTTCCTAGAAATGTATTTTCTAACATGAACTGGTAAATCTAAATTGTTGAAATATTTGTGGATATTTTTGGTTTTAGGCCTTTCAATATTCAGTGTGTCTATATCACGTGCTTATGCTACACACTCAAATTTGTATGCACTAAGGTGTCGCTGAGGTGTTGCTGCTATTCGGTCTATGTTTTCGTTTTTAAGATATGCACCAGCAGAGGGTATTGCAGAGTAAATGGTGATGCTTTTTTCAAAGCAGGGTGTAAAAGGACAAGGGTAAAAATCACCCCCAGGGTGATATAGTGTAGAAAGAAAGCATTTAGATTATGTGGAAATTATGAATGTTCGAACTTTTTAATAAGAAAAGACGAATTTCCATATTCTTCACATTAGTTCAAAACGTCCAGCCATATTTAAAGGAGCCGGCCAAAAATAAACATCTAGATGACTTGAAAATGAGGTGGATAATAATAAAATAATTTGGATAATGTTTGGATACTGTTAGAAATATTTTACAAAGATCAGACGACAAAATATCAAAATTTATGAATAAATAAAAATATTCAAAATAATATTAAAAAACATTTTGCCACCTTATGAACGTAACCAAGGGTAAATTTCGTATTTCTGAGGTTTTCTGAGTGAATTTTTTTACAACTCTAAAAATGTTATACAGCATAGAGATTATTGAAATATTGCAATTGATTATTAAAACAAGTTTACAGTTGATGAAAGTTTTGTGAACAAGGTCGGATTGTGAAATGTCTGTGTGTTTAAATTGACAAAATATACGAAAACATGGCATAACGTTTATTAATTATGTGTGCTTGTTAGCTTGCAATATTTAGGGTATATTGTGTCGTAGGTTGTAAGAGCGTAATATTGATGTTAAGGTATTTGTTGTTTGTCTGATAATGGCAGTGTTGCTAATAGTTGATTACAGTAGTAACAATACTAGAATAAATAGTGCCAAAATACATTATTTATGAAAGTTAATCCTCAACTTAATTTGGTCAGTAATTGGTCAATCAGTTCTTGCAGCAACTATACAACACCAGTGTAAATGACTTCACAAACAAAATAAGGTCATATTACTGTAAAAATAATGAAGTATAAAAACGTATGATATATCTATAGCTGGCTTTATTTGATAGTGGTAGCTTATAAATAACAGCTTGGCTTCATGCTTTGGGATACTGCAACAGGAGTTCTCATACTTAGCAAGGGAATCGCATTAGACATCAATGACTGTTATAATATATCAAGTAGTAAAACACAATTTGAGCTACTTTTCCCAACTCCTAGATTTACTATACATTTGACCTTTAAGTTATGTCGCATTTGAAATGCATAATTAAACTATTAGTTTAGTGGAAACTTATAACACTTCCAAATATACACCTCCCTTCAAAATTATAAGACTGCTTGATCATGCAATTAGTGGTCAGAGTTGTTTTAGATTTTGGAGGCTGGTGTTTAAGTTATAACGTTATGGAAATAACCACTTAAATAAAGAAAAAAATACATGATAACCAGAAATTATGCATTTTGTGCGCAGACACAATTGCAATTGCCAGTTGTCCTCACTTCACAAATTACACCGTTCTCAGGTAATTTATTTTAAACTTGCACATTTTTGTCTCCATGTTGTATGTGTCATGTTGAACTGTGGCATTAACTGAATGTATAATGATGGAAGAATGATCGATGATCGTATACATTCGCATAGATTTTGTTTCTTTCCGCGATACGACCGTGGTTAAATTGGTCGTATTTATAATGATGCTTTGTACAATGTTGTTTCTCAGTGGTATTTTTGCAATATCGTATATGGCTCAATGTCAAGAATAATTATGTCACATTTTTGGCACTTCAAAATAGGAAATGTTTCTGTTATATTTCTAAAATATAGTTACTACATGGCCAATTGTGCCACGCGCGTTTTCCATGCAGTTGGATAAAAGCAAGGAAAAATGGAAAACGCATGGTTTTTGCCTCATTATAATTAGCTAAAAACCATGCGTTTTCCATGCGTTTGTCCTTCTCATGGAAAACGCACGTGGCACATTTGGCCATGTAGAAATTGAAGAATATTTATATATGTTTTCTATGATAATTATGACACTTTTTTGTGACGGCTCAATTGCAGTTTTTGTCTGAAAAGAAAAAAAGGTTGTCTAAATGCTGCAGTCTATGATTCCTTGCAGTAATGGCCAGTTGTGGAAAAATGATACTACTTTCACTGGCTGAAATTTACTGTTGAAACTTATTCAATAATGTAATGTATAAGTTAGGCTGCGCACATGGAAGTTATTATTATCAAACTAAACTGTTTTTGATAACAATTGCAAATAGTGATAATTTAATTTGCATTTGGCCTATGATATCCCATGTGTCTGATACATGTACTATAAAACATTTGTGCAGTGTAAACCAAATTTACTTTCTCAGTCTTGTGACAGTAAAATGTTCTTGATAACATGATGGTTTGATTGCATAGGAATCCTTGCTACTTTGTAAAAATGTGTTTTTCTATTATTTATCCTGCCAACCTACTGCTTTGTGTCCAATTGGCTTATGGGTTTATTGTGGATTTTTCTCGAGATACACTTGTGGCCAGTCAGTTAGTTTTATTCATCTCTGTTCATTCATCAAAATGTGATCTTAAGTGTGACATGTATAGATCCCAAAATCTTCAGAAGAACACTCAGGCTGTTTCTCTATCAATAATTTGTCAAAAGAATTGTGTATATGATGGTATATATATAATATATATAATATTGTGTGTAATTAAACTGTTATGTGGAGATCTATCTAGGTGATATTTTGAAGTTATGGGAAAAAATATGTAAAATAATAGTATTATGCCAGAAGGGAATGGATATTATCATGATCTACCTCATGTGAAATATGAATATGATTTAATACAGCTTGGACTAAACACAACGAATTATCTAAGAATTACCAAAAAAAATAAAAATGGAGACTTTAAGAAGTGTAGTTATCCATGAAAAGGATCAGGTGATTTCCGGTGATGTCATAGGTCATAGTTATATAAAAATAGGTCAACATGACCTAGATATGGTCTTAGTTTTAAAATTGTTTAAAATAGGTCAACGTGACCTATATTGTCATCATCAGATGGTGTATCCCTTTTGTATTGCTGTTTGTAAAACTTCACGCATGGTTTTTTGTGACTGTGACAAAAAATGATGTAGTTAGGTCATTTTGAGGGGAATTATATCAAAAACAATGTCATGTACAGCGTGTAATGTTGTGAGTTCATGGTGTTCGCGTAGTTCGAATGAGCAGTATGTCTATGACCATATAAGGGACTCTTCAGAACTTCTAATATTGGGATGTCATGTCATTTTTGGGCATCAAAAGTTCTAGCTATAAATAGAATATCAACTGCATCATATATTTATTCCTGACAAAGATATGGCATTACAAAATGGTAACAAGCACCTATAAAATTCAGACTTTAGGTCAGTCACACCATGGAGTCGCTAGTGGGACAAATAAGAGATGGACCACTAGTGATTCAATGGTGCATACAGCTTGTCCTAAGAGCCTGAAATTAATCAGTTTTTTTTCCTTCTTGCTACCAGTTTTCACTGTACTCAGAAGTTCTGAAAGGTCTCTAATATTTTCCCTGTAAAATATGTTCAATAAGTTGTTTGTTCCTCTGAAGTGAAATGTTATGATTCCAGTCCTAAACTTCAACTAACTAGGTGTGCATGAATTATCAATATTTGAAATATTCTCTGAGAATTACATTTGCTGTATCTAGTCCATGGGGAATGTGCACATGGGGACGATTACCATGCCCTTATTTTTTGGCAATATTTACATATTCATTAGAATCAAGTTGGAGATATTTTTTGTTATAAAAAGGTTGTGAAAATAAGTGTTTATTCACTTACAAACCAGTGCCATTGTTGTCTTTACAAATAATTTATTTATTACTGTCTTATACTGAAATTGTTTATGACAATAGGTCTTTTTTCCATGTAGGCTTGTAGCCCTTTGTTTTTTAGAGACAGCTGTTATTTTCTTCTTCTTTTTTCAATCGGTTTAAGACTTCACTGCTGTTTATATCTACTGCATATTGTGTACAAAAATGATGTGAACACTGAACAGAATTGAATATGTGGGAATGTAGTTTGAACGTATGGTTATGAGCAAGTGATGATGAAACTATTAGGTATAAATGATATCACACTAATAAATTATTACATATTTGTAAGCAATAAAACTGTCTTTGTCTTTTTGTTTAATTGATTACCAGAAAACTTTTGATGAAGCGATTGGATCTTGACTAGCTGTTCTAGTACTGGTCAGCTCCGTTGCTAGTCCTGGGGTTTGAACCAAAAATATGAAAATTTTGGATGAACTATTGTTTATCTCACCAAAAATGTGAACACAGTTTTTTGGGGCTCTGCAATGATATACAAATTTTAATGTTTGAAAATTGGATCACTGAAGCATTTAGTGGACATCTTGATGCTGGTCCATATGCTAATCGAATGGGAATGTTTTCCATGAAACTCTCAGCCAAGTTGCTAAGAAATGCGACCACACAGCTGTCAGCATGTAGAACAATACAGTCTAGAGAGTAAAAGTGCAAAGACATATACTTTCTTTGGTAAGAGTCAAGGACACAAAAATATTTAAGCTGAGACAATGGGAAGGCTCACTCAAATGATACCATCATTCCAGTCAACAGTTATTCTATGCTTGACCTAGCTGCACTTCAAATTAGAAACCCAAATGATGATAGTTTATATTTTGAATCGCTACAAATTACAACATTGTGGTCATAGATTTTTGATATTGTAAAATAGCAAAGAGCATTCCAAATTACTTTAATGTTCACAAATTAAAGTAATTTCCACTACTGGTAACTTAGGCTACCTGTGAAAAAGATTTTGCAAGCCTTGATCTGAAACGTCTAAATATAGATGAACGAGGTCGAGCTTGTTAACCTATTAGTATTATAAAAAGAATCGGGGCATGCAGTTTTCACATGACAGCAACTTGGAATGCACGCAGTGTGTAGTGGATGTATGCTCACAAATGGTAGAGCCAGCGGAAGTTAGTTTTTTCAGGCCATTGGGGTCCTCAGTCTTGTATTACACCGACACAGTCCACATTGCATATCTTAAACGAATCTGGTTATTACTCGGGGTAACTTTAGCTTTCGTGCAGACTCTTGAATCCTGTTCTTCAGTATTGTGATAAACCATCGATAGTATGTAAGGGTAAATGAGTGCATGTTCTTGATATACTTGTAAAACAGTATGGCTGCTGTACCCATTGAAATTTCCATCACATAACTTTGACTGCATCATTGACAAAACCAAGGGAAATAGTTTCTAGAAGCTGTATGGTGTATGTATCTTCTAATATAAGGTCAATTAATTTAATATTAAACATGAATGCATTAGTTCTTTAACATGTTTTTGTTGAGCCAATCATGTTTGCTAAGTATATGAGCAGTTTTGCCAGTTTCTGCATTTCTTTTATTATCAAGTAATTAATTTACTACCCAAATTTACTACCCTACTTTACAAACACGTATTCGTAAGTAAAGATATTCATGGAGTCCATTTACCCCTAAGGTGGGGTCCTTCACTTGCCTCAACAAGACACCAATCTAACGTCTCATTCGAGCAACATTCAGCATGACTCTCAAATGAGTAAAAAAATATATAAAAAATATGAATACTAATTTGTGTACAGATGTCTCAGGTCATTGATTTAGCTTTAATGTTGTAAATAAATTCACCTTTCAGAGTCTTTCTTTCTCCATTCTAATTCAACTCATTCTCAGCTCATAAATGTGTGTGGGCCGCTTTAATGGGATGTGTACAAGTTTATCAATAATCTTTAAGAAAATCAGGTTAAAAATTGACAAGAAATGAATGATCTCATACACACGTGTGGTCCAAAAATAATGCTCTAATGAATTGAATATTGTATCTGGAATTTTCTAGCTAAGTTTTCGAACTGGCAGTTACACAAAGTTGAATAGTTTGGAACACATATGTTATATATGACCATATACGTATGGCTCACATAAGTGGAAAACATTAAGTGAAATGAGTGGTTATAATGAAAAATGACAATGAATTGAAAAGAGATAGTCAGAATAAAGATGAGATGTGGATAGCGCAGCTCAAGTATGTACTAGTTAGATCAGATCAAGTAAATAAATTAAGTGATTACTGAAAGGCGAAAATTATATGATAATTATGATATATGATATGATATCTGATATGATATAATATAATATGATATGATATGATATGATACGATACAATATGATATGATATGATATGATATAATATAACATGATATGATATGATATTATATGATATGATATAATATGATATAATATGATATGATATGATATGATATATGATGATATGATATGATATAATATGATATAATATAATATGATATGATATGATACGATATTATACAATATGATATGATATGATGATATGATATGACTACTTGTCCTCTCCATTTTGTTTATCACACTGGGGTGAGTTCAACAGTCTATCACCCACATAGCATATCAATAGGTGCCATCTGAAAATGTGCACTCAATAACAAAAGCTGAAATTTTGGAGACTGTAGTTTTCCAAATAAACATTTGATAATACCATATCAGATAAACTGTTTTAGTGACGAAAAATCAACGTATACAGTGTACACTTGTTTATCACACAACAATAAATGTTTCCACCCATATAAAACACTGTAAACAATTCTCATTTTGTGCAGGGTAATAAGAGATTTTGCCACATTGTGGTTTAATCACATACTTGATTGATTGGCTCTTCAATTTAAACAGTTCAAATGATGCAGTTTACTCCCATAAAAATAAGCTGTTGTGTGGTGTTTAACAAGGTCAAGGTGTTCCTGATGAAGCGAGAAGTTATGCCTGACATGTTTGATTGCTGTCATAACAGACCACATTACTGCCACAATCATAACACGGGCAATATCCATAGCAACATGGTGACGTTGGTGTCCTAGCTGTTTCAAAGCTTTCTCTTTGACATATAATGACAACCATGCCATGACTTCACTTAGAATTTGATAGGTTTAATAGTCTCTTGGTCAACTTTTGATTTCAACACCACCTTATTCAAAACCTGAGATCTTGTTGGAAATGTGCTAAATTTTTTATAACTTTTAAATTATTTTTAATGGTGCTGAACACCTTTGTACTTTTATTTTTGCCCGTTTTAATTGTATGCATGTGCCTATAATATGTGCAAAGAAATATATGGTATAACTATATTGTATAAGACACTAGCCAAAATGTCTAACCTCTGGTTTATCCAAGTTCTAACAAAGACTAACGTTATGTCGTTGATGAATGGAAAAGACAGTGTCCATGAATAGGCGAATGATCTTATAGTTATCAAGATTTGCACCTTGTTAACTGATGACTGATGATAACAGTTTGCAAAGCACTTTCTCCCGGAAGGATGCTGTTTATGGTATGTGACAAACCAACATATTTTGGTACCATCCTTGTGCTGATACTTTGTATCTTCTTTTTGCAAATATTAACCTGCTTTCTGCACTTTGTCCATTTTGTTTAGGTTTGTTTTATTCTCATTTTGCACATGAATTCACATGATGCCTCGATTAATTTCTGCAGGTGCAATAAGTGAACAATTTCATGTTCTGTTGAACGTACCCCAATGTGATAAACAGGATCTCAGAGATCCAGAAAGTGGTCAAACTTGGGTGAACTTTTGGGTCCTCTAATAATATCATATCATGTCATATCAGAGGCCCCAGACACAGAAGTTCACTCCATGTTGCCATTTTGCTTTGTCCTTTTTTTTAATGCTCATTTTGCACATGAATTTTCATGATTCCTCGATTAATTTCTGCTGCAAGTATTATTACCCAACGGTTATCTATGCCTGTATCGTTACGTCTGTACCGTTGCAAACGGTATATCGAGAACCGCAATTCATTATTCACGTTTTATTCAGTTATAAGACACTTAAAATTGATTTCAATTTTACATTATAACATTCGTATATTACAGTAATTCATTCCTAGCCTTTTATGTAACTGTTTGTCATGATATAGATCATCAATTAGCTCACAATGCCAGAAAATCAAACCAATTGACTAAATGCTGGCCAAATTGAATTGCTTCTTTTTGAATCAAAGCACTATTGTGAGTGGACGAAACACCTGGGCTGAATTATTGGATGGCCTGACAATGTTATCAATTGCCTTTTCACGTGCTCAAATCTACAAATATAGATAATCTATAAAATCTGTTAACTACTGTTACTCATGTGGCTTACAATTACTGAGCATGATTCAATATTAAGTGAAAATATAGGCTGCGCTGCAGCAAAACCCTCAGCGAACCCCGCATAGTCCACAGGCACTGTTAACAATTGTGTTAGGGTAATAGCACTAGTGTTAGATTGCTGCTCCAGAAACGACAATGTTACGCCTGCCCGATGGACACTGATGATACAAATAACCTTCTTCGAACTATGTTCGCTGAGGGTCAAAAAGTTCCGAGAAGTAAAAACTTAGAAAGATTTAAAAATGCAAATATCATGATATCTTATATTATGTTTGTTCTGAGGGATCATCACTTAGAGTCATTCTATTCTATTATATTCTATTCTATTCTATTATATTATATTATATTATATTATATTATATTCGCACCACCAATGACAAAACGCAGAATAAGTTTTTAATATTGAAATTTTTTTTAATCTAACTGGATAAGTCAGAGCATTTGACCTTGGTGAAAGTTACAAATATAGTTCATAAAAATATAAACAAGTGCTGTACTGCATGGTATTGTATTGTATTGTATTGTATTGTATTGTTTGAATCAGTGCTTTTGGCCTGAAGCTTAATCAGCTTATATGAATACATAATGATGAGTCGATAAGACTGAGATTTCACAAAATGTTACACATTTACCCCATGGATGAGGTCTTTACTTGCCCCAGCGTAGATACCGAGTACAAGGCACCCCCAACATAACGATAGATAGATAGATAGATATGAGACGTGCAGCCCTCTCAGGCAAGTTCTTGCCGCTAGTGATTGCTTATGGACGGAGTGAGAGAGGAGAGTCCACCCTTGTTACACATTTACCCCATGGGTGGGATCTTTTGCTTGCCTCTGTATAGACACTGAGTACAAGGCACCGCCATTTTAACGTCACCGCCATTTTAACGTCTCATCCGAACGACATCTAACTGGGATGATGCTCATGAAAGGTACCCGGGTCTGGGATCGAACCAGGTCCTTCAGAGAAGCAGGCGATCATCTTACCACTAGACCACCCAGCTGTCTGAATCAACTGACGTCCAGTGAGAGGTGTAGCTCATGAAGAGTGCTTTGGACCCAGGACTTTCGGCAGAGCTAGCAAGGGTCTTAACCGCTAGATAGAACTCGTACTACCATTAAAGCTCAGAACAGCTTAACCATTAGGCCCCTCATTAGGCCACTCGGCAGTGGAAGTATGGTATGTATAATAATCACTTAATTGTCAATTAATTATTGATTTGGATGTTACTACTTGTGTTTTTTTTTTTCTAAATAAAAACTAATTGCTAAATTTGTTTTAGCCATAATAAAAACATTTTTTGTGTATAAATAACTTTCTTTCCACAATTTTTTAGTTATTTTTTCGTGTGCAGTGTTATGTTAGCATATGGCATAATTGAAGCATGTTTATATTCATTTTGCCATGCATGCTTGTCTGCCATGTAATGTCCTTCATAATTCTGACCAGAAACCACTGGTCATTAATCTAACAGGGTCATGCAAAACTACATGTGAGCATCTGTCATGAGAGGAAATAAAGTCAGCATTTGCTCAGGGAGGCAGTAGTATATACCCCAGAGGGTGTGATAAAAAGGGGCGATTTGACGGCCATGCTCATGGTTTGCTTGGGGTAGCTTGATATAGGTCTAGTGTGTTTGTAAGAGACGACAGTTATGGGTGTATGACATGATGGGGCTGACACTACATGACACCCCTGGACACCTCATGACAGGTTGAACACATTGCCTGACAGCTCTAACACACTTGTGTGACGTAATAGCAGGCCTGGTCATAGCACAAAAATATCATGTAGGCGTCCACCGTTACTACAGAAGGGTTTTTGGTTGTTGGAATTGATGGTCAGCTGTTGCTACCACAGAAAACCGCTGTAAGAAGCATGGAACCAAAAGTATTTGGTATTGGCTTATTGAACTTCACACTAAGTCTTGCTTTTACCAAAAGAAACCATTAGGTCATAGCCTATCTCAGCCAATGTGAATGATACGTTGATGTGTTGGGTAGAGTAGGGCATCATGAGCCACATTTGTTATGCCCAGAGGAAGTTTATCACACCTTATTTATAACCAATTTTGAACGCACCGGTTGGATGTTTAGCACTACCATCCTCACAGTACTAGAAAATACTTGTATGACAAGAGGAGTTACTTTAGAGAACTCTTTCAATAACTGCCCAGTGAATCATTATGTCCCACTCTCTATGTTATTGACTGGATTGTGTTCTATGGAGGAAATATCGGATTTTCCAGAGTAGCCAGACAAAACCCAAGTTTTGGAAAAAAAACCTACAAAACAAGTAATATTTATATTGAGTAAATTGCATCGCGGATGGTATCAAAAATATTGCAGTAACAGAACTAAACTAATTATTAATAAGCTAATCACATGACCAATATCCTTGTCCATGATGCACATTCCTTGTATCATGGCTAATCTACGCCCTGGGCAGATGTAGGGATGACATGGTATAAGGTCGAGTCTGTACCATGTTGAATAATGGACTTAAATAGTTCGTATGCAAGATCAAAAGAAAATTACTCTTGAACTATTTATAGATTATATACCTTAAAGTAAATGTACAAAGAGTGCTATTGTGTGGATTGTACGGTAAACCATGAGCAAAATAAATAATATTTTATTTTTTATTTATTGTTATTTGCAACCAAGTGTTGAATTGTACAATGAATAAATCAAGTAAATCTGTAAAATAAAACATTGTGTTGCTAATCATAGTATAGTTTAAGAAAATTAAATAATTAAAAAGCAGTTTAGTTCATGATGAACTTCGCTCCCTTGGACTACCAAGGATAAAGGATAAATCATATATTTCATGTAAGTTAACTAGCGCTGGAGCATACATTGTTGTATCCTGCATGTAAAATATGTTAAAATTTTTTTTTTTTAACTGGGACACATACATAACATAGCATAATTTTACATTGCATGACGTAACATCACATGATTTATCATCGTCTTATCAAATTATAATTAAAATCTTACGTAAATTCTGTGTTATTTTTTTATACCATTCGCAATGGAATACTCTATAAATTCTACTCATTTATATCCACTAAATTTAACAAACTCTAAATAATCTATATGCTACAACATAGTGTCATGAAGAATCATTTTAATTAATGCTGATGACAATATGAACCCACAGTACCCCCCCCCCCCCCCCAATACTATGAGAATTGACCAAAGATAAACAATTTTCATTGGTGTGATAAACAGGTTTATCATTTTGATCCAATTTCAATGACTGAATAAACGAAGGTTGTTTTGGCCTAGTTTCATTGATATCCTTTTCCACAACTGGCTATTTCTCATTTCAGGGACATTCTGATCACATTCTTCTAATGATTATCAAAGCACCCAAACTGCATCATAGATTAAATGATATGAGAACTTTACTAAGGTATGCATAGTATGTGAAACATCTGTTTATAAGGCATATGACCTTTGTCAACCATGAAGCTTGGGAAGTATTATAGTGCATTGTCTTGTCTTGTATTGTATTGTATTGTATAGTATTGTATAGTAGTATAGTATAGTATAGTATAGTATAGTATAGTATAGTATAGTATAATATAGTATTGTATTGTATTGTATAGTATTGTATTGTATTGTATAGTATTGTATTGTATAGTATTGTATTGTTTAGTATTGTATTGTATTGTATAGTATAGTATTGCATTGTATTGTATAGTATAATATTGTATTGTATTGTATTGTATTGTATTGTATTGTATTGTATAGTTATTTGGCTATTCCCCAGCTTTTAATATAAAATACAACCCTTTTCCCTAGGTCTTCCGAATATAATTCATACTTGGTCCACAAACTAATGTGATTAGCTATGAAGTGCTCTGCTGGAGGGGTGGCATAAACAGATTTCACCTCACTTTGTGTCTTTTACCTGTCTTTATACTTTGCTATCTCTCAATCTCTCCTCATATTGAAAGAATATATCCTCATTCACATTGCATTATATAACCATTGTTTATACACTATCAAAAACAAGATAACAGTCCATGTCATTTATTTACACTTTTTTGTCAGATGGTTGACAAAACACACAACGTCAATAATTTGCATGTTTTCTTCCCTGTTCCCAAATTCTGTCGGTTTGGAGCTGGCGCGCTCTCCTGTTGAGAAATTTACAACACCAATTATGACGTCACAGATAGATAGGGCACATGTTTGCCGCTGTAGATTGGAAGGTTTTTTTGCGCCCACATCAAAGAGACTAGTCCTCTTGAACTCATGTCTATGCTTCTGATCTGTCAGGCCATTGACAAAGACAAATCGTTTATGTTTTTTATTAAAATTCCTTCGATAAGGCCATGTTTAGACCAATGGTTGGTTGAAATGATTAGTTTAATCTTGTTTCAAGCAAATTTAGTTTAAGTGTTGATATCTCCAAACCAGGTCAATTATTCTATAAATTTATGATATTTGGAAGAAAATTATTAAGGTATTTTCTACTGAATATTCATTATAGGACGCTTTTCTGTTCAGATGGTAAAATTAGTTCCAAAATCCTCTTAGGTGTTTTAGAAGGAAACAGCTTTTTTACATACATGCATGTAGACCTACGCTGTTGCGTACAAAAGATAAATGGCATTCATTTCAGATCATGAATTATATAATATACATTTCCAAGGTTTGTTGAAGCTCTGGCATAGAAACTGCTTTCATTTCAGACCCCTGCTTCAAATACATATATATAATTTTTATTGACAGTAAAATATCATCCATGATATATATGTCATAAATAAAATAAAGACAACACTTATATTGGGTGATGGGTGGGTGGATTAGGGCTTTACTGTATTTCAGCACCTATGGGCTAATTAGGACAGGCAGGGACCATGGCAATGAGACGAAGGATGAAACAGCCATCCAACCTAGGCTCGACCGGGAATTGAACCCGGGACCCAGTGGTTGAAAGCCCAGTGTCCTACCACTGAGCTAGGCCCCCATACCTACACTAATATCGGGACAGGGACTTCTAAGATTTGGGTCCAATATGTGCTTTGCACTGAAGTGACTGACATAAAAGTTAAGTACTTGACCATATACTTGTTAGGTAAATATTATTACAAGGCATACAGCCAAAACAACTTCAAAGGCCAGACACAGGGCTTTATCAAGGCTAAGCCAGACAGGTGAGGTATGCTGTAAAGTTATAAATACCATTTATTGCTCCTTTTCTGGAAAACAAAGAGAGCTCGTTTGCCAGTCTTGCCTAGATGAGTGCTTGCCCAACACTGGCTTGGGTAACATGGAGGCTCTGAGATTTTCCTGGCTGAAGTCACAGCACATCTGCAGTTGACTGCTTATTTCAATATTCTCAATTCAATTACAACTTATGGTCATATATTGGTATGGTTTACTCAACAAAGAGTCAAAGACATTAAAGTTGATGACTTCAGAACTGGATAAATGATTGGAACCTTGAAGCTGTGGACATTTACTCAAATCGTGATTGACATGTTTGAAAAGTGTCAATCTGCTCAATACATACATGTGCATCGTGTCGATATGGGTATCTACAAGGAAGTTATCAGGTAAGACCAAACAAATCAAACTTTCAATTTTTATATTATCCGTTTAGGTACCCATTGGAATATAATCATACAGCCGTGGGCATAAGTTCTGGAACTTAGATGATGACGATGGTGCATTTTTGATCTTGCATCATACTTTTTATAACCCTTCACCGTGGATATTGCGATGGCCTGCATGTCAGTCAGTTTGTCCATCCTAATTGTCTCTCTGTCTGTCGTCCACACTTATAGACAGCTTAACTTCAGGTCCATTGATGCTAGTCTCATGGAACTACAGGTCATATACTTTAGAGGCAGACCTTGAATAAGGTAAAAAATGGATGGCTTTGACCGTGTTTAGGTCACAAGGGACAAACTCATCCAAAACCCTGTGGCTCTTCACTCAACTCCCACCAGCAAAACATGTAGAAAACAAGGCTCTTCCCTCTGACCAACCATCCGTAACTTGGTTTTTATATTGGCATGATTGTAGTGCAAATGTGTTTTCAGGACAGTAAGTATGATCCCTAAAGAAAATACATAGATAGATAGATAGATGTGGAAGGTGCAGCCCTCTAAAGCAAGTTCTTGTCACCATCGAGGGTTGATTGATGAGCTGAGAGAGAGGAGGAGTCAACCTATGTGACACATTTACCCCATAGGTGGGGTCTTGTACTTGCCTCAGCAGATACACTAAGTACAAGGGACCGCCAATTTAACATCTCATTCGAACGCCATCCGGCTGGGATGTTGCTCATGAAGGGTGCCCGAGCCCGGGATTGAACCCGGGTCCTTCAGAGGAGCAGACCAGCGTCTCACCACTAGACCACCCAGCCGCTTACTAATTCAAGAAAAAGTGCCATAAAGTTTCCGAAAACTTTTGGCCAAGTCAATTTATTTTCTATAATAGCTGCAGGTGTTCTTCCCCTCCTCCAAACTACTGCTTTGCCCACCCATGTTTAAGTGCACACAAATTACTAAATATTTACATGTGAGTTCTTTGGCACACTTTGGTACACTGTATTTAACCCCGCGTTTAAGACTGAAGGCTTCCCAAGGAGTTGAGAAAGACTCCAGATTGGCCTGCCAAGATTGTATGTTAAGCTGGCTCAAAGTATGTTCATTAAGTTTTGAGTTGATATTTTTTAGTAAAGAGTTATGTAAAACACTGACTACAACATGCCATGGTACATTTAAAAACAATGTACAGGATATAAATTAAAGAAGAAAATAACAATATAGACATAAACTAAAACATATAAATTGAAGAAATTAAATAAAGGATTAAGTCACTGAAAACTTTTGCAAATAAGATTTAGACGTTTTCTAAACCTATCCAGGTTACCTAAAAGCTATTCATGAATGGAGTCTTTTACATACTATAACATGGATAAACAACATCATTCATAACTGTCTGTTTATTGGGCATTCATCATTTAAAATGATCATATTTTGTAAGAGACAAATTTTATTTTTTAAATTAAAATATGTGTGTAATTTGACAATTTCCTTGTGAATAGTACTGTTAGGAGCACATGTATTATTCAATATAATGAAAAACATTTGCATTTTCAAAATCTACATATCTATCGAATTATGAACTGACAGATGTACTTCAAAAGCAATTAATAGTCCGTTATGTCGCAGTCATTTTTTTTATAGACCATTAAATGTATTTGACGGGCTTCATCAATCATACTATTTGTAAAGATGAAATCATGACACAATTTTTGTAATCTGTCGGAAATGAGAGCTTATTCATATAGAGGAACATAAAATTTGCCCTTAAAATTAGGATTACTGACTTAAAAGACTCATATGGCAGTTTTTTGGATGATTTACAATCAAAAATAAATACCACAAGATGCTCAATAAATAAACTGACTAATCTAAACAAATTAAGGCTTATACCAATGACTGACTGACTGACTGACTGACTGACTGACTGACTGACTGACTGACTGACTGACTGACTGACGTGCTGACGTGCTGACTGACGTGCTGACTGACTGACTGACTGACTGATTGACTGGTTCAAGTTAAGCTCAGTCCCACCTCATAGAAGACCCAATATGAAACACCATCAGTAATGTATACAACATCATTGGACAAACATCAAACCATCTTTAATGACTGTTCTTGTGACAAAGTCTCAGAATCAATAACACTTCACCCAATTAATATTTTTCATGGACAGCGGCATCTAACAATGAAGGTCACATTAGCTTGCGCTGAATATAGTATTAATAGCTAGATTAAATTCCATGCAGCATACATAATCAAACAAACCAATCAACCAAGAAAATAAAAGGGGAAAAAAAACCAAGAACATACATAATCAAACAAACCAATCAACCAAGAAAATGAAAGGGGAAAAAAACCAAGAACATATGCTTGCGCATTCGACCCCAGGGCATTTATAGATATTCCTTGTCTGTTTGGACTCATGAACACTCGTGTGTAGCATTCTTGCCTGTTTCTATTTACTCTGATGAGTTTTTTGGGAGCTAATAACCGTAATTATTGGCGCAGGTGTACAGGTATTGTAGTGTCAATAGAGGCTGCCAAATGCTCATGCCAGAGATGACAGTTAATTGAGGTACTATTGTGAAACAGAAAGAAAGAAAAAATGCCCATTTAAATAGATCATTTATCAAATATGCAACCTGTGGGGCACAACCGAATTATAATGATATTCTGCAAATATGTAGTGTGATATCTTGTCTACTTTTGGTTTCGTAATGGCTTGCTTGTTAAGCATTAAAGGAGTAAGATATATATATATAGAAAGTGCAGCCTTCTAAGGCAAGTTACACATGTTACACATTTACCCCATGGGTGGGATCCTTTACTTGCCTCAGCATAGGAACTGAGTACAAGGAACAACGAATTTAACGTCTCATCCGAACGACGTCCAGCTGAGTAAGTAAGTAAGTAAGTACGTAAATAGGCAACACATTTACAATCTCTCTGACTTTTAATTCGTGACGTCAGTTAAATGTTCTCTTAATTGATCAGATAGTTTTAATCTCGAACAACATAATACTAATATAAATAGGTTTCTAGTTCGCGAACTTTATGTCCTTAAGATTTTTTTTTTAAATAGTTGCGGCATCTTGTGTAAGTTATTGAATAAATGCTGCCACTGAAGATGTTCATATTGGCAAAAAAGTTAAATTTGAAATTTAAATTACTGACTTACTTATATTCATTGAATTTAACACATTGAGAAACTTGAGACCTCATAAAGCATGTTTAAAGCGTAATTTAAGTCATATAATCCGATAATTTATGATCGATTGTATTATAATATATTGATTGATTTAATTTAATGTATTATCCCAACAAATAGAGTATTGATAAAAAATATTAGGTACACAGCGTTTATTGACTTTGTGGAAATCTTTTGTTGAAAACATTCATGCATTTGCTATAAGCTGGTCCACATGTTAATAATATATATTAAAGATAAACCAAACAGTCTCTGCTATACATATTTTATTGTCATTTTATTCAAAAATATTCAACTGGTCTTTCTAGGTTGCTAGACATTGTGGTGCATATTACTTGTGCAACTGTTGCTATATATTATGTATTACTTCTAAATTCCAGCATGGTCTTAATTTTGTATATTGATGAATAATGAATAAAGATAATCTCTTGTTCACAAAACAACAGATAAATAACATTTACCAGAGCCATTAAGACATGAATAATGCAGAACTATTGTATCAATATGTACAGTATACTCATTAGGAAGCATATAGTCCATATACTATAAAAAAAGGTAGGAGTTGTTTTCTCAGAAAATTCAGAATTAAACTTAAGGATTTAAAGACACCCTAAACCATTAGGCAACTCAGGCAGCTCATTTGTAAAGGGCTAAATTTATTTATCTATTCATTAAAATATATTTACAATGGGTAGCAATATCAGTAAAACTTTTTTACAGGTGTCCCATTTACACAAAAAAAAATTATTAAGTAAAAAATATTAAGTATAAGTTCATAAATTAACTAAAATTTTATAGCCCAGAATATTAGACGTCCGCAGTTATTTAGACTAAAATATGACATTAAAATCAGCTATATCCAACAACTTAGTCATCCAGTCAATGTGGCATGTTTCTTGTCTGACGTTACTAGTAAGTTAGTCACTATGACTAATGCCACACTTGGCTTAATTAAGGCTGGGTAACTAATTAGACAGCTGACTAACCCATTAGTCATATACAGGTGTATTGTTATGGAGGAACAATCATTCTACAATAAAGAGATGAGCTGACATACGAGATTACATCAAATCAAATATGATCGGCATTAGAAACATTTATTACAGTCAAATTCACTGACTTTGAAGCTAAACTCCAGATGATGTCATGTGAATCCAGGACTCCCATTGGTTAAGGGAGTCACTCAGCCAATGGGATTCCTGGATTCATGTGATGTCATCCGGAGTTTAGCTTCCAAGATCATAAGATTTTTTCCAAGTCAATGACTTTGGCTGTAATAAGTGAAGTGATGGTTTGCCCAAAAATTTTAATATTTAAATCCACAAATTTCTAGCTAGAAATGTTGCACCTTGTCTGCTATGCCATGCCCGTGAACTGCAAATGAGTAGTGTCTGAATAATAGAGCACAGAAAACTGCCAGTTTTGCCATAAGAAAGAAAATTTCACAAACTGTCACAACTGCTGTCATTTTTGATAGATGTACTCTCAAATTCTGAGGCACATGTGGGAAGCACTTTAATGCTCTTGATTGTGCAATATGACTCAATTTTTCCCGAGGGGGTTTAGCTTCTTTTTTTATACACTAATTTTTACCCAATATAACCGGTTCTGCCACAGGTGTGCAGTTCTGTGTACAATATTGCTTATCATACATGCCCATTTTTTTTAAAGCAATTTTGAAATTAGTAGTTAAACACACATATTTACAGCATGTTCAAGCGAATTTTTCTGGTACGCACCGTGGGTGGTATAGTTGAACTGAATATTATTACAAGCATTCACAGATTGTCATGTGATATGTAGTCATCCAAAATATGCTAGGACACCTTAGAATATCTGTAAATGTTAAACTTCCATATATGTAATGATCCCATGGCCATGGACAGTCACTGTTATACGGTATACATTTCTGAATGATATTGATTTATAAATCTGATGCCATCTTAAACCATTTTGCTTTATTAATCATTTTCAAATTCTAAATGTGTCACACATTAAACGCCAACTGACTGTCCATAATCATATATATCATATTTGTAACTCTGATATTACAAAAGTTTGTTTTTAGGAGTAAGTAACAAACCCACTGTAAACATGCCAACAAACCTGGTCAAGCATGGACTTTCTCAACTCTCCAGGAAATTTTCACTCTTCAAAATGATACATATCAATGCCTAAGATTTAGATCTCAGCAGTATAATTATCTATATTTTCAAATGCTTGCATTTCGAACCCATATCATCACGACAAAAAGATAAAAACTCAGGAAGAAAACTCTTATTCTTGAATCAACAAATACATACTGGCAAGTAATTTTGTGTCTTAAAATTGTTTCAAGTCATTGAAAAAATAAGATAATCGCTGGTAATATCAATACATAACCACATTACTAACACTTGTTACAAAGTCCATTGAGGAAGAAGTAGTACACTTAAAGGAAAATAAAAAAAGATGAGGTCACATGTACAATTTTTTTATGGAAATTTGTGTACCATCTGCTACTGATGGTTGCATTAAGATGAAAGTAAAAAAGAAAATGCATTGATGAATTTAAAGAGAACAATAAAAAATCTTAGTAAGATTGTTTGTGAAATGTCATTGAACAAGGATAGGATAGGATAGGATAGGATAGGATAGGATAGGATAGGATAGGATAGGATAGGATAGGACCAATAAAACTAACATTTTCTTACAAAGTTATAGGATAGGATAGGATAGGATTGGAGAGGAAAGAATAGGGAAAGGATAGGATATGACCAACAAAACTGACATTTTCTTACAAATTTATATAGCATAGGATATGATAGGATAGGATAGAAAAGGATAGGATAGGATATGACCAATAAAACTAATATTTTCTTACAAAATTAGATAGGATAGGATAGGATAGGATAGAATAGAAGGATAGAAATTAATAGGATAGGATAGGATGGGTCCTGCGGTTGGAATATTCGTCTTGCTTCTCCATAGATACATATATCAATGGGTCTCATGGTAACTACAGAGGCACTTCTATTTGAGAGGCATATGTCATTTCATGAATCGAAAATAACTGTATGCTTTAAAAACAGCTGACAAGTGTATTAATCGCTAAAGGCCACTCCGCTGTTATTTTTGATTTGCTTGTCACACTACATCTGAGATATATTTGCTACAAGCTGTATGAGTTTTACGGAGTTAGAATTTATGGAATTTTTAAGCAATATGCAAGGATTAGGGTGCCTGACAACTATGTTTTGTCTGCACCCCTTTTATTTGCAAAAATATACAGTTTCCGTTTGACTCAATTTCTTGGCTACCATCCTAAACGGAACATCGCATCTCCACCATACTGCAGAACTTCACAACTTGAGTAGGGCAATGAGCAAGCGGAACCCAGATCAGTTTATAAAAGAAGAAGGGAATAACACTACAAAAAGGTACCAGTGTCAGAATATCCAGTGAACATGTTAGCTCGCAATAGGGGTAGCACCCATTAGTTGATGGGCTAGCAGTGTCCAGGAGAACAGGCATTTACAGGTAAAGTTGTATAATATTATAGTGCTGAGCTTTGGAGTCGAGCCCAGGTCAATTTGAAGCACATCATATACCCATTCACATTAGGGGAACTATAAATATGGATGTATTGTTTATTTCACATGAATTTGTGGGTCCAGATGAAACAAAAGCTTGTTGGAGCCAATTTTATATTCTGTAGTTGAACACAAATATGAAGTAAGGTGGCAACTATCCATGGAAAGTTAAATGGACTTCAAACTTAACCAAGCAGAATGCTGTTACTATAGCCTGTTGCACCATGGTTACAATATTGCCCAGCAACACTGGACAGTGGTCAGTGGCCAGTCCTTGCAGCCTTGTCGCCCTTGCAGTGGTCAGGCACTAAGCAGTAAATCGGAGGCAGCCATGTTTTCATGAAAAATTAACAAGGATCGCAGCGCCCTCTGTTATCAGGATATAGCTGACAGAGAGAATGTCTCTAGGAGGCAGAGACAAATGTTCTAGAGGGCTAAGAACCCCCAGAAGATGCAGAAAAATCAGTTTTACAAGCTGATCTATGTCAACAAAAGAACTACCAGGAGACTGCCATACACTGCCTTGAGTTAAGACCAGGTATAGTCCAGTACCTGAGAGCAACATTGTTGTAACCAGTTGCTATTGGCAACGTCTGAAGGCAGCATGGGCATTTGACATTGCAGTGGCCCTTTTACAGCATCTTATATGTACCTACATGCTACAAAATTACATTTTAAAGATTCTTCGGAAAGCAAAGTATACACAGACTTTGGACATGGATTAGAAGCCACAGAGATTTGACTGTTAATGAAATTAGAACCAGCTGAATCTTTTTTGATAGACTTTTTTGTATGTTTTAATGTCTCAATACTACTAATTCTGAAGCTTAGTCAGCTTATATGACCAGCTGCCAGAGGCAGACGTAATGATGGGATGATAAAGCTTGGAGTCCACACCATGTTACTTGCCTACAAATACTTTTAAAATTAGTTACAGTTGTGATCAACATCAAGAATACCAAAAAAACATTCTACTTTGCTACAATATACAAGATATTGCACATAAATTGTGTCCATTATATAAAGCATAATTCTAGTTTCATTTTCAACCTACAATTTGATTTTGATAATTTTTGTATGACGTAATTAGTTATTTGCAAGATGGCTTGCTGAGAAGCTGACAAGGATTACCCAGCAGCCAGTTAGAAGATATCTGCATCTCCAGAATTGGTGACAATGAAACGTTGCAACAGTTATTTATTTAGTTCTCTATGTCTCAATGCTACTGTACATTATGTACTATAAAAATCATTCATTAATTCAGTGGATATTCAGTTGGATATTTGATGGATCTAATTAAGAGGTAGTGTATTCGAAATCCCATCATGACATGAAGTAAGTAAGACATCTTACTTTTAACCACTGCTTCATCTCATTTTAGCCATCGCTGGTACTTTGCAAGTTGGCAAATAGGCAATCGCCTTTATTTGACACTGGTGTGAGCTCACAAGCCTCAAAGGCCTATCCAGTGTTCAAGAAAGAAAACTCCAAATGACTTTAAGACGATTGGCATCAGCATAGTGCACACATCTAAGGCAGGTACTTGCCACTATAATTTAAGGGTTGATTGATGAGATGAGATGAGATGAGATGATATGATATGAGATGAGAATCATGAGAATCATGAGAATCATTAGATGAGAATCATGAGAATCATGAGAATCATGAGATGAGAATCATGAGATGAGAATCATGAGATGAGACGTAGATTCAGATTAAGATTGTCTATTCCACTTGTACGAGACGTAGCTCACTCTAGATGTGACCTTCAGCATTGGTTTGGTCTAAGAACTTCTATATTGACCAGCTTATATATAATGTTTACATGTGTACCCATATCCCTGCCATATCAATTCAACCGTTCATCAGTCCATCCTTCTACGCACCAATCTATCCATTCTTGACATTATTAATCTAATCATACTTTCTACTATCCATTTACCTGAGTGTACATCAGCATTAATCCCAAAATAGATCAGTCATTTCATACACAGGCATACCTCAAGGTGGTTAGCTACTCCCTAGTTTATTTCATATTGAATAACGTCGCATTTAAAACGCCTTAAAATTAACACATAAAAGCTACAAAAGCCTCTTTCATATTTCATATCACATTAATAAATGACAACCAGACGCAACATGAAGTCTTCTTTATTAGCTAATGAATGAGTTGTCATTAGAAAACATGTTAATCTTTTGTTGAGACTCTCACACATGCCAATATTATCTGTGCTAACTCCAGCTAGCTAGTCATTTATTATAAACAAATCAGAGTAAATAAACTGTATATTGAGCACATAACATATGAATAGAGTTTATGAGTTATATTTATATCTTATGGAGATCATGTCTAGGTTACCTTTTTGTTTGCGGTAGATTATCACATTTTATCAAACTTTTCAAATTTTAGAGTTCTGAGTGCCTATTGTTCTTTTTTTGTTTTTTACTTATCTGTTTATCTATGCATCTAGTTAATTAGTTAGTTAATTAGTTAGTTAGTGAGTGAGTGAGTGAGTGAGTGAGTGAGTTAGTTAGTTAGTTAGTTAGTTAGATAGTTAGTTAGTTAGTTAGCTAGTTAGTTAGTTAGCTAGTTAGTTAGTTAGTTAGTTAGTTAGTTAGTTTGTTTGTTTGTTTGCTGCTCTGGAATACAATGCTATAGAATCAGTTCCCTGTCATATTAAGTCCGCCATAAGTGTATTAATATTCACTGGATTTAATGACGAGTTAATTTTACTATGGCTAATGCAAGGAATGGTATGGCCAATGATTGTAGTTGGTCTGAAATTGGTGGTCATAATAGCGACGCAGTCTCATAAGTCAGGTGGTCTAAAACCCAGCTCCAGTGTATAGTTGGTACAACTTTACTTAGTCATCTGATCACTACGCTTATACGTCCATGCCTGCACTGAGATAAGCACACGTGAGAATAATAAGTCAAATATATACAACTTTAGCCATAATATACATTTTACAATATATTATATTCATAAACGGAGAAAACAAAAGTAAAAATAAAAACACATCTACAAGAATATCGAGTTATGCATTTTAATGAATATGATTTTACTGCGCTGATAATGATCTTGCTACATGCATTATGCATTTACTTTTAACAGCTTGCTTTTTATAAAAAGTAGTTTTTCATTGACGTCTTAATAATCTAAAACACTCGTGATATACTGATTGTTATGGGCCTAGTGGTAAAGCCATTAGAAAACCTCTTATAGGAGCATTAGAGTATTGGGTTCGGTTCTGCTGCCACTAAACGGAACTGTCTGGCTATAGCTGGCTACTCAAAGCAGGATCTTAAAAGTACACGTAGCACCATTTGGTGCATAAATTGAGAGTTATGCATATTTGTAATATTTTTTTGAAAAGATGCATGTCGATTGCACATACATATTTATGATGTATGAGATAGATACATTCTTACATTCACTGAGGTTTATATTTTTCAGTGGTGGTAAGTGTAAGCCAACTATAAGCTAGGAGTAGACAGAAGCGGCTGGCTTTAGGCTACAGCCAGGAATAGGTCACTACAGCTGTCTTGAGTCAACCTTATTTTATGCAACGTCACATGCTTTAGACATATTCATGATATGGTATAATATGCGATACTATGATATATGATATGATATGCTATTCTGTGATGTACTTTACTATGCTATGACATGATATGATATGCTATGATACCTATTCATGTTATTCTATGCTATGATAATGCATGGTATTGCATGTTATGAAATTATGAGATGCAATGATATTGCGTTTCATGCAATGCCATGTCATTCTATGAGTTATATGCAATGTAATGCTTTGTTATGATATGCTGTGCAAGTTTCATCTCATGGCTAATATGCAATCAATACTTTATTGTAATCACTAATATCTAAATAATTATCTCAGCTGAAACTCAGTCAATTCATTGCACAAATAATTGATCTAGTGTCATAATTGAAAGTGATTTAGTGGGGACGTTTTTTGCACATTGACTGTCTGACAGTTGGCAAAAATTATTTTGACATCCTTTAAACCAATCCATTTACATGTCATCAAGATAAATTAACAAGCTCTTGCTTTCAAATCGTTCATTATATTGAACAAAGTGAGCTATACATTTTTGATATGAGGTAATATATTTTATCTTCATTCTACGAAATATACATATATTAACCTCATTTAAAATGTATTGACTAGGTTTTGTGCACTCCTTGCTCTACATATTCTCTTCATTTTATTCTTGTAAGGGGCGTTCACACACTGTCATGTCAAAAATGGGCTATACGTACTCACTTGTGGCTCTGTTAATCACGTATAAATTCTTTCCACGAGTGTACGTGAGGCAGTTATAGATCGCTCGCCAGACGTCCGTGAGGCACTCGTAGGCACTCGTAGATCGCTCGTAGATCGCCCTTGTGAGTGGTTCAAGGATGGGCATGGAAGATCACAGGCATCCGACGGACATCTGCCGAGTGTTTTATGAGCATTCTACGGACAGACAGACGGACAGACAGACAGACAAAGACATTTATTTACACTAAAGAGTGGACACGAGTGAATGGCAAGTATATACGGATGGACAGTGGCTATGTAAGGCTATGTTAGGCTACGGACATTATGTAGAACATATGTAGAATGTACATAGAATGCTCGCCGAGTGACTCCCGAGCAAGTTACGTAACTTAAATGATATAAACAATTTACTCGTAGAACGTCCGCCAAAGTTTTAAACATGTTTAATATATAATATCTATTAAAATAAATCCAAAATGGATAGCACTATCAGTTGAAAGCTGACTTGCAGGTGACCCAGGACGACACTGAAAAAAGTAGTGGATGGTGAGGAGTCCAACATATTGTTTTGTGGGATGAAGAAAACTTGTATTAGCTGAGGAGAAGCTGAGATAAATATATTTCTTTTGAATCCCACAAACTCTATGTTGGACAACACACCATTGCTTATATCCACTCATTATAAAACGTACACTGCAGCCATCCAACATAAGGTAAGGTAAGGTAGGGGAGGTAAAACTTTATTTAACGTCGGTATAGGTAATAAATAAACTGCAGTTATCCAACATACACTGGAGCCATCCAATGTACAACCATGCTGGATGACAAAGAAGTATCTGATTGGCTCACACTATCTAATCAGAGAATATCAAATTTTATTAACAGCATATATGTACAGGTTTCTACGCAGACAAGTAAAATATACACTTTATTCTTGAATAAAGTTTAAAACTATTTGACAAATTTAAAACTATTAGACAATTTCAGAATGACTGACTCCCCCATTAAAGTTAGTCAGCCATTATCCTGTGAGTCAGTCAGCCTCGATCAATGGCTTGAGAATGGTAGTGTTACTGACTGAGAATGACTATCAAAACTCTAGTACCTAATTACCTTACGGATGATACCTAAAACTGAAACCTGCTCTTTGATACCTCCACAAATAAGTTTAGAGTTCTTCATCACAGCATAGAGACAAGTATTCTCCATGGTCATACTTTCAATGCATAAACGTGCACAGAATATATATAATCTAACTCGTTGAAATGAAAGCATTGTTAAACAACTCAATGGTACAGTTGTTACAGTATCCCTGGGGTTCTAAACCAGTCTATCTAGGGCATTCTCACTGTCACGTGTGTGTAAAATTGTTAATCGTGCTAATCCCTAGAACACTCGTAGTCCCTCCAGATCACTCATGAACATCCGTGGGGAGGGCAAATATTTTTAAACATGTTTAAAAATTTGGCGGAGGTTAGCTGAGTGAAATTATTTACTTTTTTATAGGAGTCACTCGGCGGGCAGCTTGCGAGTGGCTAGCGAGTGATCTACGTACGTCCATGGCCATTCGTGACCATTCGCGGCCACTAGCGGTCACTCGTGCTCACTCGCGGGTACACAGGGGAGGCTGTCCATTCGTGTTTATTCGCCATCCACTTTTGTACAGCTCGTGTAACCCACGAAATAATTTATACGTGATTAAAAAAGGCGTTTTACCAGTGTTCTACGAATGAACATGAGTGGATGGCAATGTATGGCTATGTATGGCTACCTATGGCTATGTATGGCTACCTATGGCTATGTATGGCTACCTATGGCTATGTATGGCTACCTATGGCTATGTATGGCTACCTATGGCTATGTATGGCTACCTATGGCTATGTATGGCTACGTATGGCTATGTATGGCTACCTATGGCTATGTATGGCTACCTATGGCTATGTATGGCTACCTATGGCTATGTATGGCTACCTATGGCTATGTATGGCTACCTATGGCTATGTATGGCCACGGACGTACGTAACGTACATAGAATGCTCGCTGAGTGAATCGCGAGCGAGTTCCATAACTAATGTAAACAATTAACTCCTTGAGCAAGATTTAAAAAAAAATTTCATCCGTCGTCAAACGCCCCTTTAGGTGTACAAACAAAAGTTAGTGCGAGAGCACAGCAACGACAAACCATGTTACCTTGGAAATACAACAAGTACAGAAACCTCCCAAACAAAATAATCAGAGCAGCTAAAACTAATCACTGGTTTAACGTCTTTTTAGAGTGCAAATATTACATTAAACAAGCATGGAAAAACATTAATAGTATATTATGTAAAACACACAACAAAAACAATTTCCATGATAGCTTCTTGCACGAAGGACAAAATTTAACCATTGCTAAAGATATTCCTGACGTTTTAAACTGACATTACACCAATTAAGGCCATCATTGCTAACAATATCCTTAATCACGTAGTTGAAAAAGATTTGATGAAATTAATTCTAAATTAGTGAAAAAATCTGATATGATAATATCCCTGCCTTTAGCTCAAATCATTAATTTGTCCCTAATAACACAGGGCATAGTTCCAATAAAAAAGTAATACCAATATATAAAGTTGAACCATCCTACATTTAAAAAAAAATGTTGGAACATTAAGGAATAAGATGAATACCATACAAATGGTTTGAAAGTTACCTGACAACAGTATGTCAATTTTCAAAATTATTATTCTGAAAAGGATATAATTGTATGTGGAGTACCTAAAGGGTCAGTTTTGGGTCCCCCCTTATTTTGTATTTATCTGAATGACTTGCAGAATGTGTAAAATTATGGTAAGGATGTCATTTTTGCAGATGATACAAATATAATCTATACAGATAATAATGTCAAAGACCTGGACACTAAAGTACAATGACATAAAATCACTATGGAAATGGTTCAACATGAACAAATTGTCAGTTAATGTTAGTAAAACAAATTTCATTTTATTTATTACAAAACCACAAACACAAGGTCCAAATCTAAAACTTACAGCAGTTATCTTTTGTGGTCAAAAGTATGCACCTGGAATAATTTGCCAAAAACCATTAAAGACAAACAAGTACATGAATTGTCTGGTTTCTCCAAGGTTATTAAAAGTTATTGTATTAATAATTTAATACCTATCAAATAACTGTACCAAAATTAACTGTTTCGTCTATAGTCAAGTAACAGTATGAGTTACACAGTTGTCAAACTAAGAAGGTGTTGATCACCAATCATCGCTCTAAATTACATCAGCATTTTTCATATTACTAATACGAATGCAAATGAATTCTAGTTAAAGTAGTATATATATGTTAATGTACATTTTCATGTTTCAAAATGTAATGTTTATAACCACTAATCCTTTATAATTATCATATTTTGTTTTCTTGATTAGTTCAGTTGCTTTATGTAAAATCTTTCTTTCCCATACTTTATGTGAACTATTTGTATAATCAATTTCTTGTTACAGTTAATCCATAACTTTAAATTTATTGATATACCAGTTCAACTCTTTATTATGTTTTTTTTTATTTACTTCTTTTTCTTTCTTTTCAAATGGTCTACCCCAATTACTAAGCTTATTCTTTTGGGTTTAGTCCTGCAGGCATGATATTATGATCTGTAGAATTTTTTATATTTCTGATTTGATTGTTTATGATTTATAAATTTTGTTTGTATTATATTACCTGCAAAATAAACTAATTCCAAATTCCGGATCAAATCACAGAGCATGAAACAAATACTGATCCTAATATCACAATAAGATTCAAAATTACACAAAATATGAAATAAAATAAAAATGTTCACATGTATAAAAATTTAGTCCATGGTTGCATATGAATGTAGGACAGAAAATACCAGGCAACATTGCACTGACCCTGGCTTTTATAGTCATTTCAGGGGAGGGGGGGGGGGGGATTCTTTAGATTCTTGTGTGGCTGACAAGTGCTATAAATGGGTATAAGAATACTAGGCAACATTTTGTGACCCTGGCATGCTTAGTCAATTTATGGTGATTATCGTAGAGCTGTCAGGCACACTGTGAGAACAAAAGTACCAGGCAACATTGCCCTGACCCTGGCATTTGACTCATTTAATTTGTGTTGACAGCCATGTCAAGGAATGACATGTCAGAGAAGCCCCGTGGAAATTAAAGTCTACATTACTTTATTTAGGAAATTACTAAGAGCGTATATCATTTCAGTTTCTTTATTTGACATCAGTGCTTTAAGTTGTTGTGTTTTATCTAAGTTATAGGAATTTGGTATACATGTAGCAGTTATTTGCTTTTAGGATTAAATGATTTCTTGGTGCCGCATGATAATTACAGATTTAAGAGACAATGTAGTTCATCTTCTACGTCATTACTATCACATTTATCACATTTTCTTTCTTCTAATGGTATTTTGGTGGTTTCGTGTCTTCCGGTTTCAATTTTGAGGTTATGGGAGCTAAGTTTAAATCTTGCTATGTTATTAGACTTTTTAGTATGTTCTTAGTTTTGGGTGCTTCTCAGAGTCATTAATCTCGCTAAGGATCCTTGATTGTTCATTTTCATACAGTTTAAGTTTGATTTCAGAGACCACTATTTATATTACATTCATTAATGATATGTATTGTTTTATTGTACCAGTTGGTCTGACCCTTGATGTAGAGAGATTCTTGAATTGTCAAGCATTTATGTTGGATGTCATAGGATGTCATAGGATGGCAGTGTCATTAATCTTCCCCAGTACTTGATCAAATTTTGTCTAACCACAAGAGGAAACCTGCCTGTCTCTGCATACACAGCTAAGGTTGGGGTTGGTGTTCTAACACCTAACAAACTTTGAAGATATTTAATTTGTACTTTCTCCATGTCATTGTGTTGTTTACCCATACACCATAACATGCTATTGTATTCAAGGATTGGTAGAATATAACTATCAAACATTTTGATAGCAAGTGATGGGGGTATGTAGCCAAGGGAGGGTTTTATTCTACTTTGGAATTCAAAGAGTGCCTTTTGCGCTTGGTTGACTAGATATATTCAGGCATTTTATCATGCAGATATCTTTGCGAATTTAGAACATGGTCTAAGTAATTGTATGAGTTAACAATTTCAATATTTTGGTAGTTGTACCTGAAGTCTACAGTACATTTAGACCCAATTTTCATGACTTTTGTTTTAGAAGTGTTAACAATAAGGTGCAATTTTGCACAAAATTATGTGAAGAGTAAATGCTATTCTGTAGTCTGGTAGCAGAGCCAGATATGAGGACTATATCATCTGCATAGAGGCGGTTGGTGAAGCGTGTACCCTTTATTGCTAATCCATCTTTAGAATTGAGAAAGATCTGACATGAATTCACTAATAAAAAATTTGGGACTTAAAATGCCCCAAACGATACAATACAATATTATGGATAATCAATCAATGGGAGACTTACTTTAGTATGTTTGTTTTGAAGGTATTTTTTTAACACTTTCTAGCTAAACAATCAATCAATCAATCATAGTGATACAGCATTAATAAAAAAAAGTTATATCTTCAAAATGGTTAAAATAGAACTGATATCTTTATAATTTTTTTCAATGTCTTATTCATAGAACAAACCTGTTATAGCCAGCCAATTAATATCTCATCACAAAGGATGAAGGGCAAAAATAAAGACACACGCCATTAAAAATATGTATGTACAAAAGAGCAAAAAACAAAAGCATGTTTGATTAAGGCAACATAATTCTTTACATAATTTTCCCAGGTCTTATCTATCATGACAACTCCAAAGGCCAAACATCTGAAGATCAAAGAAATACTTGCTTTGTTTTCCTGTCCCTGAGCACTTGTCTGATATGAGAAAAGTTCTCGACTGCTCATTTGACAAGTACTCCACACTCAATAAGGGGTCACTATCTGTATCTCAATTGTGTTTACATTGACAAGCTCTCGCCAGCTTCTTTGTGTTTTTTTGTTATGGCATTTTATTGTGGCCATACTATATATAAGTGTGCTAAGTGTGGGATGTGTTTGGATAGCATTATATTATCTATGACATTGTAGTATCTATCTATCAATCTACCTATCTATCTATATACCTATTTATCTATCTATCTATCTATCTTTTAATCCATCTATCTATCTATCTATCTATCTATCTATCTATATATCTATCGATCTATGTATATATCTATATATCTATCGATCTATGTATATATCTGTATATCTATCTATCTAACAACTATCTAACTATCTATCTATCTATCTATCTATCTATCTATCTATCTATCTATCTATCATATTATTTAAAGTCAGTGGTCTCCTTAAACCTAAATATGCTGAAGAATTAAATATGTAGAAATTTAGGTAGAAATGAACTTGATAATAAAGATTACTAAAGAGTAATGCATATGTATCAACTATGAAAGAAAGAAAGAGAAAACCTATGCTATATTTATCATGGAAAGTTAATTTAATGGTGTGGCAAGTGCCATGTCTTCATTACGTCTGCTTGTGAAAGCTGGTCAGATAAGCTAACTAAACTTTTGACGAGTAATACATATTGAGTTTGTCAAACATATTATGTATTGATCTAAAACCCCATGCAATAACCCTGACATTACCCACACCAGGGGTCACTACATGAGGTAACTGCTCCCATCATGCAACACTGATCACAGCCACGTGACAATAAGAACGAATCAGAGCCAAGCTGAGTAGGACTCTTAAAACCCCTGAAATGTATTTATGTAGCAAAATGTAGAAAATAAGAAATGAATGAACCATTTATTAGACAAATCAAATCGCACCACTTTTGCGTGAACTATCTTAAAATGATAGACAAAGTGCTCCGTTTTGTATTAGAAATAGTTACGAATGATTAATTTATCTTAATATATTTCCAAAATATCAAATATAACTTGAATCGGATTTTGAGAATTTTAAGCCACTGACTCGAATTTACCTTTTCCATTTTATGGCAAAGTAAGTAAATAATTTATTATTATTATTAAACAATTGTATTAAAGATTATCTGTTGTATCCAGAAAAACAAACTAGTTACAAAATATTAATGTTAAATCTTGGATAGTGAAAAACTACACAGAATAGACTTCATTGTTGTCGTTTGATTTATGAGTTCATCATGCCGTGATTATGGTGTGGTTATGATTCAAAACAGTTTGGAAATAGATTTAAACTACTGTCATTACAAATAACAGTTGTTGTGAAATTGATGTATATGAAGGGCTCTATTACGCTGATATGGGTGCTATAAATCCTGGACCACCCCAAAGACAACTTTTGTCGTTAGGGGGCGT
This sequence comes from Alitta virens, assembly GCA_932294295.1. NCBI lineage: Eukaryota > Metazoa > Annelida > Polychaeta > Phyllodocida > Nereididae > Alitta > Alitta virens. Next base: position 24,028,156 of record OW028584.1, on the reverse strand, counting down.
GTTTGTCGCCCATGGACAGTTTCAATAGGATTTACTCTGCCCCCCCCCCTCTCTCTCTCTCCTAAGCATTCCAAACTTTTAAAGTTACAAAAGTGACCTTATAAACTGTCAGCCCGGCTGTTTCAGAATTTCAGTTTTTAGCAAATTTCCAAAATTGTGGGGAGAAAAATGTCAGCTGCGGTTGATGGTTATGACTTCTGACAAAAAAAAAATATATATATATATGAAAATTCTGTTGAAATTGTTCACTCTTGTAAAAGGTGAAAGTACCAATTTTCAAAAAAGAAAAGCTCTTCGTTCATGTTTACCAATAAAGGGGTATACACAAATTTGTAAATGCAAAATTCCTGGTAAATGTGAAATTTATCATTTTGCAATCTTTATATTTATTTTGGGACAATTTTTCGACGAACTGTTATCATTATGATTGACCAGATAAAGCTGACTAACCTGTTAGTCAAAATGTCTATCTTTCATTCTGGACATAGTCAATGTGTACAAAAGTTAGTCAAAATGCTTTAAAAATGAGTTACCTTATTAATTTGAATAACATTTATCTTCCATGAATACGATTTTCATTTTAATCTCCATCATTTAAATAACTTTTACACAACAACTCCTTGCATGTAATTATTTAAGGTTGGCCTGTAGCAACAACATAACTTCTATCATTAAGAATCAATTCAATTCTTGTTTTGCCCAATTTAGGCTTGTAAATCGCCTTGTTTGACCCCCTTCCAAACTCTGCCATATTTCCTAGGTGTAGTATTACTAAAGTGGGTCATTTTGTGGGTTCCTTTTTAGGGATAAAAGCCTGTTTTTGGATTCAACTCCTTCAATAAATCTTGTCTCTATCTGTTGCGCGTCATGGCTTGTCGTTAAACCCTTTTTCGGGCCGTTTTTTGGCGGATATTTACGACAGTGGCAGAATGACGGGGCAAATTGGTTTCTGGCTTCATTGTCTGCTCAGGAGCGTCTTTGTGAAAAACTAGAAGTAAAAAAAAAATCGAATCAAATAAAAGAAAAGAAAGAAGTTTTGAGCCACTGCAATGCAGCATTTGTTGCTATCTGCTTTTCTGTCTGAATTTGAAAAAAAAAAAAAGTTGGATCCAAGTGTCGTGACAAAGAAAGAATTATTGGTAAAAATTAAACTATATTGAATTCAATAAAAATTCCCAAGTTAAACGATACTAATCTTCAATTCTAAATTATGTACATAGTGGAATATGCCCACACATGCATAATAGTTATAAATCGTCATGCTATGTACACATGTTGTAAAAGGGAATAAAATATGGCTATCTAGTCTAATCGTATATTGGCACTTTGGTTAGAAATTTCCATAGTTATTCCATCAGTAATTCAGTGCAGACGTAATGATGAGTGGCTATACCGTACTGACCAGTGACCGGTGAACAAACAAGCAGGTTTAGTCTATGGAAAAATCAATTCATTGCTTTACTAACATTGTGCAATTTTGATTATTATTTTTTTAAGAAGGCTACACGTATGAATGCATCTGAAGGGCCCGGGTTCGATCCCTGAGGCAGGTAAAGACCCCACCTATGGGGTAATTGTGTAACATGGTGTAGACTTCAAGACTATCATGTCATCATTATGTCTCCCTGTAAATCATAGCAATGAAGGTTGTGTATTTTACAAATATCTCATATAATTAGTTGATCGCAGTGATTTAAATAACCTAATATCACACACAATTATCATTATGGGATTATTTCCTGTTTGGGGCCAATAAAGTTATTCAAGACATCTCATAGCTGCAGGCTCAGCAGCGGGTCAACGTTTTTTTGTTATTTTTTCTTTAAGTTTCTTTTTTTTTCTTTTTTATTGGAGAGGTCATCGAGTGCTTTGCCATCATGGCATCTAGTAGCTTGATATGAAGTCTCCTCCCAGAGGGCTAAAACGGTCAACTTCGGTCACAGTCTGAAAACCATTCCTTGCCTAACTGTCACCTGTAACTTGGGACGTTTTATTGGACTAATTGTAACAAATAATCAGTAAATATAAAAATGTTATATTTCCATGGCTACCAGGCTTAAAGTTTTTAACATAATATGCTCAACTAGAAAAGTTATGAATTTGAAATGTAGTATAGGGGTCGCTGCAGTGGTAAAACTATAGAATTATATCTCTGAAATACCTATTGAAAATGTAATACATTCTGCTACAATATAGTTCTGAATATATGAAAATATGGTTATCATTAATATCTCGCTGTTGGCAAAGATAATAGTCTTGAAAAAGACATCTCGTTAAAACGACTAATTCATAATTAAGCCAAATACATATCTTATTTTATGGTCAACCTCTCAATTAAGGCCATTTTATTATATTCAGACCAGATAATTGCTACAAGCGAGTTTAATGTCCACTCTATCGCATTCAGGCCTTGTGACAAAATGCAATGTTTCAATAATTTGAATTTTGGATATTTTTTACCTGCAATATTGTTGCTAATTTATTTATTAGGGTCTACATTTGTTTTATTGCCAGTAATATAAGTTTTATATAAGTTTAGAATTGAACGATGTGGCAGAGTTAGGGAGATATACTAATGCATCAAATTGTGAAAACAATAAATTTGCTTTTTAAAAGAGTTTATTGTGAAAAGTTTATTGTGAAAAGGGGTGGGAGAGGGGGGGGGGAGGTGCTGTCTTTATGAACTCCCCACAAACCCATCACACATTAGGTAATCAAATACACACCCCTACTAAATATTTTCGGGCCAAATTTATCCAAGGGTGCCAGTGGAACCCTAACGCTCGTAATCTTGTGTATAGAGGATTTGGGGTATTTACCCCAGTTCTTTACCCTGATGGTTTGTTTTCTGCTATGTTAGTAACCACATAATTTACATCCCCATGAGATACAGAGCAAAGGGAACCCACTATATGTTCAAGGACCAGTCTATTGCGTGCGTAACCCCTCTTTTGTTTTAATGGACCAGTCCAATGTTTAGCACCAGCTTGTGCGCAATGCATGTCGGCGGGAGCTCAACGCAGGACAAGAGCAAGACATGTAGAAAGTGTGTTCCTGGTATAATCCAACATAGACATAATGGTGATTTGTTGAATTTTCAAGACAATTTCATAAACTGATAGCGTTGATACTAATATAAACTTTTGAATACCCATAATTTTAACAATTGGTTGCATTAAACTAAAAACTTTTAAAGACTGTATCATACCACACTAACAAATTTGCCATTTGATTATTGAAAAGGGACCAAAAACTTTAAAATATTTTTTCTCGGGCAATAGTTAATTATTAAACTTGACACAGACTTAAATTAATTAAAAAGCAATAGTTTTATACCTTAGCTATATTAAGTATCATCACTGTTAAGGACGTTAAGTGGTAAAACATTTAATTGTTTACAGATCAAGTTAATGTAGAAAGCGATTTTGCCTCAGCGAGGTTTTTCATAAGCGAGACCGCAGAAATTATGCAAAGCACTTTTTAACATAACAAATAAATAGAACGTATAAAAGAGCACCTCACTGTTGAAGCCACTTCGCATTTTCTATTTAATTTTGTCTTTCTGCCTTTCTTATTTTCTCTCTTTCTTCCTTTCTTTCTTTCTCTCTATCTTTCTCTCTTTCTCTTTTAACTTGACACCTTGCACTGCAGATTTCTGGGAGACACTGCAGTGGTCTACCAGCGTGTCATTATGACGCTACGTCATTGTGACGTCACAAGTGCCCTTTGAAAATTGACCAGCAACAAAGAAGCCAGTGGTCAAGCAAAGAAAAAAAAAGAAGATAATTTTATTCCAGGATGAGGTAGTGTCTTTCAAACTGTTTGGCATAGTAGGAAAATTCCTGTCTATCTATCTTCTATCTATCTATCTATCTATCTATCTATATATCTATATATCTATCTATATATCTATCTGTTTGTCTGTCTATCTATCTATCTATCTGTCTGTCTGTGTGCCTGGCTGTTTTGAGTTATCCGCATTATTTTGTATAGCTGAGATATTTCTTCCAGATCATTTAATAGATCTGTTTCTCTGTATATAAACCAGTTTCCCCTCCCAGTGTTCTGGCAAATGCACACGGCTGTCATTTTGGATATATTCAGTAACCGATATGTTACTTCGCTGCAGACAGAGCTCATTTGTTTTCTGTGGAAACTCGTAAATCTTTTCATCTAAGGTCATACATCTAACAACCCCCCCCCCCCCCTGCAGCGCCCCCCACCCCCCATTTCTACTGCACTTGCCCCCTCTTGTCACCTTTAGCCAATCAGCTGGCTCCACATTGGACCACGTGACCTCATGAATATTCATAGAATTCTCCCCCTGGCCCAGCAGATCTTGTCTGAAGTATGTCTTATGGTTTATATTTGTCTGACAATTTAGTCCAGCAAAAAATAAGTCTGCTCAGACGTAATAAACTTGTTTCATAAAGTCTACTCCCAGTCCTGATATTGGTTTTGATGTGTAGGACATTGAAGTAGTTTTGGATTCCCAATTAGAACCAGAAGCTATGATGTTTTTTCGTAGTCTTATGATACGAAAATTAAGAAGAAGTAGTAAAAAACGCTCAGACATAATGCAGAAATATTAACTCGTTATAGTGTTATAGTTCGTAGGTGACCCGGCTGTACTCTGTATACCAGATAAAGAATGCAGAAATTTTCAACATATCTTATACAGTTTTTCCGGGTTGAAAACTTCCTGCTTTTATCTTTACAGAACTGCGGGATAGCAAAATGGCATACCAGGAAATCTTAAGAATTTCCAATGAAATATCACATGAATCAAATTATAACAAAACAAATCCAGTTAACTATATTTGGTGATTATTACAACAACACATAAGTCATACTTAAGGTATTAAGTCATCTTATTATTGCTATAAAATGCAAAGAAATTCATGGTTAGTTCAGGTACAAGGTATGTTCAGATGCACTCATGGCGCCACTCCAAAATCTCCGCCAGGGACCGCCACCAGACAGTGTGACATAAAACTGGAGAGCTGAGCTTTACCTTAGGCTGTGGCAGGGCAGACTTCTTATAAATAGAATATGAGCACACATGTCAAGGTCATATTTCAACTTAAATCATGAAACAAAATCATTAATATTCTGCCTTTGATCTGTCTGTATACAGTACATTAACTATGACCTAAAAAAACCTGTGAGGTGAAGATGCTTTGATCATCACCTTTATGTATGGACAAGATCCTAGTCATCAATATGTTGTTGATATTTTACCAATATATAAGACACCAATCAACTTGATACCTATGATGTCAATGAAGTACCATAGACCCACATTGAATTATATCAGAGAAGAGTGCAGATTTCATAACATTTTATCCCAAAATAGTCAATAATTTCTTGGAAGAAATTCATGGTAAAACTGATTCTTATGTGTGAAGCATTTTATGACGACGTCAAGTGAATACTTACATTTCATAACAGTCATAAACTGGCATATAGCTGTCACGTCTCGGTGATATATCACATTTATCCCAGTTTCTTTTGCAATCTAGCATGTATAGGTCATTTGCGGGGGGTTGCCTAATCAAGAGCTGGGCTTTGACGGGTAGCCCATTTAATTCAAGAGAAACATAGCTCTTACACTCTGCTCTTTCATTCTGCTCATGCTATTACTTTCTGGGTTGGCCAAGACCCTCAATAGAGAGAAAAGCCAGAAAAGCTCTGAGTCTCGGGCCAATCAAGAAGGAATTATTCCCAAGCAACAAGTCGATTTTCACCTAGCTTGCCTAATTCTGAAAAATGTGAGATGTGAGCTCTCCCCCCCCCCCCCATCACGCGCAGTGAATCATGGGAGCCCATCCAAGATGGCTGACCCTTTTATGTCCCCTTGGTGCAAAAACAACATCCTCTTTCCTTATTGGCTGCACCTAGGGCTAAGATTTATATAGGGGTGAATGATTAATGGTGGATCCAATGCTTTTGCTGCAATTTACTATCAATTTCTTGGTAATTGATTTAAAGTATTACACATATTCCAAATATCATATATATTCAATATTTACATTGGTAGGCATATCACTTTACCATATTTTTAAAATTAAACTCATATGACTAAAGATTGATGTATTAAATTGATAACTGTTGAATTGCTGTATCTTTTAAATAAAATATGAATGATACATAATACTTTGTTCAATAATTATTTACATTACCAGGTGTATAAGTCTACCGTATTTTTGTTAATTTATATCATATTATTGAAACTATATCCATGTAAATGGTAACTATTAAATTGCACTATCTTTTAGACTAAAATATGAGTGATTCCTTTGCCCAAAATTAGGAGTAGTTCCTCAGGCACAAATTTATTTATTGTCTTTTTTGCTATTCATTTATTCATTGGGGTTATCTCATATGTTTTCTGTGTGGACTTGCATGATAATTGTTATGAATAATATGTTGTATCTTCTTTTGAGATATTACAAGCATTTAATCCAGTTAAATATCCATCCATATTTTGCTTTCAAGTGAAAAAAATCATGCTGGCAGCGAAAAAATTTCCATGTTCAAGTGACGAAAACCCATAAAAATGTTTTTATTATCCATAGGGGACTTATTCTTGAATGTTTGCCATATATACATTTCCTCAGATTTGCATCAAAATTAATGCAAATTGTCCTGACAAATATCAAATTACAAGCAGCTTTTGTTAGTTTACCATGTCACCTACATTTGCAACAAAAAAAAAAATATTGTAGACCACACATATAGAGTCATTTCTAGTCATGAAATTCAAATCAGCTGTCCCATTATCACATGGTCAGCACACTCTTGCCATTTCTGAAAATGGGCTGATTTGTAAAGTAAATTTCAAATTTATTAAGGTATTATAGCAGTTTAGTCGACTACTCGTACAAATTAAGAATAAAATAGCCTGGGTTTAAAGAGAATATTTGATTTGAATAGATATACTGAGAGCGAATTCTCTCCACCAAAATTATCAAAAGTAGTTATGTTAGTCATTTTGGGTAGTCAGTATGACTAATTTATGGCAGGTGTTGTGTATTATTTAATCATAGTTATTTTTGATAGCCCTTCCCTATTAATATACTATACTGTTCATGAAAGTCCACCTCAATTTAACTAAGCTTATTTCTTGTATGATTTTTGATTTCTTTTTCTTTGGCACAGACCTTAGAAAAATAAGAATTGGGGTCACGACTTGCCCCCATAGAGGTCAAGGGGTTAGCTAAGTACATATAAACCAGGGCAGTAAGCCACCCCAACCCTTGAGCCCTGCTTTCTTCTCAAGGGTTTTTCAAAATGGGTTTTTGTAGCAGTTCTGGTTTGATGGGGAGTCAGTTGAGGCAGTTGTGGGGTATGTCAACTGAGAATGCAGAAATCAGTTTGTTTTGAAAAAAAAGTGGCATTCACATAATGCAATGCCTTTTAGATAGGTCCTGTTCTGTCATTCATTGGGGGGGGGGGGGGTACTTCTGGTGTAATTTGAGACCAGTCATATATAGCAGGGTAGACGGGTAAATGGAGAGGGGGTGGCTATAGACTCTGTTTAAGGTCAATTTAGAAGTTTATACCCCCCTTCTCCTAGCGCCCCCCCCCCTCAATTTTGAATATTCTGAAGTTTCTGTACTGTGTACTGGACCACTGGTTTGCTTTATCAGTCCACTGACCCTGCTCAACCATGCATGTCATTTTGAAATACCACGTGACCGCACTCAGCCAATCCGAGAGCTCAGAGGCAAACTTCAAAGACCCCACATCTAAGCCCACACGTCAGCTTGTCACAATTTTGACCATAAATGATATGTAAATTTTCTCTCGGCCACTGAAAAGGGGACTTGGGTCATAAAAAAATAAGCTCCTCTGATAGGTCCGTTTGTAGAGTCGTTTTAGAGGTCACTTGTATATTGGTTAATAGCAAACATGGATGCTATTTTATGTTAGAGGTTTCTTCCGCAATATATTGGCGTTAAACCCTTACAACAGTAAGTCAAAAGTTCGTTAAATATTAAAAAAATATGAGGTGAAATATCGCTAAATATTCGAAGAAATGTTGATGTGGCATTCGTGTATTAAATCAATAATTGTATTTTGAAAATGAAATGATTTGCGAAATGATAGGGGCAAATGTCATAATGGTGGTCATCGTAATATCCATTGGATATTTCTAGATGTTTACTTCTTTTGTGTGGTCAAATATCGTCAAATTTAGAGATTTATTTTCTGGGCTTAAAAGCAGCAGATGTTTCTGGGTGCATGGTCAAATGGTTAACGGATTATTCTATTGGGAAATTGGACAATTTGACCATTGCATCTCTAGAATTACATTGTGTTTATGACTCATGTCCGTTTTGATTACAGACCAAGTTCTACAAGCATGGACATGAGCTTAAAGCTGACCGCGAGGAACTGGCCAGAACTGCAGGTGAGATATCATATTCCTGCGCCATGATTAATGTAGTCCGTTGCGCGGAGGAAGCTCATAAAAAGCAGTGATGAAACCAGAGGCCGTGGGGTCTTCCGCTGACCACACGGATGGTCATTTAGTTGACAAATCTTCGCTGACCATGTTTTCCTTCTAGGACAAAACCTAGGAAAGCTTCAGACCTTGTCTCGGCCTAATTGTTTTCGCGTAACGCAGTCAATCAGTCTTGTGAAAATAGTGCGCGCCTCAGCTTGAGCGACCACAGTACAATGGAAATCGTGAGATTTATCCCCTCTTCATTAAAACAAATTCAGCCTCTAGGGTCAGTAAATTCGGCTAATTCGGCTAAGACAAAAGGTTGACCAGGGACTGGGTCTAGTTGACATATTGTGAGCAGACAGGCCAGCTAGATTAAAGGCAGGCTCTTCTTTCAACAAGGCATCTCAGATGAACGGAGACTGGCTGGTCTCCTGAGATTACAAAAGACGGAATCGGAGAAAGAAATTATCCCATCTGTATTCCCAAGAGTCATTACGCAAATAAAAAATATGAAACTGTCCTAATGACATATACAGCTGTACTGCTATGCAGCAAGATCCCGTTGCAAATGAAATAATGTACAACTGCCTACTACAATAGCAAAATCAACAAATATGGATATGATATAATCTATAACACTGTGTAATAATAAATTAATATAAACTGCAACTTAAATATGGTACAAACATGAAAAAAATTAATAAATCGAGTTTTTTTTACCCTGGACTTTGTAACATATGTCTCACAGCAATTAAAAAAAATAAAAATTAAACAAAATTTCTGTCCTCGAATAAAAAAGATATCAAGCAAGATATGTCAGATTTCTAAAAAATCCAGAAACACATTTGTTATCTCAAACGAAATTCTATAAATCACTTTTTATACCATTTTGATTTTCTGTCATATATTACCAGATTTTGACAAATTGCAAAAACTGTGTGTATCCTAGTCTATTTGTTCATCAATAAAACTCATACGTTCATGAGGCAAAAATTAGATAATTAATAAAAAATACAGTGTTTAATATTTGCTCGTCTGTTTCTTATTTAATATAACGCCATTCAATTTAATTTGCAATATTTCGTTTAATGTATTTGCTGAGTTTTGTGTCCATTAAACAGTAGGGTGCTATGCTCGTGTAAAAGTTCAAATATGAATGTTTTACTAATTTGCTCACCTTCAACAGATTAAATTATATTTGGACATGGTTCACTGAGTGCAACAACTTAATGAATTAAACTCAACAAATTTAGCAAATGAATTCGTTTTATTATTTAGTCTTTCAATCAGCTTTTCACTCCTTCATTAATTCATTCATTCTTTCATTCATTCATTCATTAATTCATTCAGTCAGTCATCAAGTTTATTATAAGATAGGAAGATGATGTATAGTTCACTTGTCTTTTAAATCATAAGCACAAATCAGTTTATTAATTAGATATTAAAAATATAGGGCTGATTATGGAAAATGTGTAAGATGTCGCATCGGAATGACATTTAATTAATTTCATTTTCTTTTCATTGCTACTGCAAAAATATTCCTAGAACGGGTAATATAATAGAAGAAATGAAAAAAGAAATAATTAGGAGAGATCCAGATCATATCTACCCATGCGGAAAATTCTAGACTTCTTTTAGGATTGGCTGGGGATGGGCTATGCATAGTAATATTGAAGAAATCCATAAGATTGATTGAGAGAAAGATATTGTTTTTGGCACCCCTCTTTACCATAATTTTTCTGGCTGGGGGATTGGGAGGGGGGGGGGGGGTGTTTGCTTTCGATATTTTAGCCGTCTCGTGGTTATTCATTGATTTAGAAGTGTTATTCTAACATTCAAGCAATTCCTCCCAAAAAAATAGCAATATTGTTAGTGTTAGGAGGAGCATTTGCTGACGAAAAGTGATTAATGGGGGTGAAAATATAGGCGGCCATTTTGTCTGTGGCATGAGGACATGAGCGGCCCAACTGGTAGCCGGGTAGAAAAAAATAGCACCGGAATGGAGAGTGAGATCTGATTGGCTGGAAACTGGATCAAGATTGGATCTCTACTTTGTGCGGAGTTCCCAGCCAATCTGAGACTAGCGGGCATTTTCCACTAGTCTTAGAACGAATCAGGAAAAATTCCCACAGATTGCATTCCATTCGATGTAGCCAGAAATGAGTGCTAATGCCCGTGAGGAAAGGTTCAAAACTATCCTAAATTTCCTACATAAATCTGCTATAATTATTACAATAAGATTGATGGATCAAAGGTTCTATTTTACTGCAATCTGCCATCCCTTTCTCGTGACAATCCCCACATAAACTTTATTACTAGGAACGATTTTAACTAGCACGTATTTAAATATCATTTTCCTAATCTCCAGGGCTAATTATATTACACGCTTCATTTGGTTTCCATGGAAATGGATCATTTTTCCTGTTTTGAATTTTACGAGCGGCTGCAACTTTGAAAGGGCGGAGCTCCACTGTCAAGCATTTTGAGCCAGTCCAAAATGAAAATAATATAGGTTGTTGCTTCAAATGTAGGGTGGTCCAGAATACCAGCACCTCTGTATCTCTGTATTGGTTCTTGACAATGGACACTAATTATGCAGGTAACTCTTTATTGCTAAAAGGAATCCCGTGTTCAACAAAATAGTACTTGTCAAACGAGCCCATAAATTCCTCAAAGTTTGAAACTGCAGGATATATGAAGCGGGCAAGCCAACAATAGGGGCCAAGATGTTTCCTAGTGATCTTTCGACATTTATTTATTTTTTCACAGAAACGATATATTTCTTTCAAAATGAAATTCATAAATGATATCTGACGTTAACATGCCTATCGAAATTTTCTCAGCTAACGCAATCAAACTTTTATCACGTTTTGCATCAATTTATGAACTTTCTACACCTCTAGTTCTGGTTTTGTAGATGAAAGAAATGCCATATTTACAGAGAACAAGATTCCTTTTGTCCAACAATAAATGAATATATAACCCCTCTGCCAAGTCAATTTATTTAGAATGAAAACAGCACTTGTATTAATGGTAACAGTATATGTTCTACGGGTGCATGTCTTGTATCAATTTTGACAGGGTTTTTCGGAGGTGTTATTTTGGCAGAAACACCCGCCTACACCCCTAAATTCCATGTTGCTTTCAATAAGGGTTTTTGGGTAGTATTAACATGCGGCGTGGGGTGACAGCTTACTGGCCAGGGAGCCTGAAAATGGATTGACCGACTCTCACCCATCTTAGCTAACCCTAACCCAAAAAGCTGCTCCCAAAATGTTCCATTCACACTCTTTATTTTGCGCCATTTGCTAGAAATTGCCTCTAAGCCCCTAGTGGCTGGTCGTTGTACTATTGCACAAAAACTACTTTTTCTTTTTTAGTATTTCACTTTTTTCATTCCAAGCTGTCAGTCATAATAGAGTCCCACCCACTGCCCCATAACTCCCGTATATTCCTACACACTTGGGCTGGGCTAAAGCTCTTTTTTTATTATTGTGTTTTCTATTTTTACTTTTCTTTCTTTTTTTACTTTTTTGTGTCCAATCTCTTGATTTAGTTGCAGTTTTTCACTCCCAGTCAAAGTTTTGGCTTTGCCCGAATTTTCGAAGCGCCGAACAGGTTGGCTAGGGAAACTGTTGGCCAGAACACAGAGACATATGCCGGGGAAATTGTCCTTAAGACAAATTAAATCCAATCTTAGTCATTGGCAAATATAATTTTGCAAGTTTGAGGCTATTTCTTGACATGTGTCATCAACTTTATTTCACTTAAGTATAGTTGCCCTGTTTTTTTCATAATTTGTTGTTTTCTTTTCTCTCTTTTTACCTTTAATATATCAAGAAACAATTATATATATATAGTTTCTTCACAAATCTGAATATTTTTTTTCTCCTTAGGTCTAATTTATTTTATTTTTTATTTTATTTTTTTATTCATATTTACAGAAGGTGTGTACAATCAGTATCATATATTGCTCTGTACATATCTTTGATGAAATATTGAACTCTTGAAAATTGCTCCGATTAAATTACTTCAAATATGAAGACAAAAAAATTAATTTCTGATGCAATGTATTGAGATTAGAATCACAAAGACACACACAAAAATCTGACAATTGAAATATGTATCTTAATGCTGTCTCCAAGAACCACAATGCAAAAAAAGTAAAAATAAATAAATAAATAGGCCTTAAATTAAAAATCTGATTAGCTAAAGATAAAACATAGAAAGAAAAAGGGCATATTGAAATTGCACTGAATAGATTTTTGGTGATATTAATTCTTATAGATATATCTATATTATCATGGTATAATATAAGCTTATAATATATACTTATATAATTATATTTATATGTCTATTTTCCATTCTATTAATTTAGTTTGATGTAGGGTCAATAGCGGCATTTAATTCCATGTTTAGAACTAAATCACATGACACTTGTGACGTCAAAGAATTACTCCAGATGACGTCACAATTGCCAATGATGGACAAGCTTCCATGATTGGCTGTTCGCATCTACCCCTGGCTTGCAATGGGGGTCAGGTCCCATGCTCAGGGTTTTATGGGGTGAATGATGAATGAACGACAACAAATTTTACAGGGTTTTTTTGCGTAATAAATGAGATAGTCTTTGTCTAAAACATGAGACTTCGTGCTTAACAGCATAACAAGCTTTCCTGCCTTCCTATCAACATGGATTCGTACCAGTGGTTGGAGAAGAACTGACTACATTTAGACTGTTATTTACGCTAAAAAGAATACACAAACTGTATATTTCATTGGATTTGAGATTAACTCAGAATATCAGAGAATATTTACGCATGGAGTCGATGTATATTCGTCTGATAAGCATTTCAAAAACAGATACTGCTAACATGTTTTATTTATATATGGATACTGGCTCATGGAAATAACTCTTGACAGGAATAAAAATATTTGTGATTATAAAGAGAGATAACTGGAGTTATTGTTTACATATTGTTTACCTTTTCCTATCTCGGAGGTAAAATATAGCGCTCTGGTTTAAATATGGCTTCCGTCTGCTAGGCCTAGCTGTGGTAAACAACAAGCTGATGTTTTCGTTGGAGAGATTTCTGGAGGAAAGAACGTAATATTGTAGAACATACAATATTTGAGTCATTTGCTGTCTAAATGTCTGATTGTTTACTTAAAATTATGAGTGAATTCAAAGGAAAGAGCAATCCAGTATCGTACAATTTGTAAGTACTGGAAAATAGTCACTTTGGAGACCATTTTCAAACCGCTACCAAAATAAAAATGGCGGACCAGATTCGTTCGATTTTGACTCTACAAATTGTCAGACTATCCAACAACTAGATCGTTTCGTAATAATTTGACGAAACGTGGCGAAATATGTGAATATTTGAGAGAGAAATGGAGTTTTTCGATGAAAATGAGGCGTAATATAGCATAAACATTCCATGTTGATACAATATTGTCGGCACCACACTGAGCTTCATTTCAGTGTTGTAATATGGGTTCGATTTTGTAAACAATCGCTTCAATATTGTTTCATTGTTGTAATAAATACATTTACCGATATCATACACACTTGAGAGAAATGTTAAAAGTAGAAAATGATACAGGTGAACTTAACTTATTTGGAGATTGAAATTCAGTTGAATGTGTACTATCTCTACTGGTTCATTTCATCATTGTTATCATTTTAAACGGAATTTACCATATTTTCGTTAAAATAGTTGACACCTATATTACTACGACTGTATGCTATTCGTTATGTAAGTAATTAACACAATTATATGCCTTGAATATACAAATAAATACTGCCTATAGGTTAGGCTATACTATTCTGAATTCAGTGGTAAAATTCTATGCTTTGACAGATCAAAATTTACAAGAAATCAAACACTAGTTCTGATTTAGACAGTTACAAAATAATTCACAAGTTACTGAATTTACCACAGCCTATTGACGGTCAAAATATGAATGTATACACAATGATCAAATAGATATAGTTTACCTTTGTTTATTATTCTACTCTATCAAGACTTGCAGCAGACTCAGTGTTGTTTGAAATTTGTTACACATTTGTTACAATTCAAAGTCAAGATCGACTATATGTAATATTATGCTTAGGTTAATAATTTATAGTTCTGTGTGAATATGAACACTTCTATTAGCACTTTTAATTTGTGTATGCCTACTCATGAGCTGGGATCTAATGATGAATGATCGAAGATCAAAGAAATATTGCCTAAGCTCAAAGGATCTGTCGTTGAATCATTCATTGCCTTGTGTTGGGGAGATATGTATGGCCGAACATATCATCTCAGAGCAGTTTAGGTGCCTATAGGATTATGGGGGCGAATAACTCTCTCCTGGGGGCTGGGATGAGTAAAATCTCCTGTTAAAAATGGTGTTAGGAGGTTGCAAAGCTATAGGCCTGAGATAGATTGCATGTTTTGTGATGTTGTGAAGATGTTCTTGGTATCTAAAGCCTTCAATTTGTAATATGTAAGGCGATAACTCCAGTGTGCTGCTCAAGAGATGAGACGGGGGGAGAGTCTGAGCTCCTCCGGCCTAACGCCTTGGCGGCCAGGCAATTTCGCCTCCCTCCCCCTCCCTGTAAGACATCAAATATGTCTTGGAGCCGCGGACTCGACTAACTAAGGTCATTTTGGAGACGCTTCAGTCTTGCTCCGAACCCATCCCTCACCTATCCCAGTGACAAATGGCGGTCTGAAGGACCTGGGCCCTTTCTCCAGCACCTGGGATGTATAAATCTAGAGACAGTCACCTGCTCATCTGAGGAAAAGCTTCCTCAGAATGCCTTCTCTCTTTCCTGTGAAATCATTCTCTTTTACCTCTTTTTTTTCTACTGTCTTTAAAATCCTTTATTTCTCCTCTCTCGTTTCCAAGACTTCAGTTGCTGAGCAGTGCTGATCTAATTCTTCACTTTCATCAATCCTAAATTCGACTTATCGCTGCCCCAACCTGCTGAATTCTTTGTCAACAAATCAAAGTATAGTTTTGTTACGAAATTTTATTTGCTTTTGGGATAGAATATAATTCTAAATAGTACTAATTGTTGACAACAATTGCCAACTTTTAGGTCTGAAAATCTAAGAATGGTTTACATTCTCTGTCGATTTAAAAGTCCTAGTTTAGCTAAGAAGTTTAACATGCTGTATTTAATTTATATTTGGATCTTATAGGAAGCCACCTGTCACAGAAATTGATGTAAATTGACAAATCAGTAACTTTGTTGAGTGGTATGGATTTTTACCAATGTTCTTGAATTTTGCTTTTGTTTAACAATTATCTGGTTAACTATGTATATGCAGATCGAATAGCAATCACTTGTAATAGTGAAGAATAGTATTAATATTTCACAATTATTCACCACAATATTGCGTCCTTAAGAACATGCTAAATAAGAGCAATAACTTGAACAGCTTATATTAAATTAAAACACTCAAAATTCTTAATAATATATACATTTTCTTCGGTCTAAGAATAAATAGATCATAGTGGAGAGTGTTGTCAGCATTTCACAGTTCAGAAACATGGCCACACCAGTGTGAAAACTGTATCGATTTTTCATTCAATCATGGTACTTGCTGAAAAGTGATTTACCTTCAATCTGGCCCTACACAATTTACAGCAAATATATTTAGTAGTAACACCTACACACCACATAAAAGTTGTATTTATTAAGTAATTATTTGTTGCGTTTTTGTTGTTTTTTATACTCGAAATTGTGTGCAGAATATACAAACATATGTTTGCTGAAAATAGTGTGGAATTCATTCATAGTAGAAGAGCTATATGTTCTTTTTGCACACTATTTTGGGAGTTGCAGTTTGGAGGTTATAGTGGTAAATAAACTGTATTTTGTCGGTATTTCTACAGGACCTTTTGATAGAATACCTATGCAGTTTTATTTTTTGCTTAATATCATAAGGAAAATGGATGTTTCAAACTGTAAGTAAATTGAATAGTACGCACAAGAATAAAAAAGAAAGTTTCTGGAATTATTTTGTTACTGTATATAACTTTGATACTCTATCAATGCTATTTTGCTGTAAAGCATGGATGAAAATACATGGAATGTAAATATGTAGAATCTTGCTAAAAGTAAGTAAAATTGAAATACCCTTACCAGATGCCATGATAATGGTAATTCAAACATGGTATGTCCAATATTGTTTTGGTATATTTTGCTGTGCTGTTGGCAAGCTAGATGTTACAGACTGTGTATGAACATTAGTGAAGGTGCACCAGGGATAAGTTCGTTATTTTGAGGGGCCTTTTCCCCAATTGCTGTTTAATGACATGTGCCTCAGTATGATTCGTCCAGCAGAAAGTTATAATTTCTCTCCCCATCCAACAGCCCAACGGTATAGACGATGAAACTCAAGTCATAAAAAACACACTCAGAAACCTTTTGCATAAAAATCGTCCTTAATAGCCTTCACAACTGTTTTCTGCAAACTCTTATCCCCCCCCCCCCTCCCCCTCTCCCCAACCAACCAGTTATTACCATTACTATACCTTGATTTCGGTTGGAAATACCAGCTTTGAGCTAGTTGGTAACGTGTTCTTGTTTTGTTTGCATTTTTTTGATTCTGAAAAAACGCAAACAGTATCATTCATAAATAAATCACACACTAGTTGATCCACTGTTTCGGATGAAATTGGTCGAATTTGCCTGATATTACTACGAATAAATGCTTTATGATAAATACAAACAAACCAAGCCAAAATAAACATCACATAAGCATAAACAATTAACTTTGTCACTTGCAAAATATATCTTGTACATACTTGATTTATAATTTATTTTCCCATTAATATAATTGCATTGTGCATGATTTATTTGCGAAGGGCCAAACTGATATATTGAATTTCGCAAGAAAAATATAATTGCACGTTTTAATTCAATTACTGCAAACAACAGACTCAGTTTTTTATTACCAATTTAAAGAATATGAAACAAAAAGAGAATCTATACAAATAGATCAAACTTGCAAAATATGTAAACATACCATTACCATAATTATGTAAAAATACAGCAAAAATCGAGATGTATTTATTATGTGAGGCTGGCTTTGAAATTATATCAATTTTTACTTAATGTTTGTGGCTTTATCATTAGTTTGTTCAGCAAATTTATCTTAATGTAAACTGCCAGAAACTGCGCGATTCGCAGCTAGTCTAATTTTAGTCCATGGGATTTCCACGATATTTTTTTTCCTTTATTTATGGCGGATTTTTTTTTGCTTGGAAATTTTGCTTTCATGCCTTTGTAGGAATCGAAATAATACTTGTTTGTCTAACCATGAAACTTATCGATTTAATAATTCAATCGTCGCTATGGGAAATAATGAAGCTTTCATTGTAGTTAAAAAAACAAAAAAAAAACCTTTAAGAATCCATGAAAAACCGTAAATTGTGTTTGAAGAAAAAAAAACCTATAATTTATATATGAAATTATTGGAGTCCGCTATTAATCTAAGCTCAGGCTCCTTAACGAATTTTGCATTTACTATTGATGTAAAATTAATATGCAACATGATATGAGACGGAACATATGTTACTTATTTGTCTATGGCCTACGTGACCCAAAAATACATTTCATAAAAAAATCAAAATCCTTTTACGGATTTCCCAAATCCTAGTCCAGGGTGCGTAAATGAAAAAAAATAAAAAAATAAAATCAATTGTAACTTTTGCATAATTAACCTATATTTACCTGTCATTTTTTTAACCTTTTTTTAAAACCTATAACTCGAGTAATCCCTTTCTGTCAAGATCTGAAAAATGTCAAAGAAAAAAAAAACTTATTCGACCTCAGATTTAACTTTTATGAACCAATCTGCTTTGTATGAACTCATATCGAACGATTTTTAAGTGTATTTTTTTTTTAAATAAGTGTCTTATTAAGATTATGAAAATGTTAACATCAGTTTTCTGTCCATGAACTTTGTTTGGTTAATACAGCAAAAAAATAAATAAATAAAGTGAGAGAGAGAAAAAAAGAAAAAAAGCAGAACATGTCTTAGAATGCCGAACCACTTTTTCAGGCAGTTTAAAAACTGGATTTTTTTTTCATGGTGAATAAAAGGGGACTGTATATATTCGGATCACAAGTCAATAGGCCCCACATTTCTTTTCTTTATCTGATGTTTTTTTTTTGTTTGTTAAAAGAGAACATCAAAATATTTTTAGGTTATTTTGTATAGTTGATGGAACAGGTCTGCTGGACTCAGTAATAGTTGTTTGTGCAATAGAAGAAATAAAAATAACTAAATAAATAAAAAGAAAACACTTTTTTGTAGAGATATATTTATATATTTTATATAGAAGGAACAATTCCCTGTCTTTCCTTTTAGTTTTTATTTGTTGTTGTTTTGTTTGGAAAATAATCACTTCATAGACGTCTAGGCGAAAAATATCAATGGTTTATTATGCAATTATTTATTTATAAATAAGGATATAACAAAAAGCTGAACCACTTAAATTTCGCAAATGCATATATCGAAAATTATTTATATACACTGCTGCACGGCAGTGAACATAAAGAACTGATTGAATGATGAAAAATAAATAAGTATGGACAGAAAAAAAGAAGAAAAAAAATTATTATACAGAAGAAGTGCTATTATGATTTGAATGAGAGGAAGAATCCTTATCAACTACAATTACGTCATGACACGACGTTTTCAGCGACATCAAAGGGATAAGGACGTTGTCACATGATACTTTCACGTCATACACGACGTTCGTGACGCTGCGTCAAGGCCGTCATGCTAATTACTTTGCGTCAAAAAATTGCGCAGGTTGTTTTCATTATTTTTTATCGATCCGCCTTTTGCTGGAGTATTTCAGAACTGCCAAGAATTGAGAATAACGTAATGTAGTGAAAAGGTAAAAAGTACCGAATTTATCGTTCAAATGCATGTCTTAGGCAGGTTTCATGTGGGGTAAAAATTGGAAAATGTGAAGATATCAGAATGCAAAACTCAAAAATTATGAAAAATATAAATGGGCGGAAAACAATTTTCGAAAATATGAAAAGGACAGATAATATAATAAATATAAAAATTGAATAGAAATGATGTTTTGGGAGGATTTTCCCCCCATTTTAAAGAAATATGAGTTGATAAGAAATGCTACCTTCTACGTCACATTAAATAGCTTCAGTAAAGATAATTTGGTGCCCTAGCATAACCCCAGGGAGCTCAGAATTCAGGAAAACTGACAAAGTCCAAATTATGAGGCTGTGAGCTGATCATGGTCTCCTGCGATCTTTCGCCTTTTTATTTTGTCATTTGGACTGGAATACTGATGAGACATGACCACAATATCATCACAAGAAACCAGAGAAAAATGTACACCTTTAAGGGATGAATGAATAGGCGAACCACAGTGGAATCTTTCAAAAAGAGGACAGCAAAATATGACCCAAAAAAAAGAATAAAAAAACCTGGAGAAAATAAGACAAAAAGGCATCAACGCGGAGTAAATTATTCTAGTCAGAGGCCATCATTGATTTTTGTTTTCAAGAAGCTTCAAAGGTCTCCAAGAGTTGTTTTTTTTGTGGGGGGGGGGGGGGAGGGGGGAGGGGGGAGGGGGGGGGGGGAAGCTTTGTCTTACAATACATCAGTTGCTTCCAAGCACTACCAGCCACTGCATGATCTCTTTGTATAATATATCTATATATATTTAGTTAATAGTTTGACTACTGGCATTATGTATACAACAATCTTGTTTATGATATATTGATTGCAAACGATTTTTGACACGAAGATTATTTGTTATCTTATATGAAGTATTGATTTTTTTTATTTCACTGCGAAATTAGCATTATTTCATTGCCAAGTTTGCCAGGGTATATAATTGAATAATTTTGAACAAAAACATAACAGTTTTTTTTTGTGTGTTTTTTTTTTGCAAATTTATTTGAAAAAGAAAATCCTAATACTTATGAATAAAAAAAAAATTAAATGTATCCTTCATTAAAAAAAGCCAAAAAAAAAAAAAGCTACCTCACCAAAAATGCCATCATGTCATTTGAATACAGAAACCTTGCACACTAAAGAATTCCATACACAATTTCACCAGCTTCCCCCCCCTTTTTCTAAAGAATGTCTTGGAGAACAAATAAATAAACTTGAAAAAATGCCAAGACTGAAAAGTCATAATTTTGTAATGTGATAGTTGATACATGAGTTCAAGGGGGGTGTTGGTTTGTCGTTGGAATGGACTCAGAGATCAAAGGTAACCCCCCCAAATGACCATTGCCTACCTGGGGGTGAATTTTGACAGATGCGCATGCGCACAGCTTAGGCAGGGGGTGGGTTGCATGACTACTGACTTTCGGAAGCTTAACAATACTTTATTTGCAGGGGTGACCATAAAACAGTCCATTATGGGTAGTTGGTGAGGGTGTTTTTTGATTTAGTGACCATGGCCCCATGTCATATGTCTAACTTATTGGGTGTAGCGTTTTCTTGGAGATGTGCTCCCTTTTTTCTTGATATTTTGTGCCTAAACGACCAAGCAGGCAGTAGTTGTCAGACCAGGGCCATGACCAGTACTGGACTGGGCATGTCATGTTCATGGACTTAGGGGGAATCTCGGAGCCAGGAGGGCGTCCCACAGACCCCCCCCTGATGGGGTACCACTATGCAAATTAATTACCCCGACGTTATGCACATGGAGGCAGGAATCACCCTTGTCCCAGCCAGTCTTTTTTCTTTTTTATGAGACAGTTTAAAGACCAAACAAGAGGAACGTTGCCATTTCTGCCTGCTCCTACCATCCCTCTGGTTTTATGTGAACAATTGGGATAGATTACCCGACGTCGTTTTGGGGAAATGTTAGTTCGCTACTGGAGGCCCTCGGAAGCACACTGGAGGGCAGAATTCAACTACGATACTACCGACATGTACCTTGGACTCGGGAGTCGCTACAGAACCGTTGTCATGTTACGTAACTGCAACGTCATGGGGTTAAATTTGAGGTGAACCCCCAATGTAAACAATGGATTTATCAACACAAAAACGCAGTGGATAGTATCGTGTTTACTGATCATTGGATCATGGGATACCTAGCGCTAAATACTATAGTATTTACCCCACTACCGAGTTACTGGGGTAAATATACCATATGGTAGCGGGGATAGAACAAACATAACAAGACCGGTATAAGACCGCCCCAGAGCCACCGCGGCGGTCTGACTGAGCGCAAAACGCCTCCCCCCCGAACGCTACCTCGTAAAAAGATCGTAAAAAACATCTCGGAGAGAGTTGGGAATCCCGCAATGACATTCTTATGACCACGTCTAGCGTCCAACAAGCCCGCTGCACCAAAGCACTCTGTGCTCTCTCAAAAGTGAGAAGCTTCGGCTAAGCTCTCTTTTCATTTTTGCCCGGATTAGCTACTTCGCAAAATCCACAAAGATTTGGAATTAATCATCGCACTTCAGGGCCACGAAAAGTTGAGTTAGAACGTCAAAAGTATAGTGATGATGATGTCGTTTTAACATACACGTCGTGGTTTCAACCATATATATTTCACCAGATTCAATCTTCCCTGCAGTAGCACCTACAGGCATCATGACGTTGTTTACAACCGGAATATGTCAGCTTTGGTAAGTCGAAAAATAAGAATAAATGATAGCAATCTGAATCAGATATGTCCCTTCTGTATTTTTTGCCTTTAAACTCATAACATACTGTCTTTCGCTCAGCCGTAAAGTACTCAAATGTTGACCCGTTGTTAAGTGATGTGATCCAGAGAGAGCGTAAACTTAAAAGCTGTTGTCATGGAGATGCCATAAACAACTCTGCCTTCCAGAGCATTCGAAAGTGCGCGCGCCGTTGCTCGCCAACATGGCCGCCGGAAGTGACGTCACCAAAAACTTTTTAAGCCCCATAATCCAGTCAAGTTATGATCACTATTTATATTCATATTAGTGGTTGATATGATATATTAAAACTTAGTATACTCAATTTATTGCCAAATAAAATACATATCCTACATTTGTCTATCAAAAGGTATTTTACTGAACTGACTTAAATATCAATCATGAGAAATTATGTATTGGCAATGAGAGAAAAAAAAAGCCTCATCTTTAAAAACTAGACTAATTTTTATGCTACACATTCAGACAATATATAAAACTAAATGCTAACTAAAAAATTTCTTTTTACTACCAAATATAGAAAAATAGATGTATGAAGAAAAAATACCATAAGTGTATGAACTGTCAGGTTCAATAATTTGTTAAAGAAAATAACAGATTTGATACAGGTCACTTATTTCTACGAATTTTTCATATTTATTTGGTTCCTTGTTTTCGATTGTTAGACTAAAGTTACATCATTCATTCATTAATTCATTTATTCATTCATCCATCCATCCATATATTCTTAGGTTTATCCAAGATTTATTTATTCATTCATCTTTCTTTCTTTCTTTTCCATTCAAGCTCCATACGCCTGTGTAAAATCTTTAATTAAAAAGTAGATCAGAATGAAAAATTTGATACCAAATTTTAAGAAAATAAAGTGTTTAAAGTTTTGTAGACACTTTTGAGAAGTTTGAATGACCACATTAATCCTTACTTTGAGTTTCTAGTCCAGCAAAGCCATTTTGAGTTATGCTGGGTATTTCTGCAACAAATAAAAAGGGCAAAAAAATGTGCCTGAAACTTTAGCTTTGTTGCATTAGTTTCCCCAGACCCAGGACAATGTAAACAAACAAGGGGTAATGTTTTGCCCAAGTGGCAGAGATACACCCTCCCCAGGACTGTAACCCTTCACTGTGGTGCATATGCATGCCTGTCTAAGTGCTTAGAGGATAAAAGAGAAGGGAAGGAAAGACAAACACCAAGGCATAGATAGATAGATAGATAAAAAGATATAGATAGTTAGATATATAGATAGATAGATAGACGTATAGATAGATAGGTAGATAGATAGATAGATAGATAGATAAAAAGATATAGATAGTTAGATATATAGATAGATAGATAGACATATAGATAGGTAGATAGATAGATAGATAGATAGATGATAGATGATAGATAGATAGTTAGATTGATAGACTGATAGACTTTAGTCTTTGATAATTCCTTAAGTTGTAAACCTTTTAAGTATATGTTTATGTTAATAAAAATAAGATTTGGATAAAATCATCACACTCCAGCGCCACGAAAGTTGAGTTAGAAGAGAAACAACTTATTAACCTTAAAACCAACTGCAGTTATGCAATTCTTTTTTAATTGTTTATCAATTGCGGGTAGGTTTATTAGTGATCAATGTAGTTAAGTAAAAGTAAAAATTTAAGTAAGTGCGTAAGTAAGTAAATGAAAGGTCATTTAATGTGCACATAGGTCATTTAATGTGCTTTTGCAATGAACATATATCTGAATACAAGTAATTTAATGTTCCAAAGTTCAATTTTCAGAGGCAGTGAGTTAGGTGTTGGTTCTGTGGTTTTGGGGTAATGGGTTCAAAACTTTCAACCCGCACTGGTGTCATACACGTGGGCATTGGTCCACCCAAAGTACTTTATGAAGTGTTAGCAATTATTATTCATAGCAAAGGGTGCTATGGTGGAAGTGATATTGCCATTAAACAGATGTTTAAACAACTTATTAACCGCAGAGATTAGACTTGTGCTAACTTGGGTGAGAGGCCATGAGCCACCTAGAAAAGCCATAAAGTTATCAACTGA
The DNA here is from genome assembly GCA_932294295.1 of Alitta virens. Taxonomy (NCBI): domain Eukaryota; kingdom Metazoa; phylum Annelida; class Polychaeta; order Phyllodocida; family Nereididae; genus Alitta; species Alitta virens. The sequence continues at coordinate 24,003,972 of OW028584.1, read as the reverse complement.
AGTTTATGAGACCTACTGTCCCCCTCTAGTGAGCGCTATTTGATTTAGTGATCCCAAAAACTTCTAGAAGCAACTGCCAGTGAGCTAGGAATATTTCAATTTGTGGTTTGTTAGATGAGTATCTTAGGATCTAGAAAGAGAGGGTACAATCTCAATTTCTTTATCTGTACTGCTGTGAAACCCTCCCCCCTGAAAATGAAATCTAGGTGGCGTTTTGAACCGAGTTTGTGCGATGGCGGCCAGATCTCGTCTCTCCTGTGGTTGTGTCTTTTTTTTCCAACAGACATTTATAATGGCCAAGTTTTTTTTTCTATCTCACAGAGAGGAGAGTTATGAGTTTGTGGCCGAAAAGGCACGCGCTTATGTAACAGGGCTTTCTATTGGTCGGTAGGCTGCATTTGCTAACTCCTACTCCAGCAGAGAAAATAGTTCCGGAGGGCTGGCAAAAAAATCCAACATGATACCGCTTAAAACTTAAAAAAGTACTGCCCGCAAGATTTTCTCTTGTTTGAGCTTAGTCCGTATTAAATTTGACAGTGTCTTTGTGTATTGAAGGTGCACAGTCAGTCGGATTCTGCGGCTGAGCGATTGGGCAGGAACGGTAACTCCACGACATCGGTAAGTACATAATTTGCTATTATACCACAGTATAGCTTGGTGCGTGTTGATATTTATGTTGCTGTTTAGATGGCATGGCCCGTAGGTTTGGGGGTCTGTGCATCGGTTTTATGACCCCACCAGAAGCGAATAGGGTCTTTGATCAGGGCTGCAGGAGTGTGGGGTAACCGCTGAAAACACGCAATAAAAAATGTGGGGTTAAGTGGCGGAGGAACAGGCCAGCGTGACGTCATAGAAACCCCCTTACCACACACGTGCATCCCTTAGAAATATACACATACCCTGCACTGCCCACCTAATGGCCATTATCACTAGTTATATTTCAATAAATTACTAGTTGCTCCCCTTCTATCTTTCAGCTGCTGCCATGGTGGGTCATGCTGATGCTACCACGTGATACTGATTTGCATACATACTTTAGCCACGCCCACTGACCCTTTGACCTGGTCAAACCCTTTGGGACCAGTCCATCAACACTCCCCCATTTTGCTTGCAATATACCCATCTCGCCCGTGTAATGAAAGTCCCTCATCTATAACCTGCTTCCCCAACCCTGAAAGTAATTTGCAGTCAACGTGTTGGGAATGGAGATTCAGTATTCCTAATTCCACTTGCCTGGCCAAGCCTTACATTATTTAGCAAGAAAATATTTTCCACAATACTGCTCAAAGGCATTAATAACATCACAGTAATAGCCCGAATATTTGCTATATATAGTTTGGCCCATCATTCATCGCAATAAATAACTCTGTTAATATTGAATTATATAGGTAAAAAATAATTGGTCCATACCATCTAAGAAAATGTGTGAAAGTATGTGATACAACTTCTAAATCTTGAGTTGCAATTCTTTAAATAAAAGGGGTGACTATATTTGTGTTAAAATAATAATAAAAGCCATTTATTAGCTAAAACCCACAGTTCTTAATCAAATTTAAATGCACTCTATTTTATATCAAATCATTCCTAAAACATGGCGGCATAAATTACGTATTAAAAGAAGCTAATTATTTGGAAAATATTATTTTAGATATAGTTCTGCAGTTCTGATAATTCTATAGTGGCTGGAATTCTATTGTTTGATATAATAGGTGATGAAATAACATATAACAGCAATATGGCTGCCAGTAGATCGTACTGTCGAGTTAGGCAACTGCAGAGGCCAGGTATACATGCAGTCTTGGTACGAGCTCACTGATTGGCTGATGGTTCATGGTGAACCCTGACCTGGTTGGTGTCGCTCCTATGCGGTTTTTAGCATGCGCGAGAATGACCTTGGCCCTACGACCTTCAGAGCCGGGGGGGTGGGAAGAAAAATGGAGGGCATAACTCTTCTATTAATGACTTTAGCCCCCCCCCCCCCTTCGTCCTTCAGAATATTTTGCAAGAAAGATCCAGCGCTTCTACCAATGTTGAGGCCGCCATAATTCAAGATACCCTTTTCCATTGCCTCCGTCACCCAAATCCCTAGCTGCCAATTTGTCACCTTTTCATCATTTTTTCTCTCTCATTTTTTTCTCCCAGGTTTAATGTCTCCGGTGTTTGCCAAAAAAAACCTCCTTCCTCCATCACTCCCCAGGCAAATCTTTCAATTTTTCCAAAAACATGGGTTGAATTAGAATTCATAAAAATGCGGCGACCCAAGGGATTTTTTTTTCTTCGTTTTCACAACAACAAAAAAACATTTATTCCTGCGCCCACAAATTGATCATGAAGAATGATAACAATTTCTCTATTATTGTTATCCCATTCGCTAAATAATTTGGCTCCCTACTGGCTTGAAATTTACTTTGAGAAGTCTGCAATATTATCAACAGATGGCCTCATGGTCTGCTCCCAACTTTCTTAGTTCTGTTCTGGAAAACCTGCCTCAGACCAGTACCCATAACATAGGGTACAGCTCAGACTGATATGATCCCAGTTACTCTACACTTCGCCAGTTATAATCAATGCATATAGAAAGTCCTAATTTTCGTTTACGCTGTAGTTTAATTCACTCATGTATATGTTGTGATGTGCTTGTAAAATATGTTTACATGTAAAGTGAAATGGTGGCTGATATTTTTGCTATTTCTGTTCAAACATTTAGTTCAATATTGAATATTAAATTCATACCCACCGGTATTCTGAGCTATTTTTGATACACTACTACTGACACATGTGTCTACTGTATCATTAATGCACATAAATGTACATAAATTTATGTTTATTGCATACATTCATTATGTGAGGATACATTGATATAATTTGTAATGTTGAGTTGTGGGACATTCTCATAGTGTCTGTATTGCTCACTTAGTTGTAAGAATAATCTCTTATCTGTGGGAGATTTAGCTGTTATCTCGTGAAGTGGTCAGAGAAGAGATATCTTGCGGTGCTTGTGACCCAAATCAAGTTGTCTGCTGCTATCGAGCTGGAGGCGGAGGCCGCCATATTGGTCTGGGCCTTGCTTCACCACTAGGAGCGTCCCTGTCGTCTGTTTTCCATATTTTCGCTGCCATTTTCGCTTTTGCCAGAAAATATTTGAATGAGATCGATGGCTCAGTGTTTGTTTCATGAGATTTTGTTGTCACCAGTGATCAACAATGCCTCCCTGTCCCTCGATCGATGAATTTTAGTGTTCGCCTGATTCCCAGTCTTCTCATGCTTTCACCTTGTGAACATGCCTGATCCCCAGCAACCGCCTTCTCGGCAGTATTTTAACTCGTAAAATATGGATTATGTTTCTTATAAATTGCCGATCCCATCCAAGTAATTGTTGCGAATATTACATGTTGTTACCATGACAATATTTACAGTATGCGTTTGATATATAGCCACGAATAAACAATAGGATCCCTGTGACATTTTATAACAAAAACTCTTCATCGAATTTATTATAAATATTAGTTTTTACCCCACAGATTTTAATTGCTACGTGCACAAAAAAGGCAATATATTTCTGGAGAATTGTGAAATTTATGGGATCAAATTGATAGAAATTGCAATAAAAGAGGTTGGGAACTTTGGTCCAGAGTTAGGAATGACTGATTCTTCTATCTTGTCACCGAACCACTGATCAAAAATTCGGGCAACTCTGTCGGTAGCATCTATCAGAGAGGCGCATAAAATTGGAGCTCTTTAATCAGGGAGGTAGAGAACGTGGTTGCTTTGCACTATGACGTCATCAATTGTCTCCTGTCGCGTGATTTCTCGTGAGAGACGAGACCCGGCACCCTTCATGTATAGCCCGGTTAGTAATCAAGGGCAGTGCGGCTTAATATTACATGACTGACTTCCGGGGAACGCGGTGATGGGTCGGCGGCCACCGGGGGTTGCCGGAGTTGGCTGGCCGGATCTAGACGCCGGGGTCCCCCCTCTCAGTCTTTCATGAGTTGATGAAAGTGAATGGCCCTCCGCTCACCAGTTGTGGGGGCTGAAACAGGAAATATTGCCCCACAAATGGCCTCAGATCCCCTTCCAACCGTTGCTTTAGTCTACTTATATTCTATCTCTGTGTTAGCTCCAGTTTCTAGCTTCTGTTGGTAGTTCACAACTTCACACAGCTTATTATACAGGGTAAATATAACCCTCTCTACTCATTACAGTATTTTGCTCTTACTTAACAAATACACGCAAGGGTTTTGACAAAATTAGCCAGACTCAATTTGAGAGCTGCGCAGAATGCTCGCACTCATTCGACCACATCATGCAAATATTGATGCTAGCGTGAATTCTGGCAAAGAGTTTCCATATGCAAATTAGAACGTCACCCCATGCAAATTTGGGCGTCAGATCGGAACGTCATGCAAATTATCTGATGGCTTGCAGATGTAGATTGTGTAGAATACCAATTGATAGAAAACTGTAATTTTGCTAGAAATACCTGATTTTATAATTTTCTGTTATATTGTTGTATTTGTATATATTTGAACTTTGTTAGAATTTTGAATAGATATAAATCCCATGACCTAAAGCTATTTAATCATGTAGAATATGGACAGCAAAAATGACAAAATTCTAGCATTTTAGGCCTTGTCTTCATATTTGCTTATTTTTTGTCTTTTTTCTTTCTTTTGGAAACTGCAGTTTTCTTTCCTAGGGGGGGGGGGGGAGGGAGTCTCATAACTCTTCATTGGGCAAAGGGCTATTAGCATTCAGCAGGCAACTCTAGTTGGATAAATATATGGAAATCTATATTATGGGAGTAAGGTGTATATATGGCTAACAACATAATACCAATATGGCTAGAGATGCCGTAAGAATAAGCCATAGATTTGATCCACAATATGGAAATTTATTGGTGAGGAGCTGGCTCAGAAACCTCGTCAGTATCTCCCCTATCATTATTTGTCCATTCTTATGGGATTTTTTTGTCAGTGATGATCATTTCTGTCCGGGACCTGTCAATTGCAGTTATGCTGCAGATATGTGCAGAATTATATTCAACGGCACAAGCAGGAACAAATACTTAGCTGTGACTGGGGATCTAAGCCCTGCTTACAAATGATTGATTGGCAGCCCATGATCTGGTTTTCCCAGCCTGAAGGATCTGCCTGGTAATATTTTTGGTCTGACCAGTGCTAGTACTTTCTGGATAGCTTATCTGTGAGGGCTGGAATCTTTAAAATTTTCAAAATATGGTATAGTTTAGGTTAAATTGTTTCCCTCAAGTTGTGCACATAACTTCAAAATATTTTGTGTATCTTATATTCAATCGTTTTTAACAGCAACAATTATGCGATTATCTGTGACTACTACCATGCAGTAGTATTTCTGGAAGCCTCGACATTAAGGCTGCTCTCTTATTAGTGGAAATTTACTGCTCTTAATAGCTGGGTGGTCCCAGTAGTGAGGGTGATAAAAGTTTGGTTTCATTCTGTGCATTCTGTACAAAGTATACAAAATGAATTTGACCACATTCATATAGTAAATTCTGTCTTTCAAACAGTGGCCTGTCTTTCCTTCTTTACAGCAAACACATAAAGCATCCCACAAGTATCAATATGTAACATTTCAAAAGTGAAATTGACATTTTTTGTTATTGGGGTGGAAGTAGGGTCAGAATTCCTAGTCTCTGTTTTCGAACCTGTAGTTTGTAGTGTTGATATCACGAATCTAAACTTGTCAGCAAGGGTTTAGTATTTTTTTCAACTGTGGCAAACTTTGCCAAACAAGTTCCAGCAAGCATTGGAACATGACATAGAAATATGTTTTCAAAAGCCAATCCTTATTTGGTTATCATTGATCATATTATATCTGAGATTGGGTGTCTGAAAAATCTAAGCTTTTTCCTGTCTGATAAAGTTTGAAAAACAATTGTGAGATGTTTGGGCTTTAATCTGAATATATTGTTGTTGGTAATTGGCTGGGTGGGAATTTTAAGAGAATTCACCTATGGATAAACAATATATCAGGGTTTTTTTTATAATTCAGAGCAGTTTTTGGGTCTTCTATCTTTTGATTCATTTGGAGCACAATATTTTATGTCATATTTTTTTTTGTTATCTGACTGTTTTATTGGTACCTAATTGTATTTCTTATCCATCCGACCTTTACTCATAGAAAGTCAGGGCATTCTTGAAGCAGTATTTTTGCAAGTTTTGTTCCTATACGTAGGGGGGGGGGGGGGGGTGGATTGCATCTATGAATACACACCAACAAAGAAAACTGAAAAAGAATGCCTAACCAGCTCGAGTCCAGATCGCTGGGCATAATCAGCTTTGAGTTAACAACAAAAAATGGAGAAAACTATTAGGGGAGGCAGCTGAGCCTCCATACATAATATCCCCCCCCCCCCTCCCCCCTTTGGATCAACAGGTTCATCCGTTACAAGAGGGTCAGTGTGTAGGAAGCTGCTATGTTCCTCTCTTAGGAATTTCTGCTCTAAATTGCAACATGGCCTGTGGGCTTAGTAATGTGCCAGTTGACGGGGACAAATGTTACCTACACGGCTTACAAATGTTTCGGGGACAGAGAATAATGCCGACCTGGCAGAGAAATATGCCTCCTCTGGCCGGGGGACTTGGACTGCTTTTTGTCTTCCTTCTTTCCCCACCCGTTTTCGCATAAGTCCTTTCTCTGAAATATCACTACGCCGTACGTCAAGTAGTTCCTTGGAAATTAGTCGTAAATCTGCGAATAAAAGCCCCCCCCCCCCCTTCCTCTCCTCCCCCCAACAGGTTGATCCGATCCATTTCTCAAATATCTCTCCTCTCACCATCTTGAATGCTGCAATCGCCTCCATGCAACCTGTTGTCAAGGCAACACTTTTGATATTTCCATAAATCGTAAAACACATTTCTCTGCATAAATTCAATGTCCTCGACCACAAATTTGCTCCGATCCTTCCTTAATTTCACATTTAAAAAATTAACATTACTTTAAATCGTCTTTTTTGTCAACTTTAACCTCTGTTTTAGCTTTTTCAGCAGTCACACTAGGCCTTCTGCAAATATTGCAAAGTTATCAAAACGTACGCAAGTTACAATAAACAATCTAACTACCAATTTTATAACTGACATATGAAATGTATCTCTAAAGCTCTTTAAAATTAGAGAAAAATACAAATCAATGCCAAAATGATTGGCAACAGTGCAATGCCTACATGCCAATACCATATCGATGATTTCCTAAATGCGTTTATGCGATTTTCACAATTAATATACCAATAATTGTATTCGTTTTTAGGATAGCCAAACCAAGAATTAACAAGGTAAATTCCACAATCAATAGCTTTTTTGTTCTGTGAAAATCAAAAGTAGACGTATGTATCTTGATTTGATTATGAAGTCAAACAGATTGCATTTAGTATTTAGTTTATATCAGAGACATTTACAAATTATACTCACTGATACACGTCTCTTAAACGAATTCATATCCAGTACGTTATTTTATAACATTATCTACAAACGAGTAAATAATTTAGATATGAAAATGCTCAACTTGTTTTCGAACAAATCCTGTTCTACCGAAAGTGTGGAATATCTCCAGCAGATTTAGATTCCTATATTTACTTCTGATTCTCAATCGAATATTCAACATTTAGTCATTCGGCTTATATTTTGGAATGCAAGAATATTCGAAAATGAATCGACCAAATCTAGCAGGCTGATCTGTGCGGGTCTAACTTAGACCTGACCTAGTTTCGCATTGCTGTCATTCGTATTTTTCTTACACCGTCGCAGAGATTAAAATGAGTACATTTCCACTCATATTTTGTCCGATTATTTCAATCATGATCAGCGGATCGAAATGTTGACTCTATGTTTTACAATTTTCATTTTGACATAAATTTTAATATAGGTCATAATAATAAACCATTTAAATACATTAAATATTTACCTATATTGTTTTACTTATAAATCTGACATATATTGGCCTTATAACTGTTTGCTTTATTCTTATTTTTAAATAAAGAAGCTATCTGTGCAAAATTATTTGCATCTTAAAACATCATTTATTTTTTCCTCTCAAACTTGAGCGAGACTTGGTGGAATTAGCGAGACTTTTAACAAATGGCATGGATATGTGACTTTCCCAGAAATGTAAGAAAAAATCGGTGCAGGCAATTTGCCTATAGATTTGCAGGTGTCAAGTCTAGCTTAGTCCAAAAAGTGGCGACTTTCCCAAGGAAATTAGGAGCTCCAAAAGAAATGCATCGGATGTGTGAATAACCAGTTGATATATTTTCCCACAGCTACGATATATTTCCCTAGTTTATTTACCTACAGTTTATTTTCTAAGTTTATTTACCTGCAATATATTTCCCTAGTTTATTTACCTACACTATATAACTATTCATATGGTATTTACCAATTGAATTTACGAAATTCAGATTTTTATTTTTGCTCTACACATGTGTGAATAAACAAATTGATATATTGCTACACAACTACATATTCACCTAGTTTATTTCCTGACATATTTATATGTTTATTTACTTATATAAATTAAGGAAATTCTTATTTTTTTGCTGCTGTTTGCGAGTTTACTGATAGACTGCACACGATAAATCTGAAACACATGTTTCTAAAAAGTAACGAAATTCTGTGTGGACACTATATACGAACAGAGTGCTTCAAAAATAGATTGATATAAACATCGAAAGTTTACATTAAACAAAATCTATTGATTCGTTTTTCATATATGAGTAAAATGATGATTAGGATATTTCAAACATTTTTCTCACAGAAACAAAATAGGCCAAAGTTTTCAAATATAGGCTATGTTTTCTTACTTGTGTTTTTTAATTAGATTTTGTTTCCTGAATTTAAGTACAGTTCAAAGTGTTGTCCTGTCTTAAGTTCTTGTAACCATGCCTACAAAACCTTAACATTCTTAAGAAATGGTTTTAAGTTATTAAGGGAGACATGCTCAAGGCAGGTGTGCCCTTGATATTTTTAAATTTAATTTCTGTTTATGTATTCAATTTTTGGGCCAATTTTGGCTGCTCTTTCCAAATTTGGAACGTGTCAACCATATATATGTTTTGAAAGGGGTGAAGTCTGTAAAATATCAAAGACATATTTGTCAAGATTTACTTAACCATATATTGTTAAGTTTTTGAAGAAAGTCTTTGATCCGAAAAATCCAATTTATTGGCCTATTGTCATAATTTATTGCATGACCATATTTTAGAGGTAGTTGGGATCACATAGACCTGAAGGGAAGTTAATTTAGGAAGGGTGTAAATAATACATCTTCGGTCCTCATGCCGAGGTAATATTTTCTGACGACAGCACGTATGAGTTATGAATCATCTGGGCTGCCTGTCACTTGCTGGCTGTGAGAAATTATGCCCCCTATATTGCATCTTCTATAAACCCTAATATTTCATAATTTGCGGTGTTATTGACTGGGGAGGGCTCGGCAAAAGATTTACCCGTGAGCCGAAAAGTATTAGGGGGTGAGGTTTAAGGAAGTGCGCGGGCCAAGTTTAGTGCTAAAAGCAGAAAAGGAAGGAAAAAGAAGCAATATTATGTGAGGTTATGCAAGGATATGCCCTAAGACCTGCTACGAACTCCCTGAATACTCTCAAGACTTGTCTTAGGCTGGCTGAGAAGTCTGAAGTCGGGAGATAGCTCCAGCTCTGTTTATATATCCTCAAGACGTGACAGGGTGGGTGGAGAGAAAAAAAGGGGGATTTAGACAGGATTTGAACCCTTTCACTTCAAGATGTATGACCAACTCAAGGCTTGTCTATTTTCACTTTCAATCAACAGTAGATCCATGAATTACAGGCTATGGGTTCAAATCCCAGGCTACATCAAAGTCTCAGCCGTCAAAAGCATGTCATGATCATAGGAACCAGGGATTTTTCTATCCTAATAAATTATCGATATTTTCAAAACCAGTTATCAACTTCCTACAAATTATCTGTCAAACATTGATAAGAAAATCTTGCTTGTCTCAACGATATTAGTTGATCATTTCTACCCAAATTGAAGACTTTAAGGCAGAATGATTTGTTATAAAAGAAAAATGAAGGTTTTTGGGTTGGTGCAAACCGAATTCTCTAATTTAGTCACTGGCCCAAATTTAGGGAGAATAATATAAATTTTTCATTTACTTGTATTCATTTTGTTAAGTACTATGTAACAGGTTGCTCTAACTTAAATTATTTGTTTTTCACGTTGGACTGTGATAAATGCAAACAACTGCTGAATTTAATTTTTTTTTTAACTGCAGAAAAGAAAGCAAAATCAAGCTGTTGTGCTTAAATAAATATAACGTCAACGCGTAGTCAATTTATTAAATTTTAAGTAATTATTGCGTACTGCACCAGGAAAGAAAAATTAAATAAAAAAAAATAAAAAAAATGGGCAACCTTATGTATGTTAGTCACTGACCACAGCTGCAGGCCAGTGCTTTAGAACATGTAAATGGGAAATACATTGGATTATTTACACGAAGACAATCAAAACATTTATTCTGGCATTGTTCCAAACAATCTAATTTTTTTTATGGCTTTTTTTATGCCACTTGTATCCAATATTTGGCTGGCACACAGTATAGTCTAGTCTGTGCCAAACCACTGTATAATGTAAGCTAGATTATGTATCCTTAGAGAATTCTTGTGTATTCTGTAACCAGCATGAGCATATAGATAGTTTTGTGTCAATTTATAATGTTTGATATTTCTTGTTGTCACATTTTTAGAACCACTTTCCCTGTACAGTATATAGTAAATTCAGAGCTTAGTTTTCAACCCATTGAACCTTACTTTTGCAAAAACAAACTTAAGCTACGAATTTCCAACATTTTATTAATTTTGATAAATTTGGCATTAGATATTAACGAATTTAACATATTATTTATCTGAGTAATTCAATTAATTAATTTTTCATGCATTTGGCTTTACATGAAATATTTAGAAAAAGTTGTTTACAATTTTTTTTAAGCAGATTATTGGCTGTATATATATTATGTATTTCAGATGACAAAGAAATTAAATAGAAAACATTTGTCATTACAAAAAAAATATCTTTAAAGATAAGATGGCTTACCTGATTCAGTGAAAGGAATTTGTGAAAGACAGAGGCAAAATTTGTGCTTCTTGAAATTTTTGGGAACAAAGGAAAAAAGAAAGAAATATGACTTATAGAGGTTCAGAGAGCAGGGCATTTGTCTGTATGTATTTTTCATAAAGATGTTGTGTTCTTTGGAAATGAGGGGCAAAAGAAAAGCAAATGATGTCGACAGTCAAAAACAGCCCTAGCTACAAGTCAACCGGCTTTACAGCTCGACCATCTATCACCATGGAAACACAATGAAAATTTAAAGAGCAACTCAGCCGCAGGACCAGTGATGAAGTTGAGACATCCCCCCAAAAGCTAAGGATATTTATCTGCAGGAAGAGCTGCTGAAACTAGCCATTTCTTTCTCAATCTGTTAGGCTTAATTTAGGCCTGCTCATTCTGTCCCAGTCTGCCCAAATCGAATTGCAACTCACAAAAAATTTCAACTTCCATTCCTCAGGACTTTTTGATTTGTTGCAGCGTTTTGGTTGCCATTAAATGCTGACAACATGGCAATTGCAGAAATTCCTGAATTGCATATATATGTATATTTATATATATAGTTAAGAATTTGGCAAATGAAAATCTAAATCTCCAAGGGAGTTTATTTTTTTTATCTTAACGAATTATTTTTGTTAAGATGTTATTAAAATGATGCATTTTAGAAAATAGGCGCATGTCAACAGTGCAACAAACCTAACTTGTATTAGAATTTTCGCTTTGAGATTTCTTCATTTTCTTGAGTATGTGTAACCTGCGAAGCTACAGCCTATAGTAGAAATAAACATCATACCTTTGGCACTCAAAGTCACTTTATTTAGTCTATTAGAATCTTAATTTCAGAGTTTACAAAATATGACATTATAAATGACCAACCCAAGAAAACAGCGTTCTCTGTTAGTAAATCAATATATTTTTTGTCACGAAAATTAAGTTTATCATTATCATTTTTTTCTGTATTTATACAGCAAAATAAGGCTGAAAAAATGCCGGTCTGGATTCAAGTTTTTACTGGTGGAGAAGTCAGTGGAATTTTTAAGCTTGACTAGGGTTTGTTTGTTTATGGCTTTGAACTGAGCTCACACAGAAACCCTCTTTGACTCCATATGTGTTCGAATTAGATTCGGTCAGACAGATCAAGACTTAAACACTGGGTGCTTTTAACCCTTAAAGAAGGGTCTTTTATCTTACCCTTTTTAGTACAAGACTGCTTTTCTCATAAAAACCTCCCCTGGAGATTTTTATCGCTCCAGAGTTGTTGGAATTTTTTATTGTACCTGATAAACTTGCTCGGCCTTGCCATGGCTCTCACGATTTATGCACATATAACATTTGCATAGTTATGCATGCATTATGCATTTTATGCTATAGAGTGCACGCAAATGGTAAAGGGGGAACTAAATTTACCCTTAGAGGCCATTATTCACCCCAGGGGCTGACAGTCCTGGAGTACCCCTCCGGATTAGCCCTACTCAGTGAGTGTCAACAATTCTTGTAAATACAACATGGCCGGCTTTGCAGCGTCACAATTTCGCCTAGAAATGCAGTTTTCGTTCATTTATGAGGTGGGTGAGAGAATTTTCGTTCAAATTCTTCCAATTTCGTTGATTGGGACCAGGTTTTGTTGACTGGTTGACCCTAAATCGTCTGCTTTGGCAGCAAAACGTTTGATTTGGCTTGTTGTTCTCCAGCCGCCATCTTGGAATCTTCAACGTTCGTTCGTTGCAAAATGTCAGCCATGGCAGCTTGACCTGCCTCTCTTCCAAAAAACCCTTAAATCTGCCCCCTAGGCGTTTTGTTTATACTAACCAGAAGGGTCGTTGTCCGGATACTTTTAGGGTTTTGATAAAACAAAACGAACGACCCCTTTCAAATGGAACAACGGCTATTTTTCTTTCTCTCATACCAGCAGTGGCCTATAAAAAATGCCTGCATGAATTAACACAGTTTTGGAGCACTCCTGACCTACCCCCGGTTGAGCCTCTAACTTAATTCGATGGCACAGAAAATTCTGCTTGCAGTTCTACATCCAATCCTACCTATCTTGACGGTAATCGCCAGATTTTAGCTTAGATATATCTCTACATCTGCAGTGATGCTGTGATTCATAAATGGAATAGACAGGCCAGGAATATTTCAAGCAGCCCAGCGGAAATAATGCCGAAATATAGGACAGACGCGGATGTGTATATCAAAACAGGGCGGCGTAATTTGGACGGGAGAATGAAAGTTGTGTTGGCACAAATCTGTTTATTCCCATGGCAACCTACAAATCTCTGTAATTTGAACTCTTCCCTTGACATCAGCATTATCTCCAAACCATCAGAATTTTTCCGTTCGGTTGAATAATATTTCCCCATCATGAAAGAACTCTTGCCACACACAGGAAATAAATTGATGAGGAGTTCAATTATTCCAACTGGTTTATTGTTGTCAGTCGGAGAAATTTGACATGTGGACTGAGTAGGAACTAAAGACTGCAATCATCTGTGAACTGCCTATGTTGAGTCATTCCCTTGATTGTTTTATGATAAGCTCTAAGAGATTACTAACTATAATTTATATCAGTCAAATAGTTATTTATAGTTATGAATTGATATAAACAAAGTTTGTCATTGGTTCATTCAGTGCAGCTTCCATGATGTATTTAGTGATTTGTTTACAAGTAAATATACGATTTGGACATAGATGTATATCTAGTCAACTTTTTACCATGTATGGGAAGGCTGATTATGACATTGTCTCATAAAGTTTGTACAACAAACTTATGAACTCTTCCCTTGACATCAGTACAACAAACTTACAAGGAAATGTACATCAATTTGGACACTAATGTAATGTATTTTGGAAGGAAGCTTTACCATATAAGGGAAGTCTGATTGTGACGTCATTGCCTTAAGAAGCATTGTTTGTCTACTTTTCTCATTAAGGCAGCCTACAATGGCCCTTCTGTTTGGCTCACTTAATGACGTCACAGACCTGCTTTATTGGCTCGTAAAGGTAGATTGGAATTTCTTTCTTGGAATCTTGATTAAGGGAGCTTGAGCCCCTGAAGTCGCATTGGGGCTAGCTAAAGTCCAGGGTAACCTTTGAAGCAAGATAATTTGCCCCCAGTTTTTTTGTCCTACTCCTGGCCGGAATTCCCCTGGCAGTCTTATTGGAATTCTGGTCCGTTGCTACGGATCAATGTGAAACGCGATGGCCACAAATTTAACTCTTTGTTGTTCTTCTTCAGCACCCCCCCCCCCCCCCCCTCCTCCCCGACCTTCACGAAGTCTCGGGCTTTCACGTTGCTGAAGCGAGAACACGTTCTGAGTCGATTGTCTTCAGCGAGAGTTCTCTGGCCTGCTATGATCGAGAAAAAAAAAGTAAAAAAAGTACCCAGAAGAAAAAAAAGAAAAAAGAAAAGACCCGCAACTAGTTGAAAGTTAGTCTTTTCCAATTAGCACTTCTAACAAGAGAAAACTTTCTTGAGTAGAAAGAACTTGGCTTGAAATTGCTCGGGCAGAGTAATTACTTAACTAATTAGGCTTGGCTTGTTTATGACTGGGCCTCCTAGTCTGCTACTCCCTTCCATATAACATCAGTGAGCCGAAAATTTACCATAATTAGTGTGGAGCCTTTTTTGTTGTTTGGGTACGTTTCAAAAGTTATACATGACATACATCCATAGATGGATATATAGATAGATGGGTAGATAGATAGAGAGATGTATAGATATATAGATAGACATATAGATATATAGATAGATATAGATGGATATAGATAGATAGACAGATATAGATAGATATAGATAGATATAGATAGATATAGATAGATATAGATATAGATATATATAGATATAGATATAGATATAGATAGATATAGATAGGTAGACAGATATAGATAGATATAGATAGATAGATATAGATAGATAGAGAGATAGATAGATACCTACTTTCTTGTAATTGGTTTCTATCCTATGTGACTTCGATCCTGCTTCACTGAACATGTTAAGAGAGTCTTAAAATAGGTATGGGCATGAATACGTTTCTTTCTTCTTTTTTGCTTTTTTTAACTTAGGAAAACTTTAATAAACACCCCAAACTCAGGGGTGTGTGACAGCAGGCAGTTGGAATTTAAAAATAAAATAAAACAGTTAACAAAACTTCAGCTGATTGTTATCTCATATGACATCAAGCCCTGGGGTTCAGAGACCAAGAATGTTACAAAAAAAAAAAAAAAAGGATTTTATTTCATGTTCTTTGTACTCTTTTGATATTGGGAGGGTTGGGGGTTTTTTTTAGTGTAAAAGAAGTTGCACCCTCAGCAGACTACGGTGAATCTTTTTATTCTCAAATGATTAATGGTTTCACACACTTGCGCACATGCTAAGTTGATTTTTATCATTACTGAAAAAAGAATCAATTTATGAACTATATGACTAGGCCTGTTTTTCAAACTTTAGTCCGCTTTCTTAAATGTATATTTAATGCAATTCTGTTGCTGAAGCTACATAATGATATTTTCTCTCATTACAATGATTGACAGTGGCCCACTCATACTCCCTGCTATTACAAAACCACATAATAGTGTGACATGACATTTTAAAATAGGGTCAGTACAAAGATAAAACATGTTTTGAAGGGGTCAGGATTTTGACCTGATATGTTAATTGGGGCAGTATTAAACCTAACTTCTTCACATGTGGTCAGAATGGTGACATGACATTTCAATTAGGTCACTCTTTTGACCTAACATGGTTATTAGGTCATATTTAATTCAAGGCATTAATTATGTTTAAGGAGTAATTTTGAATGCAAAAGGCTCGAAACAAACCAACCAGCTAACAAACTTGTGTCATTTGCTCCAAAAGTAGATTTTCCAATCGATGCAATGCCATAGTGGGTGCTTTGGAGACACATGCCATAATTATGCTCCAATTTTACTTTTCTCTCCTGTTATTGACATAAGTGCTGCTTTAAAAGCATGGCTGATAACCGCAATACCAACAGAACTGGAATTATATGTCATTAGGAAGTTTTTTGCAAGGCTTTCCTACTTTTGAGGCAAAGTGCAGTAATTTGGCTAAGAAAAAGTTGTGGAAATTTCATAAAATTAGAGAGTTGATTGTAAACAGATGGTTACATTATGATGTATGTTTGGTTTAGCAGGAAAAAAGTAAAGTTTGTCCTCTTTTTTGTCTTTGATGTTGATGATAAAAATATGTTACTAAAAATGCCATAAAATGATAGAAATCGCATCAATCATAGTCCTGGTCTATCAAAACTGGAATGACATTTATTTCTCTTATTTATTTCTCTTCTTCTTCTTCTTCTTTCTTCTTCTGTTTTGTCATATGCTTGAGAGGATCCTTTGATCTTTTAAGGGCAGTAGTAAGTTTTGACACACCCATAATTCAGCCTTGCATGACAAATAAGGGGTGGCGCCCTGAGGAGTAAGGGGTTGGGGCATATGCAAATGAGATCAGAAATGGGTCAGGGAGCAGCATGTTTAGAATATCTCCCCAAAAGGGGTGAGGTCACTATGCAAATCAGCTCCTGCTCACTGATACAGGCCTCGTGATGAGGTTTGTTTACGCCCTTGCACTACTTGTTTTCATCCGCGGAACTTCGCAAATAGATAGATAGATGGATAAATGGATACATAGATGGATAGATTCATTCATTTATTCATTCATTCATTAGGGAATACAGTAATATCATGGGAAAGCTATGACACTTGCAAACATATTTTTTTTGGAAAACTTTTTGAAACAAATAAAAGTAGAAAGGTCAACTGTGTCCAGGGCCCTGTTACCTGTCAAGTGTGACTTTTTGATCCTCTGCAAAGAGTGCTGGAGTCGCTTTAAAGATCACTCGAAACAACATTCACCGCTGTGTTTTGTGAAAGGTCAGGAGGAAATTTGAAGGGCACAGTCTGTTTGTCCAACTTGACCTTTTGTTGGCTGTGGTAATCAAGGTCACTGGTGATGGACTCAGAAACAAAAGTTAAAGTACTTAAAAAAAACAAAGACTGACTACACATTTTGAACGGAATATGCCAAAGAGAATTTGTAATGAAGAATTGAATAAAATTGCATCGAAATTAGATCAGGCCTACCAAAAAATAAAGATTGTCTTTTTGTCAAAGAGAATACAATACAATACAATAAGGCAACTTCCTTTTTTACATTACAATACATTCACAATACAATACAATACAATACAATCAGGCAACTTTTTTATTTACATTACACTGGAATGCAATAAAAATACAATCAAGCAATTTCACAATATTTGCCATAAAATACAATCGGACAACATCCATGTACTTACAATAACTAGTCATGATAAACTATACACATCATGATATATATGACATAGCAAGACACCACGATATATTATAGAAAGAAAATGTGAATTTAAAGATTAAAGTTTTAAAAACCACATGTTGCATCTCACATTAAAAAAACGAAAGAATTGCCTAAAAGATTTAAATAAAAAAAAACGATATGATATCTTTTATATATATCTTTAATGAGTAACTGGCGTGTTGCGAGTAATCAGTTCCAGAAATTGTGATTCGAAATTTGTGTGAAATACGAAACTCTTTCATTTGAACGTTTTAATTTACTTTCTTTTCCACTGGTTCTTTTAATTTCTCTGGGCAGTCTCCTCCATTTAATTTTATTCCTTTTAATTTTATTTTCCCCCTCCCTTTTGTATTCATGGAGTATTCCTTAATTTACTCTTGAAAGGCGCCCAAAGGGAGGCTCAGCAGCCTTAGTCACGTGCTTAATTTCTGGCAAGAAGCCAAAAGCATTGGCAGGGGGCGCCCTCTGTCGGTGACCTTTAGGAATGACCTTCAATAGAAAGAACCAGTAAGACAGACACAAAATCAGATAGATAGACAGAGATTGTTATTGAAAATGATAGGAGTAAAAAATTGTGTACTAACAGCTATATAAAGGTCTTTGGAATAAAAAAATAAATAAAAATTCTTTAATTGTATTCTTGTCCCAATAAAATATGAAGATGCAGGACAGGACAAAGATAGAGAGAGACAGACATTGCAACTGGTAGAAACTGAATATTATGGACACACAGACATGTATAGATAGTATTATATACTTATGAATAAGACATGTTGTTGTTGTATTTGAGTCTAAAAATAGAAAGGTCCATGAAGAAACATACATACCTATTACTTTGGACATGTTTTTCTTGTATTTTTGTCTTAAAATATCCTATGTTTAAAATAATGTAAATCTCAATCACTCAACACAAAAAGGCACCTCTACAGCTATGCAACAGATATTATCGAATACCTCCTGCTGTGAGTGTGGGAAATTAATTTGACCAAGGCATCATTTTCTCATTAATTTCACCTCGTTTATTTTCAATCTTGTTGCAGCTAGCTAAAACTCATCCATCACTGGTGGAAATTTAATCATTGAGTTCATTAAAAGTGGGCAAGTTTTATTAAGAATAAGCCCTTTTTATGCGCATTAATTCTGCTACAAAACTGATAATTATATTCAGATTAGTGACTGCTGTGCCTTTAGACTGCTTGTTCGTCACCACAGCATGCATAATCAGAGATTTCTTGGTGTAAATTCCCCCCTAGTAGCAACCGAAATGAAATGAGAATCCACCATGACACATTGCCTGGGCTTTGTGACAGAAAATTGGACCTGCCTGGTTAGGTGTAAATCAGGGGGGATATTCCCTCATGAAATTGCAATGCTCTGCTAGGCTGTGGGTGGGGATAGGACGCATTAAAGACTAGTATGTAGTGGATCATTTTTGGAATTGGTTGGTTAGGTATTGGTGTACATTCACTGCCTGCAAGTTCAGCTAAGTCGGGATAAATAAAAGAAATAAGATAGATAGATATGTAGGATAGATGCAAAAGATTGCTTTCTGCTGCTTGACCACAGGAATTAATTTGATTTATAGATTCCACTTAGCTGGGGCCTGCTCAGAAAGGATCTGCCTGACAAATTATAGCTCTGACATGTCCCTTTAAATTACTTCTCTTTTGCTTGAAAGAGCATAGTGCTTGTTACGCTCGCTCCAGGGCTGTGATTTACGCCGTGACGGGCCCCCACTGCAGCTACGCTCATCTCAGGGCCCCGTGACGTCACCAGGTGACCAGTTGATCACGCCATCTAGCGAGGGTAACCCGTACTTGCGTGGCCTTGGGTACGTCCTTCAGAATATGGGTTATATGGGTTTAAGAACACGTAGGCACATTTGTTTTCTTCTTTTTTTTTCTGTTTTTTTTTTTTATCTGTGTGTAAGGATTTTGGGGTAGGGTAGCTTTTTTTCACTCCAACCCGAAGAAGCTAGATGTGTAAGGGCATATTATCAAACCCTCCGTAAGGTCAGGATTTTTATTTTTTTTATGCAAATAAGCTAAAAAAGATAAATTGATTGTTTTATTGATGCAATTATTTATATTTTTATGGGTTATTCTATTCTATTCTATTCTATTATTCTATTATTCTATTATATATTATATTATATTATATTATATTATATTATATTATATTATATTATATTATATTATATTATATATATATTAAATTTCCTCTGTCTGTCGTTGTATCCGCAATGTCTGTCTCTCAGTCTGTGTATCTGTCTATTGCATGTCTGTCTGTCTGAGATGTGTAGCTATCAAAATTAGTGTAACCTGGGCTGTCTTTTGTATCTGCAGATCTTTTCCTTTAATCAGTCCGAGGAAAGGGGTTTTTGTAGTGATCTTAGGATAAAAGACCATTGTGGAATGAGAGGGCTTTTGATAACATTGGCCTACATTATGAATCTGGGTCATGCAGCCTAGTATTATGCCATTAAAGAATAATAAAACCTAATATCAGGTCGAGAAATTATCTGACATTTTCAAGTAATATTCATTAGCATTCATGCATTAGATTTATATGATAACAATGGTATGGCGTATGTCATTAATTCATTAAGTTATTCATCTATGTATCTGTTTATGTACTTATTGTTAGTTTTTATATTTCATTCTGTAGCCAACAGTTTGTTAGTTTAGATTGAGCTAAATAAGAAAAAAAAGTTGCACGTGAAACCGATTGATTCCACGGGGAAATCATGTAAATTACATATTTCTATATTTATTAATATATTTTTAATGAGTTACATCATCACTCATCAGTACAGCTGTTTTGCAGATGGCCCTTTAAATCACTTGCAATATAAAAGATCAATAAACCTGTTGCCATGAGAAACGGATTGATAATCATTGATAAACTGTGCAATATTTTGGCTGTTTAATTGAATTGTGATGCGATGTATTTTCCCCTAAATTGAGGGACAAAAACTTCCAATCAGACTTAGTTTAGCCACCCTTCTGTCTGTACCCCCCCCCCCCCCCCTGCCTGCTTACTGGGTGGTTGAAGCAATCTCCCAGATAAATGAAATCAATACTGTGTATTAATGCCGCAAACGGCTGTCTGATTTGGGTTTTATGCCACTCATGGTTAACCTGATGCGATTTTTATTCATGGCAATCTTAACAAGACATTGCCTAAAAATCTCAGGGATTGCCAAAATGCCCTCTTGCCATATTGCGGTTAACTTGCGGCTATGACGTCACCTGTCCACGTGACCTTATGGAAATGACCTCCTGAAACTGGCAAATTGCAGAACCGATATGGAAATGACCTCAATTTTAAAGCAACGATTTCTTAGTTTTAAGCAATAAAATTAATAAAGTATGTTTTCTGATTTTTTTTAACGTAATTTACAAACCCAGCCATTTATGTTTTGATATGAAGAAAATTATTAATATACAGAATTTCTTTTTTTTTTTTTTTTCTTGCACATATACTTTTTTTACAAATCTTTCTGGTTAGGTTAGACCTCTTTCTACCCATGATTTAGTATATCCCAAAATGAAAAGAAAATATATCTATGAAAAGGTATGTTGATATCACTGGCAATTTGGCATGCAGAAAAAAAAAGACTAAAACAAAAAAACACACACATATCAATGAGATTCAATCAAATAAATTAGTGACAAACTTACAAATATAATGTAGTAATAATAAAGTTATATTAAATAGAAATTAGTTTACAATTTCATATAGAAATGCCTACGTATACTGCGTTCCATTGTAAGACTTCAACCTGATAATATAAATCAGAAACACAAGAATCCTGAAATTTATCTTTACATTTGTCAATCTGTCCTCAGTTTATCCTGAACCCTGACAGAGCGATGTGTTTCACTTCACAGATAACATGGTCAATATTTTCTCACACTTGTGCATGTAAATAATTGTGCATGAACCGCTGCAATCGAAGTATTAGAGTTATGTTTAAAAAAGTATTTATCTTTGGTAATTTTCTGTTAAATTAACTCTGAAAATATGCTATTTTTTCAAGCACATTTTCTGACTTAAATTCAGCTATTTCTCAGTTAAAATATACGTCAAAGTGATACATGGATATTTTGCTACAACGTTCTTAATTATGTGGCCAATTCTTTTAACACAATTGTTAGAAATAAATTGTAAACCTAGGCAACACATCTACACAAAACTACCTGGTTTTTGCACCAGTCCCATATTTGATATACCATTGTGTAGCCCTGAGGTATTTCAATTGACTTATCAGCTTGTGTTATCTAAGATAAATGTCCTATACCACATACGTCATTGACAAAGTGGCACAATGCTTGACTTGACAGTGGATTGACAGCTTTGACAGCAGCTTGAGTGCACTGACAGGAACTTGAACCTCTCTGAGATAGCACCAGAAGGGTATTTGCCCTCTTTGTAAAAAAAACCCCCCTGACCAGTCTGCTGGACATCTTTCCCCACCCTTTTCACTATTTGGTTTATAGTAAACTTTATACCCTGGGAAAACAGGGTTTCGAACACTGACCCCTGTTGACAAGTGCTTGAAAAGGGTTGCACCCCTCTGTAACGCTTTTAGCCTTATTTACATCTAATGCCCTTTTTTTCTTACTCTGACATTTGTCTTTTATTTCAACAAGTGGTTGTGTGTCAAATAAAAGAAAGAAAAAAAGAAAGAAGGAAATATATAGATAGATAGATATGGCTAGATAAATTGATTAATAGATAGGTAGATAGATAGGTAGACAGACAGATAGACATACTCCCATGCAGCTTGTCAGGGTGACAGATAGATAGATAGATAGATAGATAGATAGATAGATAGATAGATAGTCCTTTTGATCATTTCTGCCTTTACATGATGAAAGAAAACGTGCATGAATATCCCTTAAGAAAGCACATAAATGTATTCATTGTATAAATGTATTTCTCGGTTATATTTCTTGGTTAGACCTATACTGCAAGTACTCAAACTGTCCTGGCACAAAATACTCAGGAACTAGGGATCTGCAATTAGGTATGCTGTGGGGCTGAAGACAGTCTACACTCAACGAAGGCTTTCCCTGATTTATGGGCTGTCAAGCCTTGGATTAATTGCTTCTGGGGCTTGATTGGCCCGGCTGTGCATGTAACTAACGATGAGCGTGCATGGAATTACTAGGTCCAATTTGAGAGGGGAGACTTCTACTAGTTCCGGTGCGCACAGACTTACTGCGCAGCCTCTATTGATCACGTGTTTCCGGCTCATTGGTCCCTCTCGTGTTGCCAAACTACACTGAGTTTTGTCCTGAATATAAAAAAGGCAAGCAAAAGATTTTCAAGGGTCTTGAGTGTACTTAGCATTCCATTATAGCTTGGTCCTTTCACAGTTTTGTGAGCAAAGTGAGTTTCACCCCATTCTCCAGTCGTTTTGCCCTTAAAAAAAGTTTGTAAAAGAGTTTACTGAGCTTCATTTGAAAAGTTAAGTGCTCGCCACCCAAATGAATGATTCAAAGCAGTTTCCTTTCTTGAAATTAGCCATGAAATCAAATTGATGTCTTTGTTAATATTGCCAGTTCATTTTGAAGTTGAAAGAAAAAATGTTTCTTTTGATCTTGGTTGCCAATTATATCATGTAATATAATGATGTAGTTTCATACAATTCTCGTAGGGGTAGTCTTTATTGTGATAAAATCGTTAGATTATTATTTTATTTTATTTTGGGCATAATTGAGCACTTCCTTTTGTAGACAATAACCTCTTTTTTTCACTTAATACACAATTTATCATACTCATTTAAAATTAAAAAAGTTTTGTAAAACAAATTTTCATTCCAATCGTGTAGCCTGATAGCAATGACGTCACAATGACATCACAACATGATGTAACAATAGTACCATCGTTTTTGCCTGGACACTCCATGCTGTATTTGCTGGGTTTTTGCTGTGACATCACAGTGTGACAATGATTATGATAATGATGTGATGATGACACCCTGGTGGACAAATGACCAACGCGCGTGACCTGGAAACATATCAGTCAGGATGTATGGTATCCATGGCAACGGATTTGGTCCTTATAGGACTTCAGAGAAAAGGGAATAAGTCATTGGACCCTGGCGTGACCTACAGCCTGATGAGGTCCTTTTTTGTTGGTCAGATGAAAAGGGGGGCAGGTGGGAGAAAGGGGGGGGGGGGGGGTTTGCCCCCTTCTCTCAATAAGAGTTGGGTTATTCAAAGAGACGATGGTCCTATCTCATTTCCGGTTCTTTTGAAAAAAAGAAAGGACAAAATATTGTTGTCGTTTTTTTAGTAGATTTTCCACACAGTGTCCTTAGCCAGCTCAAGTAGGCCTATAGTGTACTTAATAGATAGGACTCCGTTTGAATGTGTTTGAATGAAATTGTAAATATGTATTCAGAGATAATAAAACGAGTACCTACATCAATTAAGAGAAAATTAAAGCCTCAGTACAAACTATACAAAGTAATTATGATGTGACCATATTACAAGATTTCGTTTCATAAATATACCAATCAATTCAGTTTCAACACAGATTTTCTTGTTTATTCACTAAGATCATTGCAATGTATTGTAGCTGTATCTCTAGTGTTTATTTCTTGGTAGCATTGTCAACAAACACTGGACATAACTCTTTGGTCTTTCCAATGCCTTGGTTATGCAGCAGACATATGACTGTGGTCAGTCCTGGCGACATCCACTTCCTCTTGAGCCCAGAGGTCATTCATCCGGGCTCTTGGCGGATGTGGAATTCTTCATTAAGGGAGGAGAGGAAAGCCCTCTTTGTTCTCTGTCCCGCCGCATCAGGTAACTATGGAGACAATCCGATTTGGGAGCCTGGTGGTGATTTTTTTCTGCAGCCTTGTGGGATTGTTACTCGCTTGGAGCAAAAGGTCAAGTCTGATTGCAACTGCTGCTCCCTGATTGGTTCGCAGCTGTCACGTGACCCCAGGCGCCGCCATATTTCTTTTGGAGCGGAAGCGCAAAATAAGCATCCTGTATACACACCCTGAGATCACTCTATCCGTTGCAACGACCTGATAGTACAAGATACTCCTACGCAAGATCTAACACATCATATATAAAAAAGACGAAAGAAGATGACTATACAAACTAAGACCCAATTAATCAACAACTGATCAAAAGTTACTTTATATAAATGAAACAGATCCCTGTTTTACACCTAAACAATTTTTTACCAGCCTGCCTTTCATTACCAACTAGGACCAAATGAATCAACAATGGTTATTATACAACTGAATATGAATAAATAGATCCTTGTTTTACACCTTAAGGCATACTTATTTATCTGCTTATCAATAGACCATTTTAATATTTGGGAGATTTTATATCTGTTCGTCAGTTTAAGTTTGTATTCCTTTGTGGATGGTTGTTTTCGTTGTATTCAAATATCTATGCAGTTGAGTTTCAAACTACTACTACATAGTAAGACCACAACTTTGCATTGTTCGTAGTTATACGGAAATATTCTACTGATATTGAAACCTTTGTTGTAATTTGGGATATTTTTCAGTGTGATTTCTGATGTTTCTCTGTGACCATGACAATGGCAATACTAATAACAAAAAGGCAAATGATATTGGCATTTCGTTAGTATTGGTTTCACTTGTTGCTGCTATTTATATAGTTTGCGCTGCTCCATGGACACGATAAGACAAGATAAGATTATGCAAAATGTAGATGTTCATAAGAACTCTTATAAGACTACTTCAAAGTTTGGTCGTATTAGTTCTAGAAGGTATTTTGTGTCTGTCTTTGTCCATCCCTCTGTGTGTCTGCCCCTGTATGATGCATAATTTAAACTACATTTTTCAATGCCAGCCACTCGTTGCCATGGATCTTGCATTGTGACATGATGATGACATCACTTTGTGACGTCACCATGTTGAGTCAGTGCTTGTCCACCCAGATGAGTTTTTAATGAAACACGTGATTGAGCCTGAAGATTCGTTTGTGAGATTAATGAATGGGGTTCATTTGAACTGACCACGTGGTCTGAATGATTGATTCTTATTGGTCAAGCAGTGTCACCCAGAAGCCCTAGCTCAACTCCTCCCCCCTCCCCCCAAGGGTTATTGTGATTTGCCCCCAAAGAGGTTCAGTAAGGGATTCTGAACATGTCCCCCTCTATTGTCACTAACAGCGCCCTCTAATGCGAGTTTTGTGAGAATTTACGATCTGCCAGATTCATTCGCGTCATATCGTAGACCTCCTGCTGTTCTGGACCTTAGGCCCTGGCCCATAAGAAAGTCATCAATCAACCGGACCTCCTTGAGTGACCACAGTCCACCTGAATGCTACATTGCAATAACACCTTATTATGAAGGGGGCAGAAAAAAAAACCATATATATATCTTCGTTCCGTGTTAGTTACATAATATTATATTTGGAGTGATTGAAGTCGTGCAATGGCTCTCCCCTACCCACACAGAGAAAGTTGATTGGTGTTCTTCAACAGCTATACATGTGTTTAACAGAATTGTGACACCATTGTTCAAAGAACTGCAACATTTTGTCCAATTTTTGGAATATTTACAAATACTTCAATATTGTTTTCGTGTCAAGATCTGCCACCCAGAGGGCTTGGGTAATGAGAGGAGTTTCGAAGTATTTGATACTTTTCGTACTTTCTTGTGAAAACAAACAGGTCCATCAATTTCTGTTGCCCTCAAAAAGTCAAAAGGGAGAGTTTTGAGTTGTGTCTGTTGTGTCTCTTGGTGGACAGCTAGAGCATTGTAAGATTTAAGGCACGGTCAATTAGTGCCTGTGGTCACAAAAGATGTAGTAGTGGAGGGTTATTTCTGAGGCATTGTCTTGCCAACAATGCAGCCCTGCCGTCCATCTTGTGGTGACCTTCAAGAGGTTCTGTACAAGGTCATTTGCAGAGGTCAGCGGACGTTGTAGGGCCTTGCTGAAAAGGGCCTTCTCAAAAAAGGACAGTTTCTTGCAGGAGGACATTTATCTGGTGAGAAGAACAATGGCTGGCTGGGACAAATTGCCTACAAAGTGGCTGCATTGTCTGTTCTGAGGGGCCTGCTACTTAATTCTCATCCTGCCCCCTCCTCATCACTTTGATTCAGTGCTGCCCAAGAAAAGAATCCCCTCCTTTGACTAGGGGGAGATTTAAAAAAGAGACAGGCAAGAAAAAATGAAAAGGGAGTTTCCTTAGAGTTATGGGCTCTCAGCATATGATGGAGGCCAGAACAAAACAAAGCAAAAATCCATCAGTTCTTTTCCTACCCACTGATGAAAAGATACTTCCCTAGAAATGCTACGAATCTTACAAATGAACAGCAGGAAAAGGCATAAAAAGAAAGATGGATGGATAACCTCTTCCATTCTTACATTCATTATTCCTCTCATTCGTTATACTCACTTTTGAATGTTTTAATTAATAATTAATATTAAGAATCAACTCTATTCTTGAAGCCTTTTAAATGTCATTAATCTTTGATGCAATTAAACAAACCTACAATTTTACAGGACACAATAACAGATTACATTGTTTCATTATATTTTCTGTGCCAGATATTCCCAGAACAAGCATTTAATGTGCTGTTTTATTTGACAAACTGAAGTAAAATACCTCTTTAGGAATTTACAAGCCCATATATTGCATGCAATCTGTACGTATATTTAAGTTGTTGCTTGTTCAACTGAAACATGTCCAAAAAAAAACGAAATAAAAAAGAACTCCTGCATGTAAAATAGGCAACTCACAATCAACTGACGCTTTTAAATTAAAGTTGAGCTTTTCGAGTGACCTTCCAGAAATCGCCACCCAGGAGTGGAAATCGCGTGAGCTGTTTTTAAAGTGTTAAGTTGTACCTGTTCCAACGTCTTTGTGACCAGGATAAATGCTAGGTCATTAATCAAATATATATGTGTACTCGGACAAAGCCACAGAAGAGGTAATGATCTATGGCATGGATGTACAAATAGATCAAAAAAAGATTAATACTCATTTAAGTTACATATATTGAAAAGCCATTCATATAACTATAAACGATGTTATACTTTGATTATTCAGTATTACTGAATTCAGATTAAATACATTCTGTCGATTGTTTCGATAAAAGATAACTGATTTGAGTCAATTTAAAACAAGCATAATTGAGTCAGTTGCGGCTTGATAAAAATGCAATTCAAGATCCTCAAAGAGTTTTGTGTCAGAAACTAGGTCACACTGATCCGAATTGTACTTGCAAATTTTGAAAATCAGAATTGAATTCACAAGCTGCTAGCTTTGGTAATGATTTTTAGATTTTTTGGGCTTAATATGGTCTGAATTTCAATGTTGATAAAAGATAAAATTTTGAAAATTGAACGAATTTGAATGGTTTTCAATGCAATTATTATAAATGTGTGTGTGTGAAGTTTAATTAAAGAAACAACAGGGCTATTGTTCATAAGCTGGTACTATAAAACATCTGCCAGTATTTTTTAAGAGACACGTCATTTTTTCGCTCTTGTGGACCCTTTTGAGTAAGGGCTAATGAGAAATATGACAGTCCTTTCAAATGGCCATATTTTTAGGCTACGGATTGTGGCCATGTTGCTTGCCAATTATCAGGACTGCAGTTCGTAATCCCCGCTGTAATGAAAGATGTCAAAACACTGTTTGAGTGGAAAATTATCACTAGGGGTCGTTGCAAGTCGATGACCTGTGGAGGACAAATGACCTGGTGGTGACTTATGGGAAGGCCCTCTTAGCTTGCTTAGTAACACTCTGTACAACAGAGGACCTTGCGAGTCCAAAAGGGCGTAAGAGGGCCAAAGAAAGAAAGGTCCTTTCTACCCTATCCCTTGGGGTATTTTGTTAATCCGAGCAAATGGTTAGCTTTGTCGTAGCTTCCATACTTCCTCATTAATCAAATTCTGTATCCCCCATGCTTTTACTTGTTAATTCATCACCAATTTCAACGATTAATTACTTCGTATCTAACCAGGCTTTGTGTGATGATTCCTCCTTCAAAATATGAGCCCAAAAATATGAAATATGGCCCAAAGGTAATAAGGTTGTCTTTTCCCTCCTATTTCATTCATGGTGCAAACTCAACTGCTCTCAGATTCCATAGAGTTGCTAAGTCATGTAGACTTACTGAGAATTTTATGGAGATAACTTTAAAGGAAGTTTTCCTACCCTATTCACAACTCCACTGCACTTTCGTTTACAGATTCTAACCACAGTCTCAGCTCCATAATTATTGTTGTATTTTTTAGTTAACTATCAATTTATTGGTGATTATATCGTGTAAATTCATATTTCAAATGTCAGATGAGAGATTCGCTGTACTACACATCTGACATGAAATTTAGTTAACTACCTAAAGTATACTTGATATTAATTAGCTACTATAATACATTTTATATTTTTATCATATGTATCTGTCTTTTATAATTTCGTTCATCACAGTATAACTTTAATTAAAGAAAGAAAATATACTAAAAAGGAAAACTCAGCTCTTCTTAATCATTAACACTGTGACATTGGACAGACAAAAAAATGATAATGACAAAGATGTTAATATGATCTTCATTCTTTAATATCCATAAGAAGGAGTGCTCGTATTTACAGCTAGATGGCTATGTTTACTAGAGTTCTTTTGTGGTGTCAGGCCTTGTCAGATACAAAGAACTCCTTTATAAGAGGAGTGCACTTTAAATATTTTCTCACCAGTTTTATGGCTGGCTAAAGTGGGTCTAGACCACTGAGTAAATAAATAGACATTAGCCACACTTTAGCTTCTCTACGGAGGCCATAAACCCTAAAAAAAGCTGTCCATTTAGTGAATATTCTTCTCCTATCTGACTTTCCTTCAGGGTTATGCTATTATTTTCTTTCTTTTTCTTTCTTTTACCTGTGAAGTTTTGTGGCGCTCCTCCTGTGGTGATATTTCAGTCACAGCATGCATAAGTACCTGGGGGCAGTTTTTGACCTGATTTAAGACTTAAAACACGACATGAACTTTGTAAACCGTGAAAAAAAGATGAGAGAACCAAATTCTAACAGTTGTCATCCATATTGCAACATGTATCCTCAGGCACATTTTACAACTTCACTTTTTTGGGTCATATAGCAGTTGTATATGGAATTTTTTCTGGACCTTATTACACGAATTTAAAAAAGTTATTTGGTTAATTTTGGATTTTCTAGCTAATCTAGGAGTTTTACACAACTTTTTTTGGGGGAAGGAGGGGGGGGGTCGTTATTATTTTCATCAATTATTTGGTTGTCAATGGTGATTTAAATGACTGTGAAATTGACATAAAACAATGCAATGTCGATAACTACCTACATAATAACGTTGTGCCACGAAGTTTTTCAAATAATTACTGGTTTAATCATTTATAAACACAGCAAAAATTCCCAAAAATATCATAAAATACTGCACGTCACAGCAGTGGTCAGCAAGAACCTATATTTGTGCATAATTCCATAAAAGTAGTGCCATAAATCATTGTGATGAATGGGGAAAATTTTCAGGAGTAATATTAGCAAAGCAAATTGTGGACATAACGACCTCGTGTTTTTTGTAGCCAACTGCAGTGGCCTGAGGTTCATTAGGCCATGCAACCTGTAGTCTTCGGGTCATTATGAGCTCATTTTTGTCTTTTTATGGATGTTGACATGAGTGTTGTTGCATGGAACAGGCATAGAACATGACATGGCAATTATTTAATGAGACACTGACACACAAAAACATGTAATGGTCGTTTCAGTTTTGCTGCATGGCCTGTATATTTGTATGACCAATGCTGCTCATTTACTTCCGTGCGGTTGCAAATGCTTGGCAATGGACAGCATTGGACACTGGGCAGTGGGGTTGAATTTGTCACCCTTACCCCATTTACTTCATTCCTAATTTTTATGATCAAACATAATCAATATAGCATCCTAATTATGGGTATGTGAGCACACCAAATATATGCTTTATATATAGATAGAAATTTCACAAAACGACAATAGTATGGTTCTTAATTAATTAATCATTTTGGCCTATAAATGGCATCAACGAAGTAGCTGAACGCATAGCTGTCATAGTTTAAAAACTTTGTCACTTACAAATAGCTGTATAAATATGCATTAATATGGTGTCAAAATGATAATGGGCACTTCACGAATTTGTTAAAGTTTGGATCATGTAAATTATACAGCATGTCAAGGTAATAGAAAGGTAGTACTTATTCATATCATCTCTAAATGTTTCATAAAGCACAGGCATTTTGTGAATTTCATCTTTAAGAATCCTAAAGACAACAAGTGCCAAGTTGGGTAGCTTGCATCATTCGTTTCCTAAGGGACAGATGTGCAGAAAAAGGGTGATTTTGTGTAAGGGACAAAAGACTTTTCGTTAAATTTTGAACAGCAGTTAAAAGAAGAAGGGCGCATGGCTTTATCTCCAGGCAAAATTGGGAAGCCATAAATTGCAGTGTGACTATGAGAATTGAAGCTTGAATGGCTTTTAATGAAGGGAAAATGCAAGCCTGAATGGCCATAAATTTTGTGGTGAAATATGGCCAATGGCCAGTGGACTTTGAGTGGAGGGCAGGTCATGCATAGGACCTGTCATGTTCTAAGAACAAAAGGCCCTTCTGGATCCAGCTTGAGAAGAGCCTTTTGCCGCCCTCTAGGGGTCAGGGCAAATGACCTTGAGATGACCTCTAGATGACCTTGGGTCAGTTTGACTCGTAAACTGCTTGCTACTGACGGAGGGGCGGAGCTGGGGTAATCCAAGCTATATATAGAACAACGGTGGCCTCCTTGACCTTAACGGGATTTGATGACCTTGTGAGGTCCTTCCGGTGACACCCTGTGACCTCAATGGCCTTGTAGGATAAGAGGGGGTCATTGACAAGACAAGGGGTCATTGCAAGGTGTTAGGCAGAGAATGAGTGGGCCTGAAAATCACATTAATAATGTAAAGGGGCACGTGAAAATGAGGAAGAATTTTGTCGCGCCCTGTCTTGATGTTTCCCCTGGTGAAATATTGGACAGGGGGACCAGGTGATAAATTTCACAAAGCCTTTCGTGATGAGCAGTTCTGAAGCCATGGGGTGTTAGTTAAATGACCCCCTACTCCTGCTGTCCAGTCCTTTTCTGAATTTTCTCATCCGTTGGTCATTGGGTGGTCATTCGCTGGTCATTCCAGGTGTGTGAGCAGTCACGTGACCACCAGCTGCCAACCGGAAGTGTCACGTGATTGTCTTAGTCACATGACTGCCTTGATTAGCCCTCCCGGATCCCTTGTGACCATAGAAAATAATCTTCAAGTTATCGGCAGGTCATCAGACATCTCCAGGACTTTGCACGTTTGTCCCTGGAGAATTTCCCAACACCCCATATTCCCCCTTTGCATACGTATCTGGTCATTATGGCCAAATTGTATGCATGAGAAACAGGGCTTGACCGCTGGTCAGTGTCCACCAAATTGACCCTAGCATGTCAGAAAGAATCTTATCAACAACTCAAGTGACCCTTGCTAAGATAGGAGCCAGCATTAACTCCTGTTTTACCTCAAACAATGAGAAACAAAATAAATCACAACAAAATGAAGAATTGCTGATTACTTTGATTCGATTCGATAAGAAAATTCGTTGGTTTCTGACAGCCAAGATCTTAAAATCAGGCTCAACTAACGAAAGATTTGTTCAAAGTGGCAATTAGCCATTTTAATGAAACAAGATTCCTGTAAGTTGAATACGGCTGTGTCATGTTAAATTCAACCCAAACAGTATCAGCTTACAAAACTGGTTTATGTTTGCTATAGACACCAATGATAGATGTGAAGAAAAGATAAATACATATACAGTGACCACAGGTTGACCAAATAATGATTTTTTTGGGTTATCTCATGACTATTTATTTCATGTTAAACGCCATAAGTCATTATAACATGTCATGACTATATGCATATTTAAACAAACACTCCTGTAATACCTTTTGAGATTTAAATTTATCATTGATGAAATTGTAAAGCTCACTAGGATGCATGTAATAAAAAAAACTGATTGTAACTTTATATAGGTTTATTTACAGATGGTCATTTCAAAAAGAACATAATAGGCCTATATATACCGGATATATAGATTTTAAGGTGAATGTCCGAAAGGTCAGTGACCTTGACCTGACCTAGATATGACGTGTTAATATAAGACAGGATAAGCTCTGGGTTTTGAGGAAACCCTGGTTCAGAGGCGTGAATGGCCATGTTAGTTTGGGGCTTATCAGCAAAAGGCCAGCCAGGAGAAAGCTCAGGAGGGTAGGGCAGAAAATGACCTCTGAGCCCCTGCAGTCCCTCGTTACCCCCAGCGAAATAACCCTCCTAACAAGCCCATCACTCATTAATGGCTCAATAGGCTTGATCAAAAAAAGATCGGGGCTTTGTACCCTTTAGGGTTGTCAAAAGTTGCTTAAAAATTGCAGCTCTGGAAACATCTATTAATACCCCTGTAATATAAATCTCAACCGCCCTCAAATTGGACATGATTTACAGCCCCTAGATATTGTTATTTTGTAATGTCAAAGATTTACTCCCAAGCCCTTTGTATTTCGTCATATCCTACCCCAAACCAATAATCACAAGGTCTGCTGACTGGCACAGCTTGCCTGTATTATCCTTCAAATAATCACCTTCTTATTCGTCATACCATGCACCCAGTTCTCGCTTTATCACGTTACTGAGGGATTAGAACGAGATTTTGACTGTTGCATACGGGCTATGCTAGTCCATTATAAGATTTAGGCAAAAGATTTGCATATTTTTTGCGCATCATCTCACCCCATTTTCAGTGATGACAAGAAGTTACCAAAATAGCCCCATCGCCATTTTTCAACCTCGTTCCCAGCTCGCGACCCACTTTCAGAAACTGGGCCAATGATCCGAACGATTTTTGGCAAAAAAGAAAAAGAGAAAACATGACGAAATTCTCCATAATTTTCATTCGAAGCTTTTAAAACTTGTAGCTAGGCCTCTGAGATAACAAATACATTGAAAATTGTGTTTTTATCAGTTGATATTTCAACAACACGGATACATTATAACAAAAATATCATAATTTATGTATAAGGTTAAATTCGCGAGATACAGGCTGTCTTTAATTTTTAGTGTAATTCAAGATTTATAAAACAATCTAGCAAATTATCAGCATCAACGTTACTGCATAGATTATTTAACAAGCTTTAATTTATGACTCAATGAAAATTAGTTTCAACTGATAATTTTTTTATCGGGAATATCATTCAAATAATGTGTCTAACTTACTGATGGATATATTACCCAAAAACCCAACATTTTGTAACCTGCTTAAAGATTTATAGTACACGAATTAATGATTAACCTATCATACGGGTATATGGATAAAAAAACTATTGATATATTACCGTCATTAAAATAGTATGTGATCTTGTCAATAAAATATAGCACAAATAAGTGAATTGGTAGAGTGCGTTATGCTGACCAGGAGTGGTACTTAATTTGGGTAAGTTTTGCAAAATATGAATAGTTGAGTATGGTCTATTTTTTATGAGCTGAACCTGTAGTGATATTGACATTTGGGTGCTGTGAGAGCAAGCACATAGAATGTCTACAAAATGTTGATGGGTTCTAGAATAATAGAGAATGATAGATCTAGACAGCCGGTGGGGTCATTAGCACTTGTCAAATCAGTGACATTCATTATCAGTTTGAGCAATTAATCAAACTTATTTTAGTTGCGATTGCAAGGCCGGAGCACACCATTGAGGCTTCTGTTGGTCGTAGGTTGTCTTCACTACACGAGTGAGGCGCTGTTCCTGGGGAATTTGGGCTCAAAAAAAGATGGATTTTGATGTAATTTCATCTGCAGTTGTATGCAGGCGTGCTGCAGGGCATTTCTCAAACATACGGATGGCGTCCATGCAGGTAAAAAGGACATATCTTTGCTTGTTTTCACACTTTGTAGGCGGGGGTTGCTGTGCAACAGGCTGCGGGGTGAAAAATATCCGCCCCGTTGCCATGATGGACGCAGCACAATAGCTTAGCATCTTAGCGTTGCCCTGGTAACCAAAATTTGCTGAAAAGATTCTTTCTCCAACTCTCACAGAGGAAATAAATTCGTGGAGGAAAAGATTCTTTCGTCTCCTAATGGCGTTTTTATCACCCCTGCGAGCGCGGAGATATCTTCTCTTGTCCGCTTTCCATTCTCTCGCTTGCCAGGGCCCATTCCCCACTTTTAATTTGAGTGAAATCGCTAGGAAAATACCCAAGAATTGTTTTTATAAGCTTTTGCACTCCGGCAATTCTCCTTACGTCTCCTTGGGTCTCCTTAGGTTGTGTAAAATGTCGAATTTTCACGTGAAAACATCTTTACGATGGACAGCAGTGCAATTGGCGGAAGAGCCGCCATGTTGGTTATTTTTCTTCACTCCATCGGTGGCTACACAACAGTGTGTATATATACATATATGAGAGTGTTTATATATAAATCGTCCCTGTAGCTGGCCTGTTGCACACATGCTTTTCTCTGGACGTTCAGCTAACTGTTTGTTGATGTAATAAAACGAGGCAAAACTAGGCCAGGAGGCCTCAGGAACACCCTTGAGTTTTATGGCACCCGGCCTAGTGCAAGCCCATATTTTTCCAAGTGCTAGTTTCATTTATAGCACACCAGCTCTAAATTTCTTTTTTATAACCTGACAAACCACTAGCCAGACGTTTTCGTGCTAAATAGCTGGCCTTTTTACAGCCTGCTTGTGATTTCACGTTAGCACTGGCTCTTTGCTAATCATTGCTTGGCATTTGGCATATTTTGTGGTTGTTGTTTCCTGTGATTTTTTGCAACTTGGCTGATAACCTATTTACCTCAAATAATACCATGGAAAGTGGCCTAGCACTCGAGCATGTGCACTTGGTAGCAATATTTCTACAGTCAATAAACGCATGAATTATCAATTTAAATAAAGAAATATATGAATAATAATAAATGGTATCTCGATGAACTGCATATTATATTGATAATATCGTTTTATTATAATAAAATAAGATATACCATTAAAACAATTTACACTTAAATAATACCAAATGCTCTTCACTGGGTTTTGATTTTAATGTATTTTACCAAATGATACAGAATAGCATGACAACTTCGGCTGAAAGCACGTGACACAGATATATGAGCTGTTGTGACCTTTTTGCTAACTACCTTAGCGTCTATTCTCAACACTAACCTCTGAGATATTCATCAATACCAGTCCCTCATAACTTATATAACAGATGTCGAGCGACTAGCACATGCCAGCTCTTGATTTATATCCATATTTTTCTTTTTTTTTTCTTTGCCACAAGATGATTTTTGCAACATGGCCGACAGACGCTTTTTGGGTTAAGGGATATTTTTCATCTTTCCCCACTAACCAATAGCATCGTTCGTTACATCCTCATCTGTTTAGAATATTAAGGATCTGACCAATCAGCGTTGAGCACACCCTGAACCCAACTCCGCTAGTCCGCCATGTTTTTTTTTCTCTCTCAATAACAATTATTATCTTTCACCAAACCTAGTATCTTTGCCCACTTATAAAGGTAATTTTCGGGATAAATGGATCCAGAATCATATAAAAGCTCAAAAATTGTGTTGTCCTTCTCTGTAGGGGTCCTGTACTCAGTGAGTTTTTAGTTTTTTCTTTATAATATTTCGTTGCATATCGTCAACAACCCAAATAAATGGCGCTTTGTTTTTTTCGGCTCACTATGAATTATCAGTCTGTGCAGCTTCATTGTTACTCATAACACAGTTATTTTGCGTTCAGAAACCTGAAAAATATTACATTTTATTAAGGTAATTCAGCATTAATATGTAATGGAATCAGGTTTACAGCTAGGGTTTCGTGTAGTAAAAAACATCCATTGTTTCTGTGGGTGATTTTTGTTTAGCTGTGAGTGTTATCAATATCATAACAGTGCAATATTGACATTTTTTTCTGCCATGATTTGGGTAACACCAGGATATACTGGTCACCTATTAATTGATATTTATTGATGACCTCATTGTTGTTTTATTGGAGTGTTCTCAAGTTCCTATTTGTTGAGGTGTTTGTGTAAAAAAACTTCCTCATCTCATCTCATCACATCTCTTCTCTTCAACTCAATTCAAACTGACAAAGCATATCGTATCAATTTTTTTATCATTACTATGTTTGTATAATTTTTGTATAAGTTTTTTCTTCTTCTTATTTTTTTTTCAATTTTATCAATATCCTGTATTTTTGTATTTTCCAGAGTTCTCAGATTCGCATCTGTGGGAAGCCAGAGATACAGAAAAAAGGGAAAAGGTTGAAAAACTATTTGGAAGTGACTTAGCCTACCATCTTGAAACTCAATTGGTACTGCTGAGAGGTAAAATAAAGCAAAAACGTCACCATGGTAACAAACCTAAAAGCTGTGTGAAGAAAATAAACGGAAAAACAGGAAAAGGAAAAACACGAAAAGGATACAAGAAAAGAAATATAAAGGAAAAGGGCAAAAGAACTGGATAAAAAACACCTCCCTGCAATTTCAGGTGAGCTTATTTTTTATGATGGATGAGCTTTCAAAACCCTGCAGGACTGTCATTTTTGATCAATTTCTCATCCTCTCTGATTTTTAGGAATGCATAAAAAAAGATTTTATCTCTTGTGCCAACAAATTGGGAGTTGAACTTGTGGTTTACAGAGAGATGGGAAATGTTACTTTGATTATGGACAATGAAGGCAGCAGAAAAAATTATGAGAATAACATAAGCGAGAAAATTTTTTTTGGCTTTATTAAAAGATAAGTTTGTAAAGCTGTATTGAGTGATGATAATTATCCTGGAAGTTGAAATATTAGACTATTTTTGGTTTATTAAAGAGAAAAATAAAAGGTTGATATGTGGCCCTAACTTTATTTATATTTTTCCTCAGAAATTACTTATTTTCTAAATTACTATGAAAATTGTGATTAAATGCATATGAATGATATGTGACTAGAAGGAGCAATATTTATGATTATTTTGTTATGATAATATGTATTGTAGCAGTTATCATTTCATGTAGCATTCAAAATAAAATTAAGGAAAATTAATTATATATATAAATGCAACAATGAGCTGACCAAAAATGTGAAGAAAATCTCCCCATATAACTAACCAGTCAGCTACAGAAAATAATGTATAGACAAATAATTATAAATAGCTAGTAGTCTACAGCATGTTATTGGGCTAAGATATAGACTAATAAAGCTATACAAAATAAATATGAGTCAGTGTGTGACAGTGTTTAATTTAAAATATTATAAAACATTCAGTAAGACAGATATAGCTTGGCATTATATTGTTCTATAATAATGGCAAATACTACATCTTTTATTTAATTTTGGCTGGCCTCTTTTCTTAAATGTTTATATCTCTCTTCTGGAAATACAAAAACAACAACAACAAAGTGTTGCAATCCTCCACGACTCAGAATCAGCTGTTTGGCTGCGCAGAAAATGGATGGTTTTCGGTATAAAAAATTAGACGTATGTTGGGGCCTGTTTTTCAGCTTGTATATTATGCTGGCAAACTGCACTGACACAGACAGTACTGATTGGAGTGCAGATAATTTTTGATCCATTTGATCCAAAGAAAGAAAGTATTAGTGTATTTTT
Source organism: Alitta virens (assembly GCA_932294295.1). Classification (NCBI taxonomy): domain Eukaryota; kingdom Metazoa; phylum Annelida; class Polychaeta; order Phyllodocida; family Nereididae; genus Alitta; species Alitta virens. Next base: position 23,965,820 of record OW028584.1, on the reverse strand, counting down.
AATTACAATTTAATACATTGAAAGACGATTTGTATGCACTCACCGTTTTTACAGTATATAGATCATAATTATTGTACAGATCCCACTTAGTTTGATATTTATTAATATCATGAAAAGTATATAGCTCTATAACATGGTTAAAAATCAAGTAAGCAGTTTTTGAGGAACAATTTTTGTAGCTCTTTCAACGAAAATTGAAAAGAGTCATTTTTGACAGGCACATCTCACCTTAACGGCCGTCAAAATAATACAGTTATCTCTTTGATGTTACAAGTGTTCCGTAAGGTTACATTGAACGACTTAAGGTCAGACAAAAATAACAAATTCTTCTTGAATGAAGAAACAGAGATATTGTATCGAACTTTGCAGGTGCCGTTCTGTTTATTTGATAGAGAGCGCTCTTATCTACGGACTGTAAACATTCTTATCTAAAAATATCATCCCTTATCTAACGTATTCCCTTTGATCTGTAGCGTCAAGATACTTCTTATCTAAAGTGGCCAATTTATGACAATTGTATAGTTTCTTTTTCTGCGTTTTTGTAGCAATAATAGAATCTCCCAAAAAACTTAACCTAATTTTTTTGACTAACTAAGGCATTTGTGACATGTGGCTGCTACGGAAGTAGGCTGGGAATTCCAGCTAATATTTCTCTGAAAATGATAAGATTTATATTAATAGTATTTAAACAGAAATACTATTTAAACAGGAAAGAATATAGAGCAAATCTTTTGTCATAAATTTTCATTGACAGCTAGTACAAAAATGAACGAATAATTCTAGCAGTTTGTTTGTACAAGTAAAATGGCAAGTAAATTCAGTGTATATTCACGAAAATCGACATTTTTGGAATGTATTAACAAACTTTAGTAACAATAATTTTGTATATTATATTTTCAGGGGAAACTACACCTAATAATTTGTGTTGGAGGCAAGATAAATATCACTGGCCCTTTGGCCAATAAAACGAAGAGGATAATAGAAGTTTATAGATCGAAATGAGCACATATTACACAAATTCTTATCTCACGGGGTCCGCCCCTGGATCTGCCAGCTACGGCGCCCAGCTCGGCCCGGGAGGAGCGGCCTACGGAGGCTCGGGAAACGACAGCCGTCGCCCCCAAGATGGCTCTCCCATGTACAGCGGCCCACGGAGCCCCCCTCCAACCAGCGATTACGCTAAATACGGACCCTACAACGGCCACATGGGCTCCCCAACATCTCCTGGTCCAACCAGTCCGGCTTCCAGCACCTCGGGTAGTCTGTACGGCGCATCGGGGGCCGATTACTCACGGCGCCTCCAATCTCCCGCAGCCAACTTCAGTCCGGGGGCCGGGACGGGTGATGGTCGGCCGCCTGCTGGTTCGCCGTCCCCCGGGCACCGAAAGGATCTAGGACCGGTCTCCCCCTCTGGCCCACTGACCCATCAGCAACAACAGCTTGCTCCAATTAATATGAGCAATCACAGCAAAACAAAACCCGTTTCTACCGACCGCCCAGCTTCTACTTCATCTAGTACGTCACCGACCACTGCCGACGAAGATCGGGACGATGGCGAATTCGACGATGACAACTCGGTGGGCTCTTCCGGTGAGAACTCCAACGCCGGAAACGGAAGTTCGTCATCCAACATCCCCATTTACCCTTGGATGAAGTCACAATTTGGTAAGTCATTTAAATTTATATTCAACACTTTCAAAATCTAACAATTTTCAATGCAACTAAGCTGCACAATGTCATGTACTGGCTGTAATCTACAATTAGACTACTTTGCCTTCTACAATCTGACTATTTGTACTCAAGTAGCTTGAAAGTAATTTGTCAGAATTCATTAAGAATTTCTAAATGGTAACTTTAGAAATATCACATGTGTAAATAAACTAAACATCTATGTAAACTGTATTAATTTTAAACTAATTCTCAGAAAATGGTGTACTTGTAAACCTGAACTGACATTTTAAACTTAAAACAACAAAATGTCTCCCAAAAATGTTTATGTCCTGTTTATTAACATGTAAGTAATGTTATACAAATGCAAGGTGATTTTTTGTGAATTAACTAAATAAATTATCCATTAATTAATGTATAAAATGTAAGTAAAATACATTTTTTTTGATAAAATATCAATAATGTTTATCAAGTCTCTCTGGAGCTATATATATATACAGCAAGTTAGTTTATGAGTGAAATATATAATGGTTGTTATTGTAAATAAATTCAAGTCCAATATAACACTATATAGTTGTGAACAAATATCATAATAAATAATTTGCGCATTTAATAACAACAAACAGCAGTTAAAAATAGTGATCACAGCAGCATGAGTGTACACATGTTTGCACGATGTGAAAAAATAGTCTATTTACTTATAATGTATTGTGCTGTACTGCGCTTGGCAAAAGATTGATGAAAAACGTAACATTGAGTTTTTTTTATGAACCCAGGAAGATCATTAATAATATTTCGCAGATATGAGAAGTGTGCGGCGTGAACACGGGGCCTTGGTATTAATATTTCACTTGACAACTGCAAATCCACAATCCCAGCATCCTTGGGCTGTGTGTTCCAGTGTTTAAAAAGCTAGGAAGAATGGTTTAATGCTTTTTCACAGCTTCCAACTTAGAAAATACGAATTTATGGCAAGATATATCTCCGAAGGGGACAATTTTGACAGTTCTAGCCGTATGTGGCTTTGTGTGTGAGGTATGTCATCATATTTTAAGGTTGTAGACAAGTTTCAGGAGACTATCATCAATTTGTTGCACTAATACGTCGTTGATTACGTTCAGAACGTTTTGACGTCAACAAAGACGTTAGTTTCGACGCTCTCCAGGACGTTGTTTACAGTAGAATGCGTTAACATATCCCTGACTGTTTAATCCAAGAATTTGATGAATGAACTGCACAGAATATATAGAGAAAGGCCAGTATATCACTGATTCCAGTGTAGATTCCATTTTAGTGGCTCCAAATGCAAAGATAGCTGCGTTTTGTGGGGTAATTTTTCCTGTATACCTCGGGGGTTGAGAGTTGAAGCTATGCTATCCACGAGGCTTGGGACGTCTCCTAGGAATTAACGAAATATCCCTAAATCCGTTGATAAATGAGACCAGTTCCCAGTGAAGTATTCCGCAAACTTGTGTTCAAGTCTTGTGTGCGAAGTTCCTGCAAGTTGCGTTTGTTTAAAATGGCTTCAGCGCACTGTAGAAATTCGCAGCATGTAAGCCCTGCCCCCGTGCTCATACTCCGGGCCACTGTCCGCCCTGTAGACCCGTCGCGGATGCTGGCCCCGTCTAGACTGCCGGTGCACCTCCTAATCCCTCCATATAAACTTCATTCGGGGTTTTTAACATGAGTCATGTGATGGCTAGTACCTCTGAATGGTTTGAGCGGCTTTCTAATTGGCTAGCTTAAAAAATATATATCTTAGCGCCCGGGGAGGTTCAGCGTGATTAAAATATGATGATTTCTGCTTTTTATGAAGACATAGAGGGTCGTTTTGGCTGAATTATGACCAACTGGCAACTACCCGGGGTCAGGGCATGCCTATCAACCCCTCGTAGGAGCATTTAACATCTCCCTTTTTTGGCCAATTAAGACCAGGCGAGGAAAAATAAATCAGTGACATAAAAAAAGGTCGAGTGTTTATTGGTAACATAACAGTAGGAACATTATCCGTTTATTTCCCTTTTATGTGCCATATTGACGCCGGGGTTAAACTGCTGCTACAGAGCTCCCCCTAGATTTATCACCCCACCAAGCAGAGATCACGTGGTCTAAGTGATTATGACGTAACCCATTGTTTTGATCTAGTGTTCGGGCGCCTCCGATCGACTCATGACAGAACAGCGATTGCTACCGAGCCACAAAAAAAAGTGACAGAAAAAACGAAGGAAACAAATGAAAAATAGACAAAAACACAGAGCTATCAAGTCACCATTAACTTGAGAAAGTGCTGCTATCAGATTTTTTTTTCTCCTCCTGCTTTGTTTATAAACATAACCTCATTTTTGTCAGCTGTTCTGGTGCACTGACCCCATTCTGCGCTAATTTTCTGGTGCAAGCGGCCCATAATATTTTGCATTAATCAAATTTTGCCTCGTTTTCATCACATCAACATTAGCTAGGCGTTTACAAACTGATCTAAAATGTTCTTTCTGTTCATGTAAATTTTCTTATCATTTGATCGGTGATGAATGTTATGTTTTTCAACTTCTTTTTTCAGTTTTTTTATATAATTTTCTTTAGTTATGTATTTCTTAATATTGGTCATAATTTCATACATTTTGATCAGTTGTTAAAGCTAAGTGGTCATAACATTTTTGCCACCTGATTTCTTAATTTCTCTTTTCTTGATAATGGTCACTGTTTACACTTTGCTTAATCAAAAAAGCTATGTTTTTTCAACTTTTATTCCTGTTTTTGTGGTATATTTACTTCTAATGTTTCATATTTTGATGAGTGGCCAAAGGCTGCTGGTGAATATCTTCCTTTCAGAGCTCGGTACCATCTTTTCTTTTGAGTTGTCACACTTCAATATGTCCCATCAATTCCAATCTCACTTCTTATGCATTTATTTTTTTCTTCTATTTTCTTGAGCCTCCTATTTGATGACTTCGGCCGTCCGCGAAATGATGGCAAAACCGAAAAAGCGACCCGTATAATTCGGGGACAAATTGCGGACCTAAAAAACGGCCTAGTCCTCATTATTCTGGAGATATCCTCATCTCATCCGGCCATGTTGGTCAGAGGTAGTAGAGCATATATCAAAGGGAAATATTGATGACTCCTTTTGCTCTCTGCATTCGGCTCTTTAATCATTTCTTTGGAGTAAAAGGGAATGTTTAAAAGCCCCTATGATTTGCCCTCAAAAGATTGATGAAGGAGAAAATTGGAGCTTCCACACTCTCCCTGATATGGTGTATCTTTTTGGACAAGAAGAACCCATGACAAATTGTAGGAATGAAAACTACTCATAGCTAAATATCCTAGCTTGACTATGTTTGTATTTCTCCCAACTACAGTTGTTACTGCACATTTCTAAGTTCATCTGTGTTGAATAACTGGTTAGATATTTTGACACTGTCTGTACTTATCCAATCACAGCCACATTTTGCTGACATTTTAGTCAGATGTATCTAAAATTTTAGACTGTCATCTAGTCTCAATTTATGTGGCATTAGTCTTAAGACTAACTACAAAGTCAATAGCTTACCATTTCACATAATATTGACAAAAACGGTAACTACCTTGTTAGTCAAAGCTAACTGACTGACTGATATACATGGAGTCAAACAATTGTTTACTGGAGGGGGGTAATTTGTCTAAAATGTCAGCTGAATATGCTAGAAACATTCTGCTTAAATCAGTTCATATTGTGTGTGGTAGCCTATGATTTTTACTTTTACATCATTGCTACTGTATGATTTTGATTGGTATTAGAGGTATAAATAGAAAATACGTGTTTTAAATATCATCAGTCGAAATCTTGAATTCGTTTAGTCATTGATACCAGGAAAATTTCTGAGTTTTCTTTAGCATATCCATAAAATTTATGCTCACGTCTTTGGAAGCAGTGAACTTACTTAACTAAACTCGGATGAAAACTGATGACTGGAGTGAATGATAGATTTCCAACCATAAATGGAGAGTCACCAGGAAAAAGGCAAAAAAAAAGTTGAAATAAAATAAAAGACGCTTGGGAAGAAATAGATAAATAAAAAGCTTGCTTAGCCTGTGGAGATATTCTGGGGACAGGTCCACAACACATGCAGCTAATTCCTTGACAGAAGAGCTTGCAAGACTAACCCCTAGATAAAGTGTGGTCATTTTTCACTCCTTTTGGAGAATTTTTCAACCTGAATAGGCTATTCATTTTAGCCGAGTTGTGTCGACGTCGAATCGACGTTTAATGGGCAGCAAGACGGATGCTCTGCTTTTCTCAGCTTTCTTGGGAGTTTTACTTAAAAAACTGCATGATCAATGGTTATCTGAGATAGTCCTAGGAGACCTACGAAGTCTCCCCAGGAGTTTGTATGGAGTTTTCCCATTCAGGTGTTTACCTTTTGAAATGCTTTGGAATTCTTTTTCGTTTTTTCTTATATTTTTCATCTTTTCTTTTATGTAAAAGTAGTCATTCATTTTATATAAGATATAAAGAAGATAGAATTCTAGTCCCATATTTTTGACAATGTCTTTGTGACATCACAAAATCAGTCACTGAATTATAATGCATATATACATGGCCAAATGTGCCACGTGCGTTTTCCATGAGAAGGATAGACGCATGGAAAACGCATGGTTTTTAGCTAATTATAATGAGGCAAAAACCATGCGTTTTCCATGCGTTTATCCTTCTCATGGAAAACGCACGTGGCACAATTGGCCATGTAGCATATTAATCATATTTGTTGGGCATACATATTTTTTCCTATATTTTATTATTTCTATATATTCCACGTTCAGGTTATTCGAAAGTGTATACAACGTGTATCTCATTCTTGTAATAAAAATGTTATAGTAAATGGAAAATAGTGCCAAACCACAGCTGGTTACCTTGTTTTATCTTTAAATTAATATGATAAATATAGGACGTTACAATATAAATATCGTAAAAATGCAGAAGTTTAATGTCACTACATGAACTTGTGCTTCATATAAATAACAGCCTTTTGAGACTTTTTTCTTTAATATATAACTTAATTTAATTTTGATAAGTCTGTGATTATTTTTACCATAGTCGTATAGTAGTAGAGACTGCGTCCATGGTATACTGGCCAGTGGTCAAGCAAAATAGCTGACCCTTCTATGCAGTGTCCACAATGTGGTCACTCCATCAAGTGGGGTAATTTAATTTACCCTGTTCCTCTAATAATCGAGTTCACCCAGCTAATCTAGGGCCAAAGTTTTGAGTGTAGCTACAAGTACAAGAATTGGTATTGACTGAATTTAGAAGATTGTTGCTCTTTCTGTATTAAATACAACTACTTCTAAAGCATAGAACAAATTCAAAATGAGTATGCAGACTCCTTGGTGCATACAATACTATATATTCTGCATGGTAGTTGTTAAAAATCAATAGATTGTCATGCTTGAAAAGGAAAAAATAGTCTGAATAATTGATAATACGAATCCTTTATTGCTCAAATATAACATTTTTGCTTTCATTCATAATTAAATTCATTGCAGTCATTGGTACATATAACTGAAATAAATGCAAATGCACAATTGCATTTTGAAAATAATTAATTAATACTGTATTTTCTTGATTACATGCCCAGGCCTCTATTATTGCACCGGCGTTTAAACGATACAGGAGTTTAATTGGTATATTAAATTACATTATAATACTAGTTTCAAAGTTAATCTTGCATTGTTTCTAAAGGAGATAGCCCCTATTTTTGACCCAGGTTGTATTCGAGAAAATGTGACAACACAATATATAGCTATTGTAACCGATTTATCAGGAAATTAACTGGGAAGTAATAATCAGTAGTGATTAGCATTATGCAACATGCACTCAACTTGTTTACAATGTATTACAATGTAGTACAATATTGCATTGCATTACATAACATTGCTCCAATCGTGTACTAATTAAAGCGACACAGGATCGTTTTGTACCGAGACCTTGCATAACATGACCTAATGATGTAACATTAGGTAATGAATGGTAATACAACATAATGTTTTATGTAATAAGAGGCAATTTGATGTAATATTACTGGTATTACAAGCTCAATACACTAAAATTAAAGATAAACAGAAGGCACATACATAATATAACATAATATGGCATAATTTAACATAATATAACAAAATATAACATAATATAAATAACATAATATTACACAATATAACATAATATAGCATAATATAATATAATATAATATAACATAATATAACATAATATAACACAATACAACATAATATAACATAATATAGCACAATATAACATAATATAACATAATATAAATAATAATATAACAAAATATAACATAATGTAGCATAATATAACATAATATAGCATGATATAACATAATTTAACATAACATAATATAGCATAATATAACATAACATTACATTACATTATATGACATTAAATTACATAACATAATACAATATAACATAGCATAAAATAACAATGTCAGTAGGTGATAGTTTGAGCATTTTTCAGTCAAATTCACAGTTCAAAACTTCAATAAAAACAGCTCACTATTAAGACCAAGTCACTGTTGATGCAACAAGTTTTAATGGGATCCAGATTATCATATATATAAAAAATTATTGATGGCAGAATGATTTGATACACGCGTCAACATAATAAGAAGATATTGATAAAAAGTACCAAAGATGGAATGGTATAATCATGGAGACAGGAGTAGACTGTCTCCATGATAAAGCAATGACAAAATGTACCAGATCACCTCAACACTAATTAGACCCAAGATATTTCACATCATATCATAGCCTGAATGGGGCCCCACTCTTAAATGATTAAATCATTTTGGTAATTTGAGTTCGTGACCCTATTGTACCCCCAATTAAGGGACCTTCCCAGCAGAGTTCATACAATTAAGAAACTCAATTAAAAGACAGCTAGGAACGTTTTTATCCCTCTGTTTTGTGGTGGTGTGCTGGGGTCAGGAATACTCCCAGCAATTTCAGCATTCATTTGCCTCCTAACCATGAAAGATGAGCTAAAATCAACTCTCACGTGGTGCCCTGGCCGTGCCTAGATCCAATTGGACTAGCTACACAGTCTTCTCCCAACAAAGAAGGATGAAAGTACAAAGTTCTCAAATTAGACTGATTAACTCTTGATTTATTTATCAACACAGCTCAGAGGTATTCCCCAGTCAACTAGTCTGATGAAGTCCACTTACTTTTGCTAGCATAATTGTCTAGTTTTCGTATTCTACTAGCTGGAGGCCTTGTATTTCCTCGTATACTAGCCGGGTCAAAAGTATAGGTGTTATTTGAAATATTAATATAAATGTAACGCACAACGTTTTGTGTGGACCATTGGTTCATGTACTTGTTAGCTCGTTACAAGGTCCTGGGTCCTAAATACATAAAATCACAGACAAACACAGATTTAAATGATCAGAGCATACATTCGAGCTTTCGTTAATTAACTGCAGTGTTTATACTTGAATAGTTTGTCACACGTTGTTATAGTTTATCACATACACCAAATATTGTTTGTAACACTTGAATTATATAATCAAGGTAGGGGTCAATAGTAAGGGTGAGTTGATCCAGTCTAAATATAGTCCTGGAAGAAGCTAAATTTCGACTCCTTTTTCACCATTAAAACCATTCATTATTAAGACCACCTCACAATTAAAACCAAAACCTTCAAACTTTGTTACTGTATTAATTTCATACAACCTTATTGTAGAATGTATCTTGTTAATAATAATATTTATTATTATTCACCAAAGAAGGACTTAGTAGAGAGGATCCACTGTATATTTGGGATCAATATAACTGATTCAGTTTGTAATTAAAAGTTATGGGAGAATAGGACTTACATTGACCTCTGTTGGGGTCAACCTTGAAGAGGTCACATAAAGATCAAAGATCAAGAATGAGGTCTATAGAGGTCAGCAAAGATGTGATCAAAGGAACATCTTGATCTTCACGCCTCATTCCTCACAATCAGTGTGTCACGGTTCATTTGACACAGTCCAGAAATGTGTGATAACCACTATGCACAGGAGTGTTGCAAACATTTGGCGAAAACTTGCGAAATTTCACAAGTGTTTGCAAATCATTTCTGTTTTAAATTGTCCCAGTGACTCATATCATTGGGTCAAGAATGTCTTGTTAAAGTTTGATTTCTGCCCAAATGTTACTGCATGTACTTTTTAATTTATTTTCATGAATTTTCATAGATTTTTTCATTGATCAGCTTTATTTACCATCCTTGGTGCAAGCGGATTCTATTGAGAGGTAAAAAGTATAAAATAAAATAAAAACCTGGTACTATAGTAAAACAATTTATGGTTCCTATTGGTGAGGTGGTCGTGATTGTGAATCATGGGGGGGATGCAGGAATTGTGTGCAAATAGTTCCTTATCATCTAATGTCACATGACCTATAACATTGCACATCCATCCGCTTGTACACATTTATGTAGTGTGTCTAATTAGGTTTTGACACATTAAGAAATATTGCGAATTTGATGAATGATGTGAAATAACTGGATAGTACCTGTGGCACATGACTAGAAAATGGCAGAAATAATGATTTTGACAAACACACTGTAAGAGTTATATATATAATTATGTGGAATTACTCCAGTGAATCATGAAAAAGGTCCTTAATTAAGAGGCCCTGCTATAGCCAAGGACTTTAGGCACATAAAGCTGTTTGTGGGATTGAAGAGATAATATACTACATAAATAATATAGCATCTTATGAAATAATTTTAAAAACTAAGAAAAAAACAAAGTCATTGCTTTATACATTGAAGTTCAACAGTTAAGGCCAATGCAGTATTAAGGTCACTCAACTCTCTGATAATATGATATTAAGGGCACTTAGTCTTTTAAAAATGGACCAATTAAGGGGTGAACATACTTGTGGGAGTTAACTGTATTAGAAAAATAAGTTGTTGTAAACGTGTAAGTTTGTAGTACATTGTGAATTGAAAAAAAGAAAAGAAAAAAAGAATCGATACATTTTTTTTTAATGAATTAATATAAAAATTGTATTAACAAAAAATAGAATACTGAAATATAAGGTATGTGAAGGTCACAAAAAAAATGTTGAACTTTTCAAAACTACCCACCTGTTGCACCACCAAAGTAAATAGAAAATTTAGATAAGTCAAAATATTTGAAACAGACAGGACATTTAAAAAGGTAAAGCTTCAGTAATGCACTTTTCACACCTATTGAGTTATGAGGAATGTAAGACATCAAAAGAAAACTATTTAAGAGTGTACTAAGATGACCTAATGATACTGACAAGGTTGTAAAGTACTTGTAATAATCAATCAGTCTGAACGAGTGCACTACATTTCTTCGAAGTTAAGTATGTGTAAGACAATTTGAAGTTCATTCATGAAAATATCAAAAGTTTCAAGGAAAGGATTGTACACAATATTATGATATCTGTCTGTGGGATATGGCAAGTACCTGGGCTTGGTATTAAATAAGTTTAACATAACGTCTGCTTCCGTTGATAAATGGCAATAAAGTGGCATTTTCCAAGCAATTATTTGAATGCAAATTACACATAATAGTATTAAAAAACAGTGTCAATTGACAGTATAAAAAAAGAGATCCATTCCAAAAAAATTACACTACAGTTGGCCAACACAATTTTCCAACAAAGTGGACCAAGAATAGTTGTCCAAAATCGTCCAAAACCGAAGACCGACTATTCTGGTGAGCCTGGGGCCCTTTTTATTATTCATATGTATGCATGGTGCTCGTCAATCCATCTTTGATTTTTGCACAGCCTCTGAAAAGGACAAATGACTATCTGCTCATGAGTTAGCTTCACCGTAACCTTGGCAACTGGAGGCCGTCACATCATTAGTTCTTTTTCTTTGCTACTGGTACTTTTTGTCACTGGTACTTTTTGTCACTGGTACATTTTGTCACTTGATGGTCAGCTATAAGTGCTGATCATATCAAGTGTTCTGTCATATGCTATAGAGTGTAAAAGTATGTAAGTAAGTAGGTAAGTAATTAGGTCAGTCAGTCAGTAAGTAAATAAGTAAGTAAGTAAGTATGTAAGTAAGTTATTAGATCAGTCAGTAAGTAAGTCAGTCTGTCAGTCAGTCTGTCAGTCAGTCTTTCAGTCAGTAAGTTAATAAGTAAGTAAGTAAGTAAATAAGTAAGTGACTTTGTCCTAAAGTTAGTCAGTCAGACTATTAGTCTTGAAAAGATACAACCATACAAGCACTATGTATCTAAAATAAATACAACTTGAATGAATGAATAATTTCTTTGACTGTAAAGAAAAGTCAACAAGCAACAACAACTCTTACATTAGAATTAATTTCATCACCACAATAAGTCCCATTGAAGCACATAGTTAATTTATCACATACCCAAGTACATGTAATATGAATGACATGATGAGATCAACACGGTCATAAGTATACTGATGACATCACAGAAGGGAAATTTATGATGTCACTTTCGGAGTACAATGTGTAAATAAGAGCAGATTATGATGGAAATCATTTAATGCAATGAAGCTTTTTTCCCCCTTTTTTTTGTTATGGTGATCAGTCATTTTCATGCAATCAAAGGGGCACTCTTATAATTTGTAATCATGACAGAAAGTACAAGATTTGGGGTGGGACTAATTTGGGGTGTTGTGGTTTAATTTTCCGCCACACCCGCGGATGACTACATGAATCATCAGGGATGCAGGAATTGTGTGCAAATAGTTCCTTATCATCTAATGTCACATGACCTATGACATCGCATATCCATCCGCTTGTACACATTTATGTAGTGCGTCTAATTAGGTTTTGACACATTAAGAAATATTGCGTATTGGATGAATGATGTGAAATAACTGGATAGTACCTGTAGCACATGATTAGAAAATGGCAGAAATAATGATTTTGACAAAAACACTGTGTGAGTTATATGTATAATTATGTGGAATTACTCCAGCGAGTCATAAAAAAGGTCCTTAATTAAGAGGCCCTGCTATAGCCAAGGACCTAGGGCATTTCTGGAGGGCCCTATGACCTCTTGTCTTCCTAGTTACAAATCATATTCATCCGCGGGGCAAAGAAGGTCCTAAATGCCATGTTCTTCGCACGTCTTCATCTTCTTGCGCGTAATCAAATAGTCCCTACGTGTCGCCTTCCTGCAAAAAGATCATACATCTCTTAAAAATATTGCTGAACATGGGTCCTGTCCCTAGAACACAAAATACAAGACAGTGTGAGACAAACAAAATGAGCTTATATATCACCCTCAAAGGAAAACTTTCGTGTGATCTAATTTATACTTTGTAAGCATAAGATATGGGTGGGACTTTTTTGTATGAGCTCTTTTTTCACATGCATCCATTCATTTCACTCAAACATTTGAATGTGGACTCCAAGCCTTATCATCTCATCATTACGCCTGCCTGCAGCTGGTCATATAAAATGACTATATAATTTAATAAGCTCATTCCAGTATCATTGATAAAATACAATACATAGTTGAAATTCTTGTGTTTACATTTTATTTCTTCAAATTAAGTACACTTTCTTCACCAATTCTTGGACATAGTAGAGATTACGTCCATGATAGATACATTTATATTTACCAATACATATTATAAATATCATGGTTGCCAATGCACTAAACATAATCCTGATAGCTATATTAATGTAGCCCATGGAAATCTCTGGATAACTCGAACCTGATTACCAGTTATGATTATGAATTGATGCATTTAATCACTTCAGCACTTAATCCTCACTTAATTACATCAGCAAGGGGTTAATTAATGACGTAACTTCAGCTAACTCCTTGTGCACATAATTAATGAAGAGCTCCTACATATTGCTTTGGGAGAAATTGGCTGGGGAAAAAGTTTTGCTTATTTACGACTTGACCCAAACAAATTAATCCTAGAAACTTCGTTAAGGGAGTTTGTTTGTTCTCATGTTTTGCTTACAAGCCTAAACCTATGTAATCTGTCTGTCTGTCTGTCTATATATCTATCCATCTATCTATATATCTATATATCTATATATCTACCTTATCTACCCATCTACCTATCTATCTATCTATCTATCTACCTATCAATCTATCTATCTATCTATCTACCTATCTATTTACCTTACCTACCCATCTACACATCTACCTACCTACCTACCTACCTACATACCTACATATCTATCTATCTATCTATCTATCTATCTATCTATCTATCTAACTATCTATCCCGTTACAATAGTGTAGACTAATTTAATGATACTGTATTTTTTTTTTTTTTAAATACAAATAAATTTATAAATGGTGTTTCTTTCGGTGGAGTTTACTTACTGGTTTATCCAAGGTATATACATACGCCATTTTAGTGTCCACATTGTTTATAAATGGTCGTGTTTTTTGTGGCCAGTTCTGACAGGGACCATTTATGAATGGGGACATTTTGCATAATGGATGAGCAGGCTCTATGAGAATGCATCTCATGGGCCATAAACTGCTGTAGATTCTTTTTGGCAATATATGAGATGTTGCTGACCCTAAGTGGTTTCATATGGTAGCTTATGACAGAGATTAATAGCAGGCTAAGATTATGAATTATCATTTTTGCCACAAAATTATGATTTCCCTAGAATTTACTTATGTATAGGTACACTTACTGACAAATATTACTGGGTATTTTTTGGCATAAATTGCACTTGGTGACTTTATTGAGGCAAGTGAAAGGCCCGACCCCATCCATGGGGTAAATGTGTAAAATTGCGTGGACTCCACAAACTTTAGCATCTCGTCATTCCGTCTGCCTGAAGCTGGTTAGCATTGAGACATGTACTATATAGTTAATTTACGCAACATGTAAGTGATCTTTCTATAAAAATGGCAGTACCCTTGATCTGATAATAACAGTCTGTAATGCTGAAAGTGGACGAATTAAACTCATACCTTATGAAAATATTGATAGATACTAACATTGCAAAATGTAGACCTACCAGGAAAATGGTCAAGAAAAGAAGGTATGGAGCAATGGAAATTGCTGACTTAAAAAAATGAACGTGACTAAAGACCCTGCAGGTATGTCTGTCATTTTACATACATAGAACTCTATGGCGATGTCCTTGACAAAAACATGCTCCCCTGAAAGAGTTCCCAATCATTGAAAGGAAACTAACTCTATGGTCTACAGCAAAATACATATTAAAGCATAAAAGAAATGGAAACAAACAAGAAATAAGGAAGACCATGAGGCATATAATGATCTAAGAAACACGTACATTATTCTTTTAAGTGACTTCAGACTCTTCATTATTACTTTTGTAATTAATATTGTGTGTTCCACTGTACTTGTCAAATGTCAAGGTCATACCCTGCTTCTTTTTTTCTTTTCTTTTTGTTTCTTCTTTTTTTAGGGGAATGTTTACCCTTTTATACGTGTGTTTTACTGCAAACCCATCCCTAGAGAGGGTTACATTCGGGTGAACATTACTGACATTCAAGTTGAAATGGTAAAACCCTGTACCCTTTAGACACCCTTCTATCTTCATTCCAACCCTTGTAATTTATAAGAAAGGGTTCTGGTACTGCCAACCCCTCAATTTGAAGAAAAGGGCAACATACTAGTGAATAGGGTGCATAACATTGGGGTGTTTGATCTTAGGGGGTGTAAAATAAGATTGCATGACATTAGTGTGAGAAAAAGTAATCTGCAGTAGATTTTAGCATTTTATAGTGCATATATAAGTAGCTTTATGTATAAATGGCATATAAATTATGCCTATTAGACATAATTTATATTGTATTATATTTGTAATTGATGATGTATAGCCTTTTTTATTTGTTAAAATGTTACGAGAAAATACATGACTGCAACTTTTTAAAAGTTAATATCAAAGCTCTATTATATTCGCCATATAATATTATGTAACATCATATGATTAAATAAATGCATATATTATAGTAAAGAACTTTCATGGTACAGGTATAATGTAGATAAGAAATGGAATACAATTTGGATAAATTCACGTATGCAATTACTTGTGGATATTTTATTATAATATAGATTAAACATTAAGTTATTCATTTTTAAGTTGCTACAACTTGTTGTTATGAATCAGCTCTTAAGACCCTCTTAATTTAAACAACTATCCCTCCCACCTATTCTGGAAACCTCTTCAACTGAAGCACACACATTTTTGGAAATCACTGAGCAGTGAAAAATAGGGCTATGTTGTCAGTTGTCCCTGCATTTATTTTATTTATTTACTTAACACAGCACTGCTGACTTGACCATGAGCACGTCGGCATTCCCTTTAATCTCTCACACGTGACCTCCTCGTGACGTTCTGACGTCATCAATCAAGACGTTTGACGTTGATTGATGATTTTTAGGATAAAGCATTCTAGTCGTTTGGTCTTGTATTTTTTGGGTTGGTATAAACATGGACCTGCTAGAGACGTTATAATGTCACCATATACTTTAGTATAAATAATTAAAATGACAACTTTTAGTTATTTTACCATACATACATATCTATCAAATAGCTAATACCAATTTACATCATAAAATTGTAAAAAAAACAAAATATTATGAATGTATAGATTAAATTCTGACATAATCGGATTACAAAAATGTTGAGTGGGGATTAACCTCATTCAATAGTCAGGAAATTCGTGTTGACTTTGGAACTGTATTTTGCTCTGATTAAAAAAAGAAAGAGAGAAAATAATATATGGCATTATATTTACTGCAAAAAAGTGTACATTTTTTTCTCCTCTTTTTTTGTATTGATATATTTTCTATTTTGTTGGATTCGACTTAAAATGTACTTTATTTTTGTCAATGGTATTATGTTTATTTATGTATTTTGGAAAACGTGAATATAGCTGGGTTATTAGGCATATACTAGGCCTAGATATCAATATTCTTTCACACATGTGACCATTGCCATAGTTTTGCATGCTACAGTAACATTGTATTAATATTATATTCATAACACATGCTTCCCACGAGATACGGTGACCACTAACCCCTAAATTGGTGATTAACCCATTTCCCCAATCTATCGGATGCCCAGGGGGTCACAAACTGATCTAGGTCAATAAGAACCTAGTGGCTCCACCTACATAGGACTCTGTCACAAGGGGTTAAGTGCATTTTGCTCCACAGTGGCCTAGAAAGAGGACCTCTGTCTGTCCTGGATTGTAGGAGACAAATACAGACATAAGGTGAGAAGTTCATGACTATTTTGGAAACGATTTTTAGATATTAGCTGCAAATTCGTTCATCTTATTTGCGGATTTTTTGCTGAACTGCTTGTGACGTAGCCCTCCGCATCACAGTGACCTCTGGCGGGACCTGCTGAAATTAGCATATTATGGGAGTGCGTTGCATTAAATTATAATTAGAGCTGTAAAAATGTGTAGTAAAGTGGTGTAACAGCTTATTGTAATGTAAAATATTATTGACATATCTAAGCATGCTACTTAGATAATAAAAAAAAATTTATGAATAGAAAACATATATTTTATTACTAAAAACCATTAAAACTGAAATGAATTTGCTATGTCATCAAATTAAAGGAAACAAACATATTTTGTGTAAACTTGCCGAACTTAATATACACACATAAATTGAGTGATTCCAAATATAATATTTCCCAAAAGATTATTTGACCCCTTTCCTGTAAATCAAGCATAACTTACACCACACGGGATTACACACAGAGGGTAGAACTTACTCCAGGGGTATAACCTTTACCCTGTTTCTTATTTCTAAGCATCAATGATCTTAGAGTAACTTATGCCTAGCTAGACTCAACATGTAGTTGGTAGGCTGACTTCAAAGGAGTTGAACTTTACTGGAGAGGTTGTAAACATTTCCACAGGGTTTTAAAATAGATTTTAGGTTTTCTTTCTTTCTCTTTCTTTCGTTATTTTTGTTGTTTCTTTTTCTTTTCTTTTTTTATGTAATTGTTATTTTTATAAAATGCAATTCTATGCAATGTTTACATCTAGGTTTGAAATACCTCAATGTTGCATTTTACCCTTTTAGTTCTTGAGGTCACCAACAGGGGCCCCCACTATCTGTGACCCCATAAGGTCAGCTAGAACATCAGTGGGGTATCATTATAACCCCCCCCCCCTATTGCCTGGGGGTTATTCTTCTGTGCTATTGTGTACCCCCCCCCCCTCCCCAACTGTTGCCTCTTGGGAACATCTAGTGTGCTGGAATTTATAGTTTATTATTAAGATATTAATCTCATCTCTTATTAGAATCAAATTTATAGTTTGTTATTTAATTGAGTAGACTTGTGTGACCTTATTTCTTTGCATCAGTTGTATTGATTAATTAGTATAATTCATTAAATTTTGTGGGATAACATCAAGAAGTATGTTACATATTGAAATATCTAAATTATAAGTGTCAATATTTGCAGTTTTTAACGAAATATACAACCAAGCAAACATTGTTTGAATGAAACCCCTTTTGTAGGGTGTGCAAAGATCACCCGATATGTAACCCCGTATAGGGACCCCCCACTTTTTGAGGGTGTCAAGTCCATCAATCATTACCCCCACCCACCCCCCTTCCCTGCAGATCCCCCACCCTGGAGGCCTTGATTGATGGGTTTTCTGGATCCCAGCAGAATTGACATTTTAGGGGTGCAGATGGGGGTTTTCGTGCATACAGATCAATAGTATAATCTACCCATCAATTATTAAAACGCATTATGGATTATATATGATATATGATGCTTTATTTCACCCGCACGTCAGCCAGATTTCACCTACAAATAACTATTGGTTTCTTGTCATTTATTTAATTAGTTTTATGGCAATTTATAGTAATTATTAAATCCATATACGTATTTCAAGATGTGAATTATTGGACAGGCCTCATATTTCATTTTGATTTATTTGGTTTTTATGTTGGCATATTTGAATTACACCTGCTTGCTGAAGGGATCCTATGTAAATCAGATTTTTTACAATTTTCTAGTTTCATATATTATATAAACAGTTGTTATTTATACAACTTGATAAACTTTTAAACGAATGCATATATGTGATAGGAAAACTTCTAAAATGTATTGCCCACAAAATGTCCACAGTAAGAAACCCCAACGGGGCCCCAGTTTGCAAACAAGTCTAGTGCGAGAATCGGACACCAGAGGGCTAAGAAAGGAGGTCGCACATCCGGGCTGTTGCGCTACCATGGCAACCAAATGTAATTGAAAGTCAGAGTGTGGCGTAGTTGCGGGCCAGAGCCCCCGTATTTCCGACCAATTAGATATGGGAGGGACGAGGGAGCTCAGGGGAAAATCTGCCCTTCACAGACAGAATTCGCATGAACAGAAGACGAAATTACTGAAGTAAGGGGAGCGAATAGCTGAATCTGAAAGGGGGAGGGGGGGGGGGGGGGGAGTGTGGGATTGGTAGAAGTTGGGGAGAGAGGAGGGTGAAGCAAGCCCAAAATTCGGTCAATTTATTAAGGCCAGATTGACAGTAGTTGAACCTTAGCAAAGTAGTCAATAAAGATTATAAAGGGAAAAAATAACGTTTAGAAAATTCGTCAAATTCATTACAAAACTCATAACACCCCCTATGTATTAAATTACCAAACTGTCCATGGTAGGCATAAGTATTTACTGCTAAGTTTCAAGTATATTTCAAGGGCCAGAAAGCAAATCTTCTGTGACTTATGCAATGTGATAGCTGTCCCATATAAAAAGACAATTTCGTTGATCCGACGATTTGTGTCAACAAGGGGCTGTAGCGCCATTTTTCACGGGGGCCTAACAATGGCAGGGGCTTTTGTACAAATACGCTGGTGGCAAATCACACCTAGAGAGTTTATTGCGCCGAGAAAAATAAACCTTGTGTTGCGCTTGTGAATGGTGGGCAGTTTATTGCGTTTCTTGGGGATTGTAAATTGTGGTAGATCTGACAGCCTTTCACACAAGATCACAGTTATAGTGGGCCACCATATATTCATTAAGCCAGCAGCAAATGTGAGAGAGATTTTCTCCCCCTAAAAGATGGCTCACTAATGGATCTATATACAGAGGGGTAACCTGGAAATGGGTAAATAAGTGCTGTCACCCCCTCAGGTCAGAAACAGGAGGCAGACAGAAAGCTAGCTTGTTTGCCTATATGAGCTAAATTGCTTTTTAGCTACCCTTTGCAGAGGTCGAAATTCGCACAATATAGAGGCATTATTCTCAGCAGTTTAGACACATCTATACTTTTGTCCCATATATTTCAGCAGGAAAGTTTGTAATGTCATGAAAAGTATTATTTCTGAAAAAACCCGGTTATGTATACTGAAGACTTTTGGAACAGCCCCAGTAGGCAACTCTAGTTAATTCTTCCACAAAAGCTCTGTACTGGCAATTACATTTCATAATTATGTTCACCTCGTGTTAAAGACCACTATATGTACGAATTTTGCTATAAAATTAGGCTCAATATCAAAGCATTATAATTTTAGAGGGTACAATAGAATAGCCCTTTATCGCTTTGGAATTAGTTTTGTGTATATACATGGATTCTCTAACATGTGAACAGAGGACAGAAAAACACAAAGTTAGGGGCTATCAAATATTTACAATAAGCAAATAGAAGGGGATAGGGCCCTTTTGATCTTTCTATTCAATTGATCTGACCTTATCAATGAAACTTTTTGATGCCGGCCACAGGCCTGAATTCGTTGGACACTTTCATTACCATCACAAAGAAAGCGAATGAATAGGGAAAACTAGGGGATCCTGGACCATGAATAGTCTAATGAAAACTGGCCTGGCCACAAGCTGCTGACCAGTGGCGAGCTTTTCTTCCTTTTCCTTTTTTGTACTTTTTTTTTTTTTTTGCTCCAACTAGAGCAATCAGCAAGTCCTGGCGATCAGACAGCACAGTGTGGCCTGTTTCTCTCAGATAGCGATGCAATAGCTTCAGATTGCCCC
The DNA here is from genome assembly GCA_932294295.1 of Alitta virens. Lineage (NCBI taxonomy): Eukaryota > Metazoa > Annelida > Polychaeta > Phyllodocida > Nereididae > Alitta > Alitta virens. Next base: position 23,945,176 of record OW028584.1, on the reverse strand, counting down.
CCTTGCATTCTTTGATGCTCCTGCAGACCTCTACAACCGCATCTGTGGCTGCTGCTGCAGCGGACAGGGATAACTATTAGTTCCTGTCCCCTCCGCCAGGGGGTTGTGGACCAGCCTCACTCGTATCACCTTGACCGTTGGGGCTGGGGTCAAAACCGCCAATACGCTGCAAGTCGGTTTCTGATATTTTTTGTTTTTATCTTTTTCTTTACTATTTTTTCTTCTTGTGTTCTGTTTCCTTTGCCCAGCTATAACTTATCATCCATAGACTGGTCAAAAGAAAACTGCTTATGTTCCCTCTCTGATAAATTGTGTATACGTGACACCAATAAGTCCCTCATTGAGAGATGATTTATTCTATCACCAACATTTCGTAAACAATTACATTTATGTAGATTATTTTATAAGATTTTTCATAAAATGGACGCCAGAAACTTCTCAGCAGAAAAAAAACAAGAACATGTGTAATTTTCTAAATATCATTGACACTCAGACAATAATTAGTGAAACATGACATCAATTTATTGCTGAACAAAATAAAAACTGAAATTTACTTATCATATGATTAGGTTAATTCGTTTTAAACTGCTTGATCATATATATCAATATCAAAATGATAATACAAGATTTAAGAGATAGAAAAAGAAAAAAATGTGGCATGTTAAATTTAACGTACACAATAAACATGCATTTATCTATATATATATATATGTTGTATGTATAAAATATTTCATGAGCTGGGCATTATGCTAGACTACATATTTATGGTATATCGTTATATATATATAGATCTTCATAGTGACACTATAAATTAGTGAATGCATGTGATAGGTCTCTCAATAGGTGTCAGCACTGTCTCGTTTTGGGGTGAAAATGATTGCCCCTTGTCAGTTGGATCCAGCAGGGATTTGTAGCCACAAACTCTCTTGTCTGTTATGGAAGTTGTGGGGTAACTTGGACAAGCTATTTTGTGTTGGTGAAGATCATTCAAAGCTACAGAAAGACATTGGATTATTGATAGTTTCATGCTGTGTTGACACAGAATTTAATATTAATTGTATTGAGGTTATCTATATAGTGGTCTTTAACACGAGGTGAACATAATTATGAAATGTAATTGCCAGTACAGAGCTTTTGTGGAAGAATTAACTACAGTTGCCTACTGGGCTGTTCCAAAAGTCTTCAGTCACATAACCGGGTTTTGTTATTATGAAATAGATAGGCAATGACCTCATTTTAGGTTATAAACTATTTTTGTTATTAGCATGTTTATATTTGACATAAACAGGTCGAAAGGTACAATCTATAACATGACTACCTCTTATCATAGTTCTGCTTGGCCATCATTTTGACCACCGACTGCTGTATGATTTATATAAACACTACTATGGTCAATATATGTGGTCAAAATCCCATGACGGACATTAGGTGGACAGGGCATAGAGTTAGAGAGACGCCGAGTGGACAGGATGACCGATGGTCAAGAGACTGACCGCTCGCACCCGTCCCTATCTCCCTGTCCTATCCATCATTTCTCCCTGCTGCAGGACCCTCATCATTTGTGCATCCGCATCTCTATCCAACAGCTAGATCCATCACAAAAAGCAATCAGTCTTGGATCCTAGCAGCATCACATTTGGGATCGACCTATAGGGTGCTGCAGCTACCCTCGAAATATCAATCAATACAATAGAATGACTCTGGAGCCCTCATTTTACAGCTGTACCAGATTTTGTAAAGGCTACTTGGAAATAAAGTAATGAAATGGTGTAAATTTGTCTATAACTGAAACAGTTATTTATGTTTTTTTTATAAAATGCCCAAAAACATTGTCACTGCTGTTATTAGACCATTATTTATTTATTTAAAGACTAGAAGTTTTTTGTTTTTGTTATTCCTAAAATAAGTACATATTTAAAGTGCATTGAAGTTGTCAAAACAATTTTACAAAATCTCTGACAGCGTTTGACCATGCATGGAGACGAGATGGTTTGACGTATAATATTCAGTATCTCAATATACTGTGCAAAACGTGATCTATTTTTAGCTCTAATTGGTGAGGTGTTTTCCTTGCTTTCCTGGCTATTTCTTGGATCAGATATAGAGCATATAGAACTGTCTAGCTTGATGACATACACTAGTAAATTAGTGAACCATGTTTGGCGGTAGTGAAGCCTACCATGAAAGCCAAAGGGAACAGGTCTCTCCAAATTGGAGCAACACTTAGGCCTGTCACAGGGGACTGCAGTAACTGCTTTCTGCACCTGTGAGACCTGCAGAGTGTTACTGCAGCAGCAGAGAGGGAGAGAGAGATAGAGAGAGAAAGAGAGACTGATAGAAAGAGAGCTGCCTGCAGTTTGGAGAAATGCCTATGTCTTAATCCAACTGGTAGACGTAATGATGATATGATAGGCTGCTTGGAGTGCACACCAGGTAAATAAATGTGTAACATGGTGTGGACTCCAAGCCTCATATTATGATAAAAGACAATCTACCTGTCACCTGTTGCATAGCAATTATGCACGTTATTGTAGTATTGTCAGCAAATGATTTCATGGCCATTAATTTAGTTAGGTCGAGTCAAAAGCAAGTTTTTGTCAAATTTATCTGGTGATTCATATCATAATTATTATGTGACCTATGCCCTACATTGTGTTATTTTAATTTCCCTCTTTTGTAATACTTTGTTTTGAATTCATTCTCAAATGTTGCGTTGGACGTTTGAACGAAAAGGGATACAAAAAAAGTTGACATGTCATCAATTTAATTTGTGTTAGCTTGGTGCATTTCAGAGCTCATCATTCAAACTGCTCGCTGTTTGATTCAATTTTAATTTACACAGTGTCATAATTCACACTTGTGCTGGAAACCTGTCACTTTGACAGAAAACTAGGTTACAATTTGAAATAGATTTGAATGAATTACAAAAGTGCTTTTAAACACCAACCAACATTTATAAATGTGTAGATACACATATATAGATGGTGTCAAATCTGTAAGATAGGCCATATATTATTTAGATCATTTGTTATAATTATTAATTTAGAAGTTATGATATATATAAAGAGATTAGAAGGAAACGAAACACAGACAAACTAGAGAGACAAAGAAAAATAATTCATTGTTGACAAAAAGAGACACCTGGCCTCTGTGACCTCAGAGTGGACAGTCGAGTAGCCACTGGTCACTTGAAAACGTCACATGACCCTCCGAAAAACACAGGGCACTGGACACATTAGAACAATATAAATCACGTGACTAGGACAATAATGCAATAATGGTGTCAGTGGACCCGTCAATTAGCTTGCAAGGAGGTGTTCCTGTACCAGTCAAAGTATCCATTGGCACTTGTGATGTCGGCTCTTGTAAGCACATTAAAGTGGCTTGTTTGCCTCACACCTTTCCTGTCAAAAGCTTTATGGGGACCTTTCAAAGTTGCTCGCCCCAAATCCCGCTTCCTGTCACACCCTGGTGACTGATGACGCTGCTCTGTTACCCCAAAGTAGGAAAAATCATCCAGAGTTCAAAATGGCAGCTGGTTGCTCAGCCTTGCTGCAGCACCACTGAATATACTTTGTCAGCACAAAGTGACAACCAACTGCTGCCGTCAATTTTTTCTTTCTCACTCCTCTGCTTAAATCGTTGGAGGCTTATCAGTGTGGTTTATACAGAAAATATGATGGATGGTGTCACAGTAGTTTACTGGTATCAACCTGAACTGACACCCTGTATAACTTATTGTTTACTTATTATATATACCATGCTTACACCGCTGCCAATTGTTTGAGTTCAGGCTGAAGATATGATCCAGATATTTTTCTTATTTGTATGGCTTTATCAATAATATATATTTTGTATACATTTCTCAGAATGAAACGTACCCTAATCATATACTTATCATGTATTCGTCCAAAATCATTAAAATGTTAAATTGGTATCTTAAATTAATTATTGCGTTCAATTCTGATATTTAATGAACCATGCTTTGTTGTCAAATAGCTGGGTGTTTCTATGGCAATATATCTTATGACATTTAAATGTAGTCTAGTGCATGTGTAAGTACACATATGTTTGTGATGCACACAAGATGGATGGGGGCTTGGGAAGTATTAAATGTGAGGAGGGGTGCAGTTTGTGTCTGTCATATTTCTGTTGGCACGGATGCAAAGGGGGCTAATATAAGGGCTACGAAACAACTGCTTCTCCATCATGGAAGCATTCGTGGAAGAAAAAAAGGAACCCATGAGAGTTGGATGAAACCAGGAGACAGGCAAATGATGGAGGATGCGGCGTTCTAGATGAGCCGGACCAAAGAAATAGAAATCTGCAGTCTCAGGCTGTTCCAGCCCATCGCCATTTTTGCTGCCGGATTTGATCAATCTTCATAAACAATGCAAGTCTCCGTCTTTTATCTCCCAAACTTCCCGAGCTATTTAATTCAGATAATTCATTCAATAGAGGTTGCTTAGAACACGTTTTAAAGGATAGATCGGAGATATGACTTTATTCAAACTTAAATGGAGATCGTCTGCTTTCCAAACTCCCTGCTCCCGCCATCTTACAATTGGGAGCACAACTGCACGCCAGCCTTCGGCGCCCAGTCAGCTTGAATTTTATGACAAGGAAACCACTCGGCTTCAACACTGTGCAAAAAGTTGGGCGCCATACCCTTGTCATTGTTTACTTTTGATTTACAGCAGCTAGCTCGACTCTTAAAAGCTCATTTTGCCCGCTTTGACAGCCATTTTCACTGAAGTTTTCGCCGACCCACTTTCAAAAAATTCTTTCTCAAAGTTGCCGGCCCCAGCTGTCTGAAGTCCAAACATTCATACAATTTTAATCATGCATTTCTGTACTTACTGTTGCCTAAAATTGTTATAATACACTCCAAAAATGTACGAAATCTCCATCTTCTATGGTACAATCCTCTGATACAATTGCTCTGTAGCAAAGTACTCCATAGTCTAGCCTGTCTCGCCTATTCCATTTTATAGGCTAGAGGAGAGAGAGGGAAAAAAAACTGCAACACTCCCGGATGGAAACTAATAAATTTCAGCTAAAGTGGAGCAACAAAAAGTGATTTTCATGGCCGGGTAATGAAGTTGCGTCATTAGATAAAGATCAGGGCACACATTTTCACCCCCATAACCAGTGGCTCTTAATGAACGGAGGTGATTTTAGTGGCCGGTTTGACCCGCTCTGTAATAACTCAACACCACCGCAGTGCAGCTGAAACGACTGGTAAAAAAAGGTGATAAAAAACACCTCATAAATGCTGTAGAAACACCACCCCACACCACAAGAGCTTAGAGGGTAAATTGCAGGGGTTATTAAGCAATTATTCCTTGTTGTGTCCTCTAAATAGCTCGTGCTAAATTTAGCACCGTGAATGTTATTAATCAGTGTCCCGTGCTCGACATATTTTATTTTTCTTTTCCATTTTTTTTTTTACTTTTTTCAATCCTTGCTTTAAGCACATTAACCACGATTTCATCGCAAGTAAGTCACCTATATTTTCGCTTCTTTTTTATATTCCATAATGTCAATATCTATGTAAACATTGGGAATTTTCCTAAAGTTATTTTTATCTGGACATTCTGGAAAACCCGAGCACTATATTATCAGTAGTGTGTCAATATTCCAGTGTTCTCCTTATAACTTTAATGTTTTACAACATATTGACTCCCAGAAAGCCACAGAAATATCTACATTTTTACGTCATATATCATAAGCGTTATATGACGTCTTGACGCGAGAAAATATTAAGATGGATGGCGTAAATTTGAAATATGAAAATCTGGGTCAAAATGGCAGATTCCTTGTATTAAGACAAGAGACATGTTATGAATATGCATTTGACAGGCTTTAAGTGTTGGTTTTTTGTGATAAAGCACCACACTTCATAATATTAAAAATGATTTGTGGGGTTGAAATATCATAATTCACTGCTTTAATAAATCTTACTCAAAATGTTAATACATTGTTTAAACAAAAACAAAAAATCATATTTTTGGTGAGTGTAAACTAATAAAATTAACGTGTACTTTTACAATAAATTATTAAATATATAACATAGATTGGATTTAATTACATATTAATAAAAAATGTATATGCCCCCCCCCCCCCCCCCCAAAGAAACGATTGAAATACAGGCAACAATATTTTGGTATGTTAAACGGACATTTTAATTATTTGACTTATTTCAGTATGTTTACATGCTGTTTACAAAATGTTTACTGGTGAATTAAACTATGTCATTACAGCGTTTTAATTAAATAGCAAATTAAATTTCCTGTTTGATTATCCTGATATGTGAACAGGTTCATTTACTTCTTGGAAATATTTCTAATCACATCCTGGATAACATTGATCAGAATGCATTTCAGGGATTTTGCGACATCACGCATTTTACGACATTGCTAATATCAATTGGTTTACGGCGTCACGTGGGTTATTGGCACATTGACATTAACAAGTCATGGCTGTTTAGGCCCAATCCTGATAAGGCTCGTCCCCATGGACACTGGTCAAAGAAGAAGGGGGGAGGGGGCTTTCATTCCATTTCTGCAGAGGTTCCTTAATGCTGCTCCTTGGGCGTAGCTATACATAATTATTTGGGGGGTATACCAGTTGCAAAAGAATAGTGCAATATATATATATATGTCCTTTACTTGATAATTATGTAATTTAACAATAAAAATGATATTTCATACAAGAAGACCAAAATGGATAAAAAGTATAGAATAACAGCCAAATCTTATAAATGGATTATTAAAAATAATAATAATAATAATATTGGGATGTAATGGATATATTGAAATTAAGATATAATGACAATAGACACACACATTTCTTCAAAATTAATTGTAAATTTATTGTAATTTTTACCAATTAATCAGATTTTAAAAAATTAACGTTTGTACCATATAATTCCTATTTCTGTCATGACTTAATGAATCATCAATCAGTTGCCTAAGCAACACAGACGCTTGTATCCAGAATCCTTTAATAGGAATATTTTCTGCGCGGGCACTCATTCTGTATCCCTGGAGTGCAGAGTGCATTTATGACGTCACCAAAGTAGTCCCGCACGCGCATATATCCTTGCGCAGTGATTAGGTGTGCATGTCATCACAGAGTGCACTTAGGCCCTTGATCATGTTGGATCCCTAGGCCCTTTTTTCTCGCTAAGAGCATCTCCTAAGACGTGGTGAAGCATGGGTGATGAGGCCATGTTCTGAATAGGCCAAAAAGGACTCCTCTTCATGCAGATAGTTCCTCCCTTAAGACCCTATTAGGGCATTCAGTGCAAATCTGTAAAGAAGAAAAAGAATGTGAGAAAATGTGACATATTAATGGATATGAATTTAGGGTTGTATATAACAATCAGTTGGTAATAATTTAGAATAGAATATGATATAATAGAATACGTTATTACCATGTGAATAAGGGCGTATTAGTTATAGTATTCATAAAGAAAATATGAAATACAATGAAAAATTGTGTACGGCTAACAGAAATTGTCGTAAATGTTGTTCTATTATATGAATAAATGGACAGTTTCTGACACAGTGAAATTGAATGGTAGATTGAGATAAAAAAAAAAGACGACAATATTCTCATATGAGTGATATTTATGGAGTGGCAAAAACAGTAAATAAACATGTAGGCCTAATGGTACTTCTTAGAAAGCAGTTTCCGAAGCAAACAAAGAGTCGAGATGGGGGTAAAGGAATGTGACGCAACAGAAGGGCAGCAATTATTTGAAAATAAATTCCCTGCTATTAAAATATCGTTTCCAAGGGAGAGGAGTCTGAGCCACAGAAGTCATTGTACTTGGCTGAGCAATCAAGGTGTCAGTCTATGGGCCCATAAAGACATTCTTCAACTATCACTCTGTCGTTCAAGAAACAACCAAGAGAAACCAGTCTACAGAAATTTCTCCTTTTGGGGTAGGGAAAAAAGATTTATGTAATGTTTTTGTTATCAATCACCCCAAACTATTGTTCGTTATAGAAGCCCCCAGAGGCGAGACGCCCTCTAGTGAGCAAGCCGTAACGAGGCTATCAAGATGGCTGCCAAAAGCACGTGTCACGTTATGGGGTGGTTTTTTGATAAAATGTCTGTCAGGGTCCCATGGCAACGATTCGTTTCCCCCCTCAAAATCCATCTAGGGCTGCCTCAAAGCATTTTGTCATGACACAAGTGTAATTTGACACCAGTGATAAATAAGCTGTCATCACGTGTAGGGTTCTAAAAATAGAACTTGACATGTATTCGAGTGATATGTGCAAATTGGGTCACTAATTATGACACTTGCATTGAAAATACACAATTTTGATTATATATTTCAGCTTTAAGAATGACAATTAAACACCATATTGGAATATGCACAATTTATGCAGATATCCCAAAATTATATTACAGCTACATATCAATGGCACAAAAACGGTATTCTATAAAATTAAGCATTGTGACGTCATAATAGAGGGAAAGCCCATAAGCCGAGAATAACAGATGGAGGTTGCTTTGTGACTTAGTGGCCCATCCATCATTTTATGCACACAAGAATTAGGGTGATTGATGAATCGCTGAATACAATTCTTGCAGAGAAGCTGGGAGACTCTACACAAATGTGCAGTTTGCCCAATTTGTTAAAAGCTTCTAGCAGTTATGAAGAATGTGTATCATGCATATAATTCCATTTACCAAAGCTTCTAAGAAATATATGTTTATCACAATATGTGCTTTCTTACTTATGGACTAATGGACACAATGTATTTGCAAGGTATATAATATGTGCAGTTTAATTATTGGTACATTTCATTTCATGCTCTCTATGCCCCTATATCATTGTATTAGTATAGTATGTAGCTCAGGCATTCTATTGGCCAGCTCTGCCAGAGGTCCTGGGTGCAAATTCTGGCCCAGGCACTCTTCATGACCAGTATCTCGGCTGTCTTATATATTTATAGGTGGTGCCTTGTACTCAGTGTCTGTGCTAAGGCAAGTAAGTCTCCCACCTAAGGAGTAGACATGGAACATTGCTCAGAATTCCAACTTATCATCCCATCATTACGTCTGCCACTGACTAATTAGCTTCAGACCAGTAGTTTGCAGACAATGCCAATTATTTACATTAACTATGATATTAATAGCATGTTACCATATTATGTGGTGATTTGACATTGCAATATATCGGTAATTTGGTGAATCTTATTTCTGCTGATTTTTATTACATTATATCAGCATAAATATCGTACATAACATAATGCTCAGATCTTCTGAGTTATGGCTGGCGTAACCTATATCTGTGATGACATATTGTCATATTTCATAATTAAGGAAATTGAGGGTAACAAATTAGGAGTAACGAGATATAGGAATAAATATTTGTTACCTTGTGATTTATTCATATTTAAGTGACATTTCACTAATATTTTTTGCCTGGAACTTCTGCCACACCCTCTCTGATATAAATAAATGGGGGTTACTCAGGGTGCCGTTTTCATAAATAATATATGGCAAAATGGACAGGCGATGCATCTTTCCTGAGACACTTCTAAGTGAGGTCAAAGGTCATGGTGTCGCTCGGAGGAATGTTCGCCCTTGGAACATGGTGGGGGAAAATGAAAAGTGCTTTGTTATGACTCCACAATTCCTCTTGATAAATTACACAGAGAATTGTTCAGATATTGGCTAACAGCAGCTAAAACCATGCAGTGAACACAGCTTAGTGGATAACATCAGATTCCTTAATCACAGAGAGCTGAATCAGCCTGGATACCTGGGACAATTAGTGGTGAAAACAGGCAGGGATGGAGCATGGCTTTTATTTCAACATCAATAGCAGATGCTAGAAGCAATTGGACAGGACTTGACTAATTGCTCGAGATAACTCTGGATTGTGATGCTCTCCCAACCTCTGTTGATGTCTCTGCTGCTGAGGCAGAAGTGATGAATTGGTCCAAGACCTGACAGTGTCACTTCTTGAGAAAGATGGATGATTTTTTTTTTAATAGTGCTAACATCAGTGTGATATTTTTTCAGTGAAAATTTTAATTTCTAACAAATACCAACTATACTATACATAAACTCATAACAGGAAAGTGTCATATAAGTATACCTAGAGCCTGCATTTCACACATTACAACGATATATTTCTTTCCTTTATGCCACCTGGAAATATGCAGGTTTAAAAGGAAATATAAATATATGTGTATATACTGGAAAATAATATTGTGTATCGGTCAGATTTAGCGTGGAAAGGCATAGCATAGGGTGTTTGTGGACAAAATATTAGATTATAAATGCATGAAAATGTCCACTTATTTGACATGAGGTTATTGAATGTTTTATAAGTATATGTTGGAGTAATAAAAAATGGTAGCTCGGCTAATACTGTGAGTGTAGATTTGAGGAGAAAAAAAATCAGTTAAATTTTCTCTGCATTTGTCTTAATACTTTTTTTTAATAACATGTATTTGACAGTGATTTAATAAAACAATTTTTTTAATACCATGTATTTATTACAGGGATTTAATAAGAAAAAACTACATTTATTTGTTTTACCCATGAACCTGGTGCGGTTTAGGTAGTTGAAACTTCAGGGTGACAAGACACGTTTCTCACTCTCCAGTGGGGCGTGAAGTGTGGTGGGTAATTTGAGTAACCCCAAGACTAATACTTAATGAATATTCAACCCCAAAGAGACGTAAAAAGGGCATTTGCATAAAAATGGGGGAGGGGTAAAAGGGGAAACGTGTACCAATGGGGTGATGGGATAGGTCTATGTGATCTGATTGGTCAAAGAGTCCACTCAAAGGGGTGACCATTGCAGAAAGGGTTCAGAAGTGACCAAGGTTGTTGGCCAACTGAAGTCTAGTAGCACGTTAGACCTGTTGATAGTTTACTTAATTTAAGGCTATAATTAGGCAACAAGAGTCCCCAAAAATAAGGTATTTTAGCAGTATTAATAAAGAAAACCAATAAATACTCCCATGCAAGTGATGCTATCCAAAAGAAACCAAACTTAAAAGATAAAAGTTGTAGCATATAATGCATTACTGTAAGGTCAGTATTTTGTAAAACTTTGAGAAAAAAAAGATGTCAGTAAAAAACGATTTAAAATGGGTAAAAAGATTTTGGGGGAAAGAATAGTGCCTTGAGGCTGTGATTTTTAAACGTGTGGCAGTTCTTTGTGGTACCTCATCAGTGAAAAATCTGAGTGGGGTAAAATATAAATGACGTAAATAAGAGGGTAACAGATGCAAGATTGATCATCTGTCAGCCTCTAACAGCTACCTGTGACCCCAAGGGGACCCTGGCCCCCATTGAATATGCATTTTTCAAAAGCTCTGACTTCAAATAAAGGAATTGCTTCAGGTGCTGGATCTCCAAATGACAGGCTTGTGATATGAAATTAACTCCTGTATGCCAAAGTTCATGGGAAGGGGCAGGACAAAATTGCTGAAATTATGTGCCTACAGTTTGCATTTTATTATTGGATAATAGAAGTATGTACTCGGTGTAGATAAACATGTGATTTTATGTATTTGCAAAGAGGTGATTTGTCATGGGGAAAATACATATATGGTTATAATAATTAAGGTCTGGTGGTAATATAAATTAATCTTCTGCTTCAAAAGCATTCTATTGCATTTCCACAAATATATAATTTGTGTTACACTGAAATGTTTGATAGAAACCAATGGTAGGAACGAATTATCCCCAAATCAATCAGCTCTCTCCATTTCCCCCTCAAGTGACAAGTAAATTCTAGGTTTTGGGGCAGGATCAGTTGCCCATACATCAAAGGGGTTCCTGATCACTCACTAGGGGCAGGACAGCTGATGGGTGTTTAATGTATCAGTTTCAACCCTCTGCCTTACAGTATAAAGCCATTAGAGCAATTTTCATAGCTCCAGTTGCTTAATTACACAATGACTTCAAGGTAAAATGGGAGGCATGTGTTATTCTATGTAGTTTGTTTTGTGATTCTGTGGAGATATTTTGCAATTTTTCTGTGAATTTTAGACCCATCCAAGCTTGTTATTATACTGTTGTTGTGTGTGCTCGAATTTGTCTCTGCCTGGCATATGTTGTTATAGCCAAGAGCAGTTGTATCTAAGTATTAGGTTCCAATAACGAAGTAGTAATTTCAAGGTTTGTTTCACCTGGATAGTTTTCTTCTGTCTATATTAATAATTATGTAAAGTACAGGGGACACAAATTCGTCATTGTGAACTAAAATATTTGTTCCCCTGTGATATGGGTGATATTTAATGATAATCAACACACTCTCTTACCTAACATATTGAAGGTAATATAATTGAAACACTTGGCTGGGGTGTAATGTTTGTGACTCAGGCAATGTAATTCAGCAAACACCTTTTTTCATGCTTTAACTGACGAATTTTATGAAATCAAGCAAATAGAGCCTTCATTTCTTACACTAATTCAGAGTTTAAAATCCATATAATACAATCATTATAGTTTTTTAGTAAAACCTCATAGCATAATGCCAACAATTGCCAATTCAAAACTTATATTTTGATGGGGGTGTTATTTACCCCAATGCGCATGCGCCGTCAGTCTTACACCTACTGCCCTCTGGCGTCGTCTGTGTGAACTGGACATTCCTTCACCCCAAAAGGAATCCACTTTTTTTGTCTGTGTAGTACAGTTTTAAACACGACTCTATTATTGACCTGTCACTGTAACAGAGGGTCTACCTGACAGCTACAGGGTAATTAAGTGAAAATTATAGGCCCTGTTATTAGACCTTTATTAAGTTAGGTCCATTCTTCCTCTTGTACAGAAAAAGGTCATGCTGTAATTGAGTTTTCTGTAGGTCAAAGGCCATCAGTTTTACCATGCAACGAAGGTTCCCCATTATTTCTATTGAATTATCTATTGGGTTTATAAATTACTGCATAACCCCCATAATAGTGTCTGACATGAAATCTAAAAATAGCAGGAAACTCTTGAAATACAGATGTTCCATCGAAGTCTGAATTTAAGTTGAGGATTTGATGCCCAATACAATGTATACGTCTCAAAATACACTGTATACATCTCTACGTCTCTACATACACAGCTTTTGGCAGCGTGGAATGTTTGAAACCCAATGAAATAACTGTTAATTTAGCAGATCGGATAAGTTGCCATCTAAAAATCTACATGCCGATTATTGCACTTCATATTATTGATACAGCATTCAACAAATAGGCAAGAGCGGCTCTGATATGTTGCACCTTCATGATATTCTGAGAAACAATTCCAATCCGATCTTTTGATATGGCAACAGAATAACTATTAATTCACTCATTATGGTTGTTGATGACGTAATAATGACGTAATTGTTCTCTTTTTAAAGGGCCAGAGAGGAAACGTGGGCGCCAGACGTACACGCGCTACCAAACGTTGGAACTGGAGAAAGAATTTCACTTCAACCGATACCTGACCAGGAGGAGGCGAATAGAGATTGCCCACTCCCTGTGTCTGACAGAACGCCAAATAAAAATATGGTTCCAAAACAGGCGAATGAAATGGAAGAAGGAAAATAAAATAGTGGACAATGGGCCTCCCATGCATGGATGCAGGGGCCTGCCAGATGAACTGGCCAAGATGAGTCACCTCATGAACTGATGACGTCGTCACAGGTATTAGTGACGTCACAAACTCAACAACAACAACCAGCAGCAGTGACGAGATGCTGCTCCAGCTACTGCTGCTGCTGCTGCTGCTTCTGTTGATAACAAATGCTCGGTCCATAGCGACAAAAATAAATACAGAGTTACATGATGAAAAAAAATAGAACTCTTATCAGCCCTTAAATAACTCTTCCTTGACTTTTGACATAATGGAGAGAGAATTTCTTTAAGAGAGTGCAAAGTTACATAACCTTATGTCGGATCTCATAATGGCTGATTTGAGCTGCCCTAGTTCTTGTAATATGGACACTCATAGTTGTTCAGTTCCTGTGCTTTTTTGTGGGGGAAGTTTCTGTTTAAAGCTTCAAACGTATAATTCGTCCTAATTCTTAACTTACTTTGAAAATTTCTTGGGGAAAAAAAAGTCACGACAATTGCAAATGAAAAGTAAAAGAAAAAAGACTTTAAATTATCTCATTTTAGGAGAAGAAGAAAAATAAGAAAAAAAGTTATACAGTCGACTTGGAATTGACTTTAAAAAATGTTATGCCATTTTAGGAATTGTTGGGTCCTGCCATGCAATGGTGTCGGACATTTTTTTTATTACTTTTATGAATTTGAATAATCTGATTGTATTTTAATCTACCTTTGAAAGGTTTCGTGTTTTAAACGCAATACAAAGAAAAAGGGTAACTATATGAAGGGTAATTTAGCATTGACTGCTTTCAATGCAAAGTGGTAAATTTGTCAAATTGTGGAGAGATTTTATATATGCTCTTTTTATTAATTTCTTGTGATTTTAACCACTTTACGTACACTTCTTAACTATATACTCAACTATATTTATTTTCGTATATGAAAAACAAAGGGTAAATGTATTAATGACAAAACTGTTAACTTGTGGCTTGTTATATGTAGTTGTGTGAAATATTGAAGTGTAATAACTATAATTGAGCATAAATATTATCGTCATGGTAACGTATTGTATGTTGGAATTGCCCGTGTAATGTCTGGCCTAGTTATGAAATTATAATGTTAAAAATATAACCACTAATATACCGTGAAAAGTTTAAGTCGATCCATGAAGTAGCTTATATAGACCCTCAGGTAGATAGAAGATAATTGTCAGTGAAATTTGTAATTATGGTGATTGTATAATATTATCGAATTGGTTATGTTTTTTTTGTGAGATTGTGAAGAATATTATGATATAGGATAGTGTTATTAAGGAACCTAACAGTCTAAACGTGATAGCCATGTATACAAGTGTTCTCACAGTTGTCTGGAGACGAACTAGAATAGTTACAGTAGTGATAGACAGTCGAATTTGTGACATGTCTGTGATATCTTAGCAGTGGGCAGAATGGCCAGTTTTCACTGGCATTTCATTAGGTAAGCATGGTTTTATGGTTTCACAACGGTAATACCACGTCCATATAAATATTTAATAATGTGATGATCGTGTAATTTATACATTAAATGAACAAATCCGTCTAAGACTACAAAAAAGATGTATATTTTAAGGAACAGGGTTTGTGGAGAAATGTGCTTAGTCTTTTAGGGAGGAAGATATAGTCCAACTCTGAATGGAAGTTAAACATTTAAACAAAAAACTTGCGTATTAAACATGTAGGAGTAGACTTCAAAGAGTTTTGTGTTTTTGTGAGATATTTCATATCTGTATGTACAATTTCTGCACCATCGAAATTCATTCAAACTTGCTGTAACACTGCGCCAAAGTCTCAATGTAACCTAAAACTAAATTGTTGATTTCGGGTAAGTTCAATATAATGATTTACTAAGCGTGTCCACGTGCCCTAATATGGGTCAAGATTGTTAGCAACAAGCTTGACCTTTCGTTTGACCTCTAGGTGACATATGAGGTCAGCAAATGGCCCAAGGTCAAGGGGCGGATTAGGACAAACAAGATGTTTGATAACCAATCTAGTAAATCTCAAAGCTGTATCAAACAGCCCCGTGGGTGGGAAGGGGGTTGGGGCAAGGACTCAGGGGGAGGGGGTGAACTGTTTACCCTAATGGCAGAAGTTATGATGTCCAATGTTGACAGTTGGTGCTGTTGTTAGGTCTGTTTTGTTGACGGTTGTTGTCCAAATTCTGCCAGATGGTCTGTTCCTGGAAGCTGTTAGTGGCACTGCATTTATGTCTGTTGGTTCATGGAGACTCTTGTCTCAATGGTTGGTTGAAGGTCTCTGTATTCTATTGAAAAAGTTAATACAATCAAGAATACCTTTTCAGTGAAATGCAATTTAATACATTCATTTCTGGGACAATTTAGGCTTGTTGTGGTAAAAAAAACTGAACTAAACGTTCCTGGCACTCTATACTTCTCATATTATTTCTGACATGCATGTTTTTCTGGCCTGTCTGTTATTGTGTTGAGCTGAGGTGAAATAGGTTATATCAATCTTGAAATATTATTTCTTTGGTTAAGCCTAAACATTTCTGGGGCAATGAATCTATGTTTGGTGAAACTTTTCAATTTCCTTATGTTTCTGACACTGCATATTTCCTAATATTAAATCTCTCCATGTTATATTTTGGTCTCGAAATATTGTGATATAGTTAGTTCAGTTTGGCACATGTGTAGGACTATATATATTGGAATAGGTTTTGCCCACCAAATTCTTGCACACATGTCTTACAATTGCAACCCAAATATACATTACAACAGGGGTTTCTGAAACGTTTTAGGGTGTTTCTTCAAACCCTTTTACCCCAGCTTGTAAACTGTCTTCTTGTGTCCCTATAGATACGGAAGATTTTCACAACCCTTTATTCAATGTTATTGATTACCAGAAGGGCATATGTGTTGCTCTCAGGTCAAGGTCGTTCGACTAACTAGGTCACTGATTCCAATTATAGAGTTGCATGATTCCTGCCATCAAGTCTGAGATTGCTAGAACCTCATTGTCACACTGCACAGATTGTGGTTTTGAGGCGTCACAGAGATGCGACAAAGGTGTTGGATTCCTGTGATGATGGTGGGAACCAAAACCTGTCCTAATGGTGTGAGTCAGAACATCTTGTTGTTCTCTGATGAGTGAGAAAAAAGGTGGATCTTGGGAAAGAATAAAGGTGGTGCATAATACTTGTCTTGCATGATTTGTTTGTGTGTGTGTGTGTGTGTGTGAAGTAGTGTTTGTGGTATGCCGAATGTGATTCTTGTAATATATATTACATCAATCGTTATAATTTTGGTAATAAGTGATTACAGTGTGGTGGTGGTGTTGTTGACATTTTTATTGGCTTACTGATTTTTTCCCCCTTATCTTGTATCTATTTTCATTAGTCTCACTATGCATTTATTAGAATTTTAGTTGCTTTTGCCATCCCTTTTTGGTTTTTATTGTGCTTTGTAGAAAGTAGTTTTGCAGTCCTTTGACTGGAAGAAAAGAAGACGAAATGAAGGAAGGAATCAAGGAAGGAAGAAGGAAGAAAAGGAAGACAAAAAGGGGTTACCATGCACCCTGTAGAACCGAGCTTGTTGTGATTCAGTACCACAGGCCGGTTACACATGGTTCATGGGATCTTTGAAGTTCTACAAGATTATGCAACTTCACCCAATAAGGACAATATAATTGATGTATAATTGATGTTAGTAGTGTTATAATTAGTATATAAGTACAGTATATCCTCAAAATTAAGACTACTAAGAATTACCTCACATTAAAACTCCTATTTTAGGACCACTATCCTACATACACAAATTATGATTACGATTTCAAAAACTTCCAGCTTAAATTCCACTTCGTTATTAAGGACACAAATCAGTACATCCAAAAATGGTCTTAATTATGAGGTCCACTGTATTTGTTATTATAATATTAGTATTATTTGAGGTGTACAAATTCACTGCTTATACCATGGAGCCACCACAACTGGTGGCTCCATGCTTATACATAAGTGTCTTCTTTGTGCTTCTACCCAAGAAATTAGACTTTTTCAATTGATACCTGGCTTCTTTCTATTTTCTTCTTCTTTTTTTTTCAATAGATATCTGGCTCTGTAATAGGATAGATTTTCGCATATTCTGAACTCTCTTTGTAACCACAGTTGGGTAATGCATTATATCTCAATTCAAAGCATACATAAATAAAAAAGGGTTTGCGAGTAAACATTGGACAGTTGGACAGTAGTTCATAAACAACTCGCCAACAAGCCCCTGAAATAAATAGTGGGGAATTTCAGATAGGATGTTGGGTATGTTTTCATAAAAATACAGGCCATGCATGTGTCAAAATATTATTTATGACCTGGTAGGAGGTCAAAAATATGGGTCAATTTTACATATGTGTCATGAGGATGATTATATTTTTGCACTGGGAAGTTACTCTTATTTTTCTATGTTAAACAGGATTGTCGCTTTTGATGGTTGTCCTTGCTATTTCTGGACTTTTTCTTCGGTGTGTAGTTTGGTGCATAGTTACACATATGTCCTATAATGACCAGTATTTTTGCGGACCTTGTTTGTTGCTTCTGCTTATGTAGAATTTGCATGTCATAGGCAATAATTCGTTGCTGCACAATTAGCCAATGGCTAGGAACCTACTAGGAATCTCCCAGTAGCCGGCGGAGACCACTAGGTCTGATTCCAAAGGCTTAATGCAGTCCAATTGGCAATTCGAGGCACGATTCTTGCTCAGCCATAGAATTAACCAGTCCATTTGCCCTAACTAATGCATTTCCCTCAATGTGAGTAGGCTGTTTGCCTCAGTCCACAGAAAAAACAAATCCTTAAAACCGTAAACAAAAGACGAAATGTGTGGGAATCGAGTGTAAATAATATGTTACAGACGTGTATGGATGTTGCATTAAATATTGGCACGTGTTACAGCAAGTATAGTGAAGTGTACATAGGTGAAATGACAAGAAAACCGTTACAAAAGAGATACAACGTTGCTCCAGTTGTCGATGACACAGAATTCGCTTGAAGAATGTAAGCTGCGCTCCGATTGGTCCGTTGCCAGAGGTCACGCGCATCTCATTAGCCTGACCCGCTTAGAGGTCACTGGCGGCGTTTTGCAAATGGCGGACTAGCTGAGCAGATTTTTGGGCCGTTCTCAACGAAATCAGGGGAGATATTAGGAGCTATTTATCATGGCCAGTGTCATTAGATTTTGCTAATGCGGATCTTGCCTCTCCTGTGCACTGCAGGTGATTATATTATGAACATAAGCCCCTCAGCTTATGTTAATGCTGCCTGAGCGTGTATTAGGGCATTCAGGCTCATCAGTGCAAATGAGATGATATCTGTAACCTCTAAAATAATATCACATAGCCCCCTTTACAATAATATGGAATGATGCGGATAAATTTTCTTAACCAGGGGAAAACAGAGAACACCACACAGAGCATACACCACCCAATGTGACAAATGTTTGGGGTCAAAGGTCAGGCCAGCAGATGACCCAAGTCATGTGACTGAGTGTGACCCTAAATATCCAGGGTCCCCATCATTATCAGTTCATCCAATTATGTACAAGAAACTTGGCAGTGTTTCTATGGAAACTAAATGATTAGTACTTATTTTCACCTTCACCTAAGCGACCTAGCATTCGTCAACAATAGATACGTCATCTTCACGAAAGTGACAGTTCGTTATTTCACTAACTTTCCTTTTGCTTTTTCTGAAGATTGGAAATGTGATATTCTCTTTATGATATATTTTGCATCATGACTTGTGTTTTGGTATACTTTTTTTAAATATTTCCCGGTGTTTACCTTTTTTTTTAAATAAAAATAAAAATAAAACAACAACCAATGGAAAATGGACTAAAATATCCTATCCATATTATTTGAATTTCTTGATCATTTTCAAAACTTCCCATTCATACAATCAACTGATTCAATAATATAAATCTGAATTGCAAAAATTTAATTTTAATAGCAACCCCATTAATTCTATTTATTCATTTATTTCCCAATCAGTTGTGTGATTCTTGTAATTTCCTTGCAACTTTATTCTTTTTCTATCTTAGGATCAGCTTCTTAAGGATCAGCTGTCGGTTTGTCCTTGTAGGCTTACCTGAGTGACACCAGGTGTCAGTTTATCCATTCTGTGCAGACTCACACAGACACGAAATCCCTAGTTTCCATGGTTATAGGAACACCTTGATTTTGAAACTTTGCCTGCTGATGCTCCCCCCCCCCCCCCACTCCCCCAAACCTTCTGCTCAAAGATGCCCTAGGGTCTAGGCTTGCTGTCATGAAACACATTCGTTGGGGAGCTGAATCAAAGTCACTCTCCAAGTTTCAAGGACGCCACAGAATTTTTTGCAAGGTATCACACTTCCAGGAAACTTATTTAACATGAAACCCCGCGATTGCCCGTCCTTCTGCCACCCCCCCCCCCCCTCTTCACCAAAAGCTCCCCCCACCCCCTTCGTCAGCATTTTTCTTATGCAAGAAATTCAAGCATTGGTCTTATTGTATGTTATTAATTGATGAATGCTTTACAAGAACTACTTTTTTGGTAATTGCTGATTTTTTTCATTACTTTATACACTTATTCACCCAGAAACAGAAATTATTTGTTTTGCCTTGTAACACTGAATATATCTGATAAACTTTTAGCCACCCTGACAAATCAACTGCTGCAGGGGAGTATGCTTTTAGCTTGTTTTAGTGCTTGCTCATAAACAGTGCACAAAACAGAATTGAAAGTATGTTATAAAAAAAAAAAAATAAAGTAAGAAATAATAATCGAATAGAATTTATTTGATCTCTGCAACCCGAAGGTTGAATTATGAGCGAAAAGACATTAGTTTACATGTATAGAAAATAATCACAAATGGTATCATAAAATTATGTATTTAATGTAAAAACTAATAAATAAACTTTAAGAAATTAAAGTTAAAAGGACAAAAATTTTGTAAATTAATTTAGGTATCAAAACAGAAAGAAAGAAGAAAGAAAATATTTTTAAAAGGATGAACGAGAAATCGTTTTTTCTAGCTGATAAGGTATAATCTGCATTATTTGACATAGGTCAAAGCATGGAGTCATAAGCATTCCATGGTCAAAGTTGCTTGTACCAGTGATACCAGTACTATTTTAGAATAAGCCCCTTCTTTTGACATGAGAGAGTGCCTTGTTACAACAAATTGGTGTCGACTTTCAAATCATGCAATTTGGCAAACTTGGCAGGAGCTGATTCTTGTGATACATGCAGCAAAGTCTCTGCAAACTAGTAAGAGACCTTGCCTTGGGGCCAAACCTAGAATCACGTGAATTGTGACATTTTGTGCTTTCGCCAGCATGGATGACATGCTTTTCTCGAAGGTTAGTTGCCATGGAAACAGTGACTTTCTGCTCTTCTGGTGTTACCCATGTGTTTTCAGCAGCCAATGTGGCTCTATCATGTTTTCCTGAGGTTTTAACCACGTTTTTCTACCAAGAAGAACAAGGTCATATTGGCTGAGTGACGCCATGGTGTGTGTTGGCTTAATTGCTTCAAACATGTTAAATAGTGTTTACTAATTATTCTGTAAAATATGAGGATTTTGTTATTTTGATGTAACATAACCACCAATGATTCTAAGTTCATTTGGTAGACCATTTAACCCAAGATTAGTTTATTACAATACCTTAAATATTTACTTTACATAATTTTGACTCATTTACAATTCTTCATACAAATAACTAATTTGAGACAACCCATCATTAGCAACCAACTATACAAGTTATCATAGTAAACGATTTCGAAATATGAGATGAGTTATATATATTGCTATGCATGGTGTAATGGATCTACACTATGCATAGCAATATAAAACTCATCTAGCCATCACTTTCAGCATTAATACTATTAATATAACCGATATTACTACGTAAAATGACCTGTAAATATCCTATTTTGGGGCATAACCCTCAATTGTAAGAGAAAACAATATATTGATCCCAAGTGACTTGTGGTGTATGTTGTAAGTGTCAATGTTATCAAAGGCATCTCTCCAACAGATGACTTGTGCTTCCCTGTGGGAGATGGTCAGATCGTCCATGAATTTCCAATGGTCAAATCGGCCACAGTTTGCTTGATATCAACATGGCCCTTCTTCCAACATTGACACTGCTAATCTCGAGGGGTAAAACCCCTAATCTTTTCACACCCCTGAGTGCTATAAAGTGTGGGACAAAAATTACTTCTGAAATCATCCAAAATTATCTCCCTATTTGCAAGACTACCCCCTGTACTTTTACCCCGAAGGAGGGCAAATGAAACAAAGAAAAGGGTAAAAATTCAGACCCCTATCAGTAGCCACCCCTTGCCCCAGGGTAGAATAAGAAATTTGACTGTAATCAGGATTAAGGCAGAGCTTCAAATGACCAGGGTACTTACTACTGGGGGTGAAGGGGGGGGGGGGGTAATTGTGAGGGGGAGGGGCGATCATCAACCTAAGCAGAAAAGAACAATCATCAAAAATCATTTAAATAACATTTGAACATCTGCACAAGAAATTTATCTTCAATGGTCATTACTATGTAATTCTTTTTATATTCAAAATTGTACAATATAACTCAGTCCATCTCAGTCAAGCTGAGAAAAAAAGAAGATGAATAGTAGGCTTATGTATGGTTATGTTTCACACACATAAATTAGATTCTTTGTGATTTTCAAAACTAATTGTGTGTTCATGTTTCCTACATTGCTTATATAGTAGCATGGAATGTTTAATATATTTCTGGAAAGAATTATACAGAAATTTATGATATCCATCATAATGGGCATTTATAGGAGAAGTAGTACATAAGTAGTTCGATTTGGGCTTTGAGCTTTCAATAATTATAAGTGTTCTAAATGGTATCACAAAAAAGCAACACTAATAATTTTTACCTTGGTCCCTGTTTTTTTACCAACAAATATTCTTTACCCACAAACACGAAATCACATATCATGACAATATTTTATTTATTTACCTTTCTACTCATACATCAGAGGTGAATGACCTAGCAAACCGAGAGTGACTGACCTCGTGAGGTCCCTTATATAGGTCAGGTGAGGTCATAGGGGTTGGGGTGCCCTAGTGCTCTTGTGCAATGACCCCCATTTCTTACTAGCTTCATTGGTATTCACTGTTTTACCATCTATGCGCATTATTTATAAAGGATCTCATTACCCCTATTCTATATGGCCAATCACTACAGGCCCCTGATTTACTGGGCCCGGATAATCCGGCTGCCTACTTAATGGCCCAAGTCCAGGTGTCCAGTTGAATGTCCAGTCTTGTCCACCTCGCCTTAATTGACCCTTAACTGGACTGGTCACTTGCCCACAGGTGCTGGGGTTGTTATATATGCGATTGCACAACTCTTTGGAATAGTAGATGAGGTTTTATTTTGGATTTTTTGGTTGATAATGAGGTTGAAACTTTTCATCAAAATATTTCAAAAATGTAATTCCCAAATGTTCAGTATTAGGTTTACATAACAGGATATGAAATGTAAATACAGAATTTAACTGGAGGGCTCGCATAATTTATTGATAATAGTAATATTTCACAAGAGAAAGTTCGCAAAATGCAAGCACCTATTGGAATTTCGTTTCACTTAGTCTCAGTGAAATTGAGGACTTCCCACACAGTTTTCTTTTGTTTTTCTTTTTGGGAAGGGGGGGGGGGGAGGTGGGGATGGGGAGGCTATAGATTTAGCCTGTCATGGTGTACCTTCTTTTTTTTTGCATCTTGTCTGTCTAAAATCACCCCACCATCCATTGCCCTTGGCCTGGAGATGGCGCTGATGTGTCAACTCTCTCTTAGCAACCACTACACCCCATTGGAGAGTGCCTAGCAACGGACTGTCTACACCCTGGTGACCTCGTTGGGTCAAAAGTCGCCTGTCCAGCATTGTTCAGAACTGTTGTCTGCAATCGGAGATGGGGAGGGGGGAGTTGTTTGCCCTTCCCAACTAAATTCTTGGCTTCTGCACAACCCCTGCAGTGCCCACACATAGGGCGATTACCCAAACCCTGCCCTCACAAGCTAGAGGTCACTGGGTTCAAATTTCATACCACGTGACATCCGTCATACCATAAAAGGTCATTGACAGGATGAAATGAGGAATAAACTGGACTAGAGACCCCTAGCGGGACCTCACCCAGTGTGTGACACCCCATTTTCACAGCTCCACCTACTTCCTGTAGATTGCTGAACAAATAGTTCCTCGCGGAGTCATCAGAGGTCATCCTATGTGACCTTGAGGTCATAACGAGGTCACATGACACAACATCCATCCTATCTCTCTTTACCACACAATAATGAGCGTATCCCAAAATGCAACTGACCTCCGCCTTCCCGGCATGCTTTGTTGCTATCCCAGCATGCTTTTGACCCTTTCTTTCACTCACCCAATGACCTGCCCGCATTGCTTTTGTTAGGTTACTCGCTGGAGTCCAGAGAGCAGAACGACTTAATCTTTAATTACTGTGATGTATGTCCATATTTATACAAGGATGGACCGACAGACAGCTAGACAGACAGACAGACAGACAGACTCACAGAAATCAAGCCACAATTCAGACGGACACACAATGGATAGGTAGACATAATATATCCCCCTTTTCCTCAAATTATACTTGTATTTAACGAAATTTCGTGAACTTGTTAGCATCATGGTGACAGACATATAACAGGCACTCTGTCTGTCACGTGGCTGTTACATGTTCATCATCAAATACGAATTACTGGCAGTTAGGTCTCTGCACATTACATGTTTTGACGACATTTATTCGCTTGAAATTTAGCACCTGTCTGTGTTGATTTATCCAAGATTTATCCAAGTAACGCATGTGAATATTAGATTTGTCAATAATTTGTTACACTCATTTTGTTAAATGTAATAAAAGTGAATATTCAATTAGTATTTTTAATATTTTTCTAATTTCGAAAATCACAATATAAGGTCTACACACTATTTTTTATTTATGTATGTATTCATTTTGCACTTTCAACCATAATTTCGTTTTAAAGACAATTCCAGGAAGCGGACAAAACAATTAATAAATTGCATAACATTTTGATTGGTAAACATTCAGAATGCTGCATAACTGTCTGTAAAGGTCATTCAACTGCAGAAACATTCCTGATCAATATTTATGTACTGGACATTTATAAAGAACAAAGAAGATAAGATAACATCTATCTACCTACCTACCTACCTATCTATCTATCTATCTATCTCCATTTCCTCTAAACTTAATTGTTTGAGCTCCTTTTCTAGACCTTCCCTTCTGTCAGATGCAAAATTCATGGAAAAGCAATTAAATTTTCAGCTGTTCTAAATCCCACTGGGTTGAGCAAATGCGACTTCAAACACACAAATAGTTGCTTGGCCAAATGGCAGAGTCACAGAATAAAGCAACCTTTTTTTTCCTTTTCAACATAACACCCTTTTGCTTCAAATTCATCTGTTAATTTGGGAGTAAGTATGGGTTTTTGAAAAATTCTTATTAAAAATATATTCATAGATTAAATAATTAGTTAAATAGCTTTTTTATTTTCACTGTGAGTATCTGAATGCAATTTTACTGTTTTGTTGATGCTTCAGAAAACGAAGCTAGCATATAAATCATAAATTAGACTCATATAGTCATCTTGTTTATTCATCATTTATTTATTTCAAATATAATTTAAAACCAGAATTATAAAATTCAGTCATAGCTCTATTTCAAATAGTTCCTGAAACAACAACGAACGTAGAATAGGTATAGTTCTATGATGGTAGCAAAAATCATCAAATAGTTTTATTTCTTTTTTTTTTTTGGTAATGGTCAACACCATAACAAGTTACTAAGGATTGTCCGAGCGAGCAGTCTACTAACACACCCCCCCCCCCCCCCCCCAATCTCTTCCAAACCCATGCTCCGTTGCTATGGAAATTGGTTTTCATCTCACGACTTGCTTTACATGAACCAATCGAAAGAAGGGATTTCCCAAGAGCACGTGCTGCTACGTCATAGGAATCCCGACTTGATCTTCTGCCTCCAAAAGAAGAGAGTTCCTATTGAGCCAGCCAATGGTCTAAAAGCTATTCAATGAAGCACGCGCTAGGATGCTGTATGTTGCTGATAACTTTACCAAGGAAACCTGGTTTAATAAGGTTTTTATTAAGATTTATAAAGTAGGGATATTATAAGCATAAACTATAGTGAAGCCCAGACATCATAGATAGATCTAATAAGTAAGTGTATAAGTAAAATCCTCTGAAAATATCATATATATATATATATATATATCAATGTCTCAATGCTAGTGGTTTGAAGCTTAGTCAGCTTATATGACCAGCTGTCAGAGGCAGACGTAATGATGAGATTATAAGACTTGTAGTGTATAGAAATGTCTTGGGTATTTGACTAGCCTGAGATAACATGAATCCAATATATAATGGTAATAAAAGTATAGTGAAGTTTTAACCACAGAGTTAAACAATTTACCTCGATTTATGCGCTGTTTTTTTATTTGCCTATTTTTGTCTATATTTTCATTTGCCTATTTTAGTCTGTATTTTCATTGTCTGTATTTTCATTTGCTTATTTTTGTCAATTTTGTGTTCCTGCCTGTCTGTCTCACTTTGCTGTCTTTGCATAATATATCTAAAATCCAAAATAAAGATAGGATTTTACTGAAACATACAACTAGTGCATAAAATCCTGAAACATACAACTAGTGCAGAGGTAATTTAATGTGTCCAAATATTTTATGTAATATAACAATGTATGGGAAAGCAATTTGTTACACATAAATAGCCAGCTATATTTGCCAGAAATAACCAATCTAGCCCAGACAACATAAATTTGCAGGGACTTGCTTTTCTATCATGAAGGTTCAGCCATTCATACCACATTAATTCGGCCCGCGCTTGTCCATCAAGGGGGATTTTCTACCTGGGGGGGTCACTGCAGTACATTCTGATAGATGAGCCCTTGTTAGTGCCCCAAGTCATTCATATATGAGCGGTAAAGATGTTGATTAACCTTCAAAAATAACATTAATATAGTGATATAAGTTCAGTTAATTTAAATAAAAAATGTTTATATTTTACGATATATGTTTAAAATAGTTGTTATCTTTGTTTGGAATTTCAATGACAGGCAGAGCGATAAACTAGAACCAAACAAACAAAAAGTAAATGTTTGATTATGTGCCATCCCAATATTGGGCTTATATATCAACAGAATCATGGAGTCACTAGAGACTCCATGACAGAATTAAATTGCCTTAGCTAATGTCAATCCATTAACATCAATCCATTAACGTTTCCTAAGTAATATACTCTAAAGTCATCTATAATAGATTCAATTCTTTGCCAAAAATATTTTTGAGAAATATGATAACTATTGGTTGCTTTAGCACAAGTGAGAGTGCCCCCCCCCCCCTGGTTCATGGTGCCCCCAGCTCCTCCAAGGGGGGATCTGCCCCCTCAGATTGACGCAGGCAAGGGGATCCACAAAATGACAGGTCAGCTTTGGTCCTTACGAATTCACACCTACCCATTTCATGAAGGGCTTTACTCCCCTGCAGGCCTGGCCCTTGGCCGCCATCTTGGACGCCATCTTGGCCCCAGGCACATCCGGGTACTCGTGATAAGATTCCCTTGCCCCAAAAACGCATAATATCCCCCTGCCCCTGGTCCTCAATTGGGGATTATAACTTGTCAACTTCGATCCAATCTGAATTTGCCCCTGACCAGAATGTGGGATCATAGAGGAGGGGAAAAATAAACACACAAAAATATCACAGCCTTGTTTGATAAACAGGTAAATAGTTAATGATTTGTCGAAATAACGCAATCTATGACAAACACTGCAATAATTCATAGCAAGTGGAGTGTAATTGGAATTATTTAGCAAAACGAAAAAGTAGAATTATGAAATTTTAAATTGAAGTGAAATCTTACAAACAAATACGAATAAAAGTTAATGAAAAATTCAACCGCATGAAATGGATTGTTTTATTAAAGGGAAATTTGTATGGTACTGTAATATATTGTGCTGCATGGTATAACAATATTGTTTTCTTCTCATTGGCCTACACCACGGCAGACGTAATGATAGGATGGTAATAAATGGCATCGACATATTTAGCCTTCTGCCAATAATACAATTTCTTAAGTGGCCTAAATAATTGACAAATTTAACTTTAAAAATCCAGACGTTATGATGAGATAGTATTCGGAGTCCACACCATATAGCACATATTGTAACTGCTACCAATACTACCTCGAGGACAAACCGCTTAATCTTGCAATTCCACCTTTTTTTCTTCTCTTTCTTACCCCCAGTATACCTTGTAGATCTAAAAGATCCGAGTTGTATGTTTAAGGGGGTACGGAAGCCATACATCTAAGTCCTGTCAAAACGGGTCAGTGCAGAGGTTGCAGGGGATGCTATTTAGATTAGGCTCTAGGCTACCTGTTGACATTTAACTTGCTCTAATCTACAAGTGTCCATTTCTGCTATTGCCAGAATCATGCTAATTTAAGGACAACAAGAAGATAGGTAGATAGATAGATAGATAGATAGATATATAGATATATAGATAGAGAGACAGAGCGATAAATTGATAGCTCGATAGATAGATAGATAGATAGATAGATAGATGGATGGATGGATGGATATCAGATAGATAACTAGATGGATAGATAGATAGGATTTTTCTAATATACAGTTTTTAAGGATTTTTCAGTCTTCAAAGCTATGCCTTAAATTCAGTTATGCAATTTCTTAATTGTGTATTGTTTACCTATCATAGGTATTCAGCTCAATTAAAATGTAATGAAATGTTACACAATACTTTTAATTGACACACCCAGCTTGGAATTAGGTTTTTGCATTAGTGCTAAAAAGTTAAAAAAGAAGTAACTTAAATTTAAAAAGTTAATAACATCATAACTTATCTTATATTCGTTGTAGGCCAGAATAAAAACATACAGATTATTATTTATGTCACTGTTAAACTGTCCTGTTTTTTTGTTTTTTGCTTTAGCTTTGTCAGTTTTATTTTTCGGAAGTCTATTTTTCTCCATAATAGGTTGGGTGGTTCTACCTTATCACATTATTAGCCCTGTATTAGAAAACGAAATACTAGAACACACTAAATCTAGGGTCCGAAAAAGGCTAAAATACCATAAATATAGAGTTACAGAGCTAGCTAATCTATCAGAGGGCCAGGCCACCTTTTGTAGCATATCTGTACTTTTTCTTTGCTGAACCCAAATTCTGACATTGCAATCCCAGGAGATATGGGAGGGCTATTGATTTTTTTTGTCTGTCACGTATACCCAGTATGAGGTCCGCTTAGACCCAAGTATTGAATTGTCCAACTATTCCTTTTTAGGCTATTGCAATTATACAAAGTGAAATAAAGTCGTAGTTATATATTTATATTGTACAATTCTCTTATATTATTTTAGAGCTTTTTAGGAGAATCAAAACCCCTTTTATTATAGACAACACCCTATAAATAGGGTTACCCCAGGGGGGTCACATGATCTGCATTGATCAACATAAACTGCAATTCAATATTCTCCGGTTGATATTTTGCACAAACAGGTCCTGCCTCACAACATTGACCGCTTTAGATATAGGTCACATGGCTCCAGTTGACCAATCAATAACACTCAGTTTAAGTCCATTGGAGTTTCTGTTACTTTGATATGTAATTCTGAAATGAAATACAATAAAATAAAATTGAAAAAAAGACGATATGAACTGAAATTTGTCATTTAGTTGCAGCGAGGGCAATTTTAATAGGGAAACTCGAAATTGTTTTCTAATAATATTTTAATATTTACGAAGTATAATATTGGATGAAAGTGACCAGTACTTCTTAAGATTTATTTGACAAAATTAAGTTGAAACTACACCTATCCTATCCTGTCCTATCCTTTCCTATCCTCTTTCCTATCCTATATAACTTTGAAAGATAAAATGTTAATTTTATTGGTCCTATCCTATCCAATAATATCCTATCCCAAATAACTTTGAAAGAGAAAATGTTAAATTTATTGGTCCAATCCTATTCTATAATATCCTATCCCAAATAACTTTGAAAGAGAAAATGTTAGTTTTATTGTTCATGTCCTATCCTATCCTATCCCAGATAACTTTGAAAGAGAAAATGTTAGTTTTATTGTTCACGTCCTATCCTTTCCTATCCTATCCTATCTTATCTTATCCTATCCTATCCCAGATAACTTTGAAAGAGAAAATGTTAGTTTTATTGGTCAAATTTGCAGTGATCTCTTTTCAGCACGCAATCCTATGATAAGACCCGGGGCCTCCGTATCTATCCCACATTCTCTGTTCAGTCTTGGTTTAGTTTTAGCATCAATAATGACGAATTCCTTTTATAGTTATTGGGGCACAGCCAAGATTGATTAGGTCAAATTGATTGATTGGCCAAAAACATACAATTTGCTGAAGTTTCTGTACGTCTGTATAGAGAAGTGCTTTTAGTTTGTTTTTGTCTTTGCTTTTTTTTTTTTGCTTTTCCACGAAGTATAGAAATCGTTCATAATAATAAAAAGTTATAAACATGAAGAAATATATCTAAGCTGTAATTGTGGCATATTCCGTTAAAAAAAAAAATTCAACCAACATCGCCTAATGCAATGTTGAAAGTAAGTCGCTTTATTCGGACAAAAATATCTCCTGTGAATGAAAAAAAAAAAATCTGTTATAAAACTGCGTCCCGTATAGGTTTCCAACAGTCATGTATCCTCAAAACTGACATGCAAAAAGTGTAAGAATTAAAACAATATAACACAATCCAGTTTTGAAATTGGAAATCCAGACGTACACTTACTAAAAAAAAAAACAGACTACCCCTAGTCTGTGTTAAAAATCCTAGATGTCACTGGCAATTTAAAATTGTTGTTTTTCTGGCTGGCTGACTGACTAGAAAGCTCCATAACAAAAATGTCATAATGGAATAAACTGGGTGTATCCTATTATCTTGTCTGTTGTTCGCAGTTTGCTGGCAAGTTTAGTGGAGCACAAAAATTCGTTATTTTCCACAATGGGTTTGGTGAATTAGGAGCAGTTTTGGTTTCCATGGTATCCAGTTGAGTTCGTTCCACATAAAATGAAAGAAAATCCCCACTGATGTCCATTTATTGGGACTAAAAGTTTTCCCAATTGCTTAAAATGAATCCAGATTTAACAAACAAGGTTTAATATAAAACCCAGAAGCTTTTAGTCCTGCTGGTCCAGACTATGTGGATTGTAGGCTGGCAAAAACACAACTGTGCAAGCAGACTATGGGGCTGTGTAAAAATGCCCTGAGTAGCTATTTTGCCCCTCCAAAGTGCCCATAACTATTGGCTTTATACGTTTTCTGCCTCACCTTTGCCATAGATGGGCCATTCAGCTCATAAAGATATCAAGGATTCCCATAAAGGCCCTGGTGTACTCATAAATTCCCCTATCTAGGTCTCTAGCCCATCATATGCTATTATGTCACCATGACCCAGTTTTGTCAGCCCATTAATATCCTTTATGGGGTCGTAAATGCCAAGAATATAGGCCAACAAAAAGTAGCGAGTGTTTTTATTTGCCCCCAAATCAGCTGTTTTCTGTTTACATTGGCTACGGAGGCAGAACACAGCTGATACGTGCCTCCCAGGACCCAAAGCAAAGTGCTAAAGTGCAAATATTTAGTTATTACTTATGTAGTCGAACCTTAAATGTTATGTATACTTGCACACAAATAAAGAATAAAAAAGACACTACTGAAACTAGTATAATTATCAAACTTCTAAGAATATTACAAACTGAAGGAAAAATGATAGTTTACAGTATTTGGAATTCAGAAATTAAATTTGTCATATAAACATCCATGGCCTTTTAGGGACTTATCATATTATCGAATAAGACAAATAAATGAAAAAATATAAAAAAAAGAAAAAAAATGATATTCAAATTTCTGTGTCCTGGCATTCAAAATATTAAATTTTCATGTATTGGCTAACGTAAAAAGCTAGTACATTTGTTGCAATGTTGTTTCTCTGATTAATTTCAAATGAGCTTTAGATTATTCTAATCAGTTATTCTAATCAGTTCATTATTCTAATCTATACATTAGTACTTGTCACATCTATATCAGATATACACCTACACTATCAGAACTCTACACCCCATGTTATGAAGCGCAAGGGGTGAAATGAGGGGGCATAAATTGAGCTAAATGACGTGTAATAAAACCATCATAGTCCAGTTTATGGTTAGCAAGGGTGTGAGGACATCATCACTGGTGACCTGGGCAGAAAAGGGCATCAGATAGAATAGAGGTCATGACCTCTGGGAGGGTAACCTGGAAAGGGCACCTTCATCTGGTAAACCCCTTAGGTCTATGTCGGCTGCCCTTTCTGATTTTGTGACTTTCTAAGAGGGGGGGGGGGGGGGGGTCCGCCAAGTGACCAATTCGACCTTTTCTCAGTTACAAAAACTACTTGACCGCTGATCAGCTTCTAAGAAAAGTAGAAATTAAAAAAATATTACAGAATACTAACTGATCAGATAGCCACGGTAAGCATTTGTTTATTCTGATTTTAACATAACAAAACATAATATTATATAGTATTACATAGTATTACATTATATAACATAGCATTCTATGTTATGTAATGTAATGCCATATGGCATGAAATAACATAACACACATGGAGACAATCTTGAGTAAAGTCTCAATGCACAGCCAAACATTTTTCGCAGTTTCTTTGATATTTCCTTTTTGGGAATTTTATGCTTTCATGTATATATTTTTTCCCATAATATCCTAGCAAATACATTCTAATAGGTACCTAGATTTACTGGTGTCTTCTACGCTATCATTAACAAACAACAAATT
This sequence comes from Alitta virens, assembly GCA_932294295.1. Classification (NCBI taxonomy): domain Eukaryota; kingdom Metazoa; phylum Annelida; class Polychaeta; order Phyllodocida; family Nereididae; genus Alitta; species Alitta virens. Next base: position 23,912,658 of record OW028584.1, on the reverse strand, counting down.
AGGCTTTCAAGTTTGCATATCCTGCACTGTGAGTTCATAATATTGGCCAAAAAATGCCCCTGGGTGAGGGAAATTTTCCGATAAACAAAATGGCAAACGCTGACAGGTCAAGTGTGGGGAGTGATAAATAGATTTCCACCTTCAAATCCTACAACTACACATTCTGTCATTGTTCAAAATTTGGACCCTTGTCAACCTTCTGTGTCATATGACCACTGAGCATTCCTATTGGCCCAGAGCCAGCCAATCAGCATACAGCATTGTATGCGAGTCAGTTCTTTGTTTTGAGGTTTTAGGGGTCAACGATATTGTAGCTCATATACCCTTTGTTTGATAGATCCTTCAACGAAAATGATTTTCGTTTGTTTTTGTTATGACGAAATCATATATATTAATAATTAATAATCAAACACCAAAGGAAAGAATTGTATCTTCTTATTTTGGTGTTTGAACTATAAACGAAAAAATAATAATAATCTGGTTATTACACTTTCCTTACTCTGGATATGATAAATAATCTCCATTATGAGATGCAAAAAAACTCGAAATATGGATATAATATTATCATTACTATGTATATGTGTCTAAATATAAATGAACTATTTACTGCTCTGTGTTTCCATATAAGACATTCTAACCCTCTACCCACCTACCTACCTGGTATCTGTCTGTCTGTCTGTCTATCTATCTATCTATCTATCTATCTATCTATCTATCTATCTATTTCTATCTGTATTTTTATCTGTATTTCTATCTATCTATCTATCTATATGTCTGTCTATATGTCTATCTATATGTCTGTCTATATGTCTATCTATCTATCTATCTATCTATCTATCTATCTATCTATCTATGTAATTGCTTTAGCTGCAGGCTTGTTGGCATAGGATCATTCGCCTGCAGACCCTACGTCTTGTAATATACAATTGCACGCATGAAGGTTATTTGCGTGCGTCGTACCATGGAGTCTCTTGTGACTCCACGGTCGTACATTGCGCCACCGATGTCTCAGCTGGCTAATGACCCTGCAGTGTAAACAAACTAGAGAATATCCCAAGGAAATCTTGCAGTATTGTGTTTGCTGGTTTGCATCTCTGAAACAGATACGACTTCCGATTTCTTTCAAGAAGCAGACGAACTTTCAAAAGAACGTCTTTGATGACGTCATTTTGCCGCCAATCAAGGTCACGTGATGATCCGACTGCACGTGCAGCTGAGCACCTAACTCCGTGACTAGAGAGTCATCGATTTCTACTTAGGAGGCAGGAGAGTTGCTCTGGGGTGTGTTTAACCAGCAAAGAAAAGGACCAAAAAAAAAAGAAGAAGAAAAAAGCTGCTATACTCCACAAACTTGTGAACAGTCATGTTTACTTTGTAAAAGTCTGGAAAGGGGAGGAGGAGGGGGGGGGGGGGTTGAATTTGACAAACGTTGAAAGAAAAAAAGAGGGTTTGATAGTAAAATTTAAATAAAGGCTAGAAACAAACAAAATATAAATATAACGAGTACATTAAGAGTATTAGTAGAGGTGGGTTACTGGTGCAAAGAAAGAAAGAAATAAACAAAAATAGAAAAGGGAAGCTGCAGGAAGATATGCAAGTAAATATGAATTAAAGAAACTATGTATGAAAGCCAGGGAAAAAATATCTTTCTTGCTGTTTTTTTTATATTTTGTTTTTATTTTTACTCAGGCCACATTCAAACTTCATTATGCGTTTCTAATTTTAAGGTTTTTTTTTTAAATTTGCCAGTCTGGAGTCTAGCCAATATCGTTGCCACCTGGCATGGTCAGCTCACCAATGTCCAGCGTGATGTCCACTCAGCAATGACCAATCTAAGCTGAGGTCCATGGTGGTGTCCAGCCTGGAGTCATTTGAATTGACCAACACTGCGGGGGGTCTCTGTAGTGGACACACCAGTCTCGAGAAGTGTCGCCTTTATTTTTTCAACATATTTTACACCTAAGGTCATTTAGGACAATGGGCAGAGGCCATTATCATAAAAGCCCTTTGCTGGAGGGGGTTTTTGGGCTATGCTGAATCCGAAGACCCTATCAGGTCAAATTCAGCCAAGAGGTCGTTGTGTATGTATGTGCATGACTCCACAATAGCCCTCATTATGTAGCAGCAACAACTACTAGCCAGAGGTCATTTCATGCAGGCATTGAAGTGACCCATGGTCAGCTGAACTGAAGCTCTTGTTTATTCACTGGAGTCCAGTTGACCTTTACAACAAAATCTGCCCTTGTTGACCTCCGCAGCTAATGGTCTACAAAAACGCCGTGATGAGAATTGCAATAACAAAAACCGGACACTGGTCAGTAACGAGTGGACAAAGCTCATGATGCACGAATAGTCTCTGCATGGTGATACAAAAAAAAGAGTTAAATTTATTGGCAAATAACCAAATAGTATACTTAGTAGATTGTCGTCGTATACTGGATTAGAAGGTTTTACTCGTTTAGAAGCCTAGGCCATGGAGCCATCCCATGTCACATGCTTTATCATCTCATGATTACATCTGCTTCTTGCAGCTATAATTATATCAGCTTCGTGGCAGTAGTATATCATGAGATATCGAAATATATAGGTATGGTGTAATTTCAAACTCACAAATAAAGCTACCCCCCCCCCCCTTCTTTCTAAAATCTCAATAATAACTTATACTTTCTTCAACAATTGTGTATCTTCATGTATGAGAATAAACGCAGGGAGGAAGAACGTAAAATTTGAAGGCAGTTAATTTCCTGGGCTCAAGTGTCCTATGCATTATATATGACAAGACAAAAGATTGAGCAACAAAGATCCATCACTCCCCCTAATTATCATTGATTCGAGCACCTTCATTAATGTTGCATGATGTACCAAAATATCCTGGCTCCATTTTCGTGAACATACACTCAAAAACAATAGCGAGTATCCGCATACAATGAAACAATACCGAGCAATTAGCTGTAGAATTATGCTTGAAAATTGCTGTGTTTTAATGTTGCTGCATAATACAACCCAACACTTTTTATTAATTGCCATAGAGGGCCACATACAATTTGATGTTGTCCCCACATAAAGGGGGCCCAGCTTGCAATACTGGCTGTTGTATACTTAGGACAACTTTGATGTGTTGTAAGTTAATGAGATTTGGCTATGTGTTGAGTGATGTCATTAGCGTAATTTCCTTGGTAGTGTATAACTTATAGAGCTGCAATTCACGAAGACGCATGATTTATACAATGTCTTCTTTTGGCGTATATTAATTTCCATTACTTTGTGATACAAGAAATGGCAAAAACAAGTGGCAAAACTTATAGCTAGCTAAACTATTGTGTACTAGTTCAAACCTCTAATAACCAACAAATTGATTATCAAGATAAGACAAGACAAAACAAGACAAGATAAGATAAGATATGATATGATATGATATGCAGTCTTCAGTTATTATATACAACTTTCAGGCAACATATTTAAGGTTAAGAGAGTCAAATACCTTAAGTGCAGTTATGTAATTTACTAATTGTTTGCCAATTACATGTAGAAGTAATTAAATGCGTTTTGCAATGTCTTTGATTGACACATCATAATCTATTTGGTAGTCATTGTTTCATAAAAGTATTTAACATCTTAATAATAAGTCTCAAATGATGATCAAAAATGAATATCATATAATCAGAAAAGGAAAAAGACACAAAACCTCAGATATATAGATATATAGATATATATATAGACAGATAGATAGATAGACAGATATATAGATAGATAGGTAGAAAGGTAGATATATAGATAGAAATATAGATAGATAGATAGCTCATCCCTAATTAGCAAAGGATGCCATCTTCATTGCAAATTATGACAAACAAATGATGAATTGCCATAATACCACAAAAGGTAGCTCATCTCTTTTATCTGTGTAAGGTTTGTGGAGCATCTTTATCCAGGAAGAGCAGCAGCAGCAGCATCATCGGTCAGTGTCATTCATTACTCTCTCATCCATCTTGTGCTGACACTCCTGCATCAGCAGCTAAAAGCAGGTCCCAGCTGCAGGAACATGTGATGCTGTGAAAGCAGTTGCATCTCATCCCCTCCTGCTGCCTGCAGCTGCAGCAGCAGTTGCAGTTAGGAGCACAAGCGCCTGCAGGACAAGCCATCATTCTTTGCAGGTGCATTAAAAGATGCCCCTCTACCCCCCCCCCCTCCCACACACACAAAAAAAATTATATATATAAGCAAAATGCACTATGTTATTGGGTGGTGGTTGTCTGAGTTAGGGCATGACCTCAGCCATGACCAAAGCAGGGGGCTTGGATTAGGGGGGGGGGAGCTCTACACTTGGGGGGGGGGGGCAGTCTTTGCTTTGCTTCACCAAATTGACCTTACTGATGAGGTCATATTGAGATGGTCATCCTTTAAGAAACGCTTAGACATGGGAAAATAACTTACTTGTAGCTTCAAAATGGCAGTAAAAGCATTGTTGACAAAAGGGATAATAACTTCACATGTACATGTAAATTTATAGTTGATAATACGAATGTATACTTTGCTTCTATAATAACAATATCTTACTTGGGCATTACCATAATGAAAGTGATTGATAACCTGTTATTAACAAAATTGCTTACTTTTGACTGTAATGGTTATGAAAAATACAAACATGTAAGCACAGGAAACCTGTTGATTCAAAATGGCAGAACTTCTCTTTTAGAATGAATATTGCAGAATTGACAGGAAAGGTGAAAAGAGGTGTTATCAGTGCTCGGATGAAGCAGAGCATCCGAAAGGTTTTTACATTTGTCAATGAGATAGTGAAATTAACTTTTGGGTGGTGTCATTTTCCTGTTCATTGCACTATCTCATTTCAGTCTCCACTTCATTCAAGGTTCAGTGCACTAGTTTGGCATTAGTTACAACAAACCAAAGCTAAGTAGTGGTAGCTTATAATGAATAGAACTGATATATTTGACAGCCAAAATACGATCAGTCTCTTTCGGGTTATCATATACCTAGCTGATCAAAGCAACATGTTGGTTACACCCAGGAATATTTAGAGGCTACACTATGTTGGTAGTTACGTCATCTACCCCCCCCCCATCCATTGGATAAGGGGGGGGGGTGCATCCATAACCCAGTGCTCAGTTTCACACAATTGAAATTACATACTCATCAATGGCAATCTATCGTGCCCTCCCAGCAAGGCTGGTGTATTGCTTTCATTGTAAACAGCAGAGAACAGACTCTCTGGCAACTCAATCACTTTTTTTTCCAGCTCTTGATTTATTTTTTCCCTCTGCTTGTCAACCTGCAAGATGGAGAGGGTGCAAATAAAGCTATAGCACTCGAGGCTCCTGCTAAAAAAGAATCAATTTATTTGTCCTTTATGAAGAGTCAAAAACTGAGCCACCAGGGAAATACTATTGATACGAGACCTACTGTTGGACTCCCAGCAGCCTGCTGTTGCTGTTGCTGTGGCTCTTCAACAACCTATAGCAAGATCTCCTCACCATTAGCAACAGATGTTGTTGACTGAGAGCTCAGTTGTTGACTCTGGTCTCGTATCTTTCAACAACAACAGAGCTGTTGCCTTTCGACAAACGAAGAGTGCTCTATGGGTTCCAGGTTCACAGCTAGCCTCCTTAATTTGGTGGTGATTGTGAAAGCTGGCAAACAAAGGGTACATGAGATACAGAATGGAGTCGTTATATTGGGTGTCTATACTGAGGCAAGGAAAAGACCCCCCCCCCCCCCCAATCAATGGTAACAAGGCGTTGACCCCAAAATGTCAGCTGGAATCATGCAAGCTGACTTAGCTTTAGACCAGTTACACTGATACAATATGATACAATATGATACAATACAATACAATACAATACAATACAATACAATACATGCACCTGGCTCTGTGTGCTATAATCAAAAAGAAAGAAAGAAAGAAAGAAGGAATGACATAAGCTTTGTCATACTTAAGAAGTTTCTGACCTCCTGAGAGGCATCATATCCAGAATGCAATCTGCTTCATGGAATTACAAGCAGTAAGTCCAGATAAGAGGGATGGATGATGACAGCTGATGAAACAATGATCGCATCATCTCCTTGCCTCAGCAGCTGGAGCACTTAGCAAAGCATCACATTTGTAGGGGGAGCTGTGTTGAATTATCCAACATATTTGGGATATCATAGCCATTGCAATTATCCAAACGAAGTCCTACAAAGAGTGTCAGGCCATCAATCATTTATGTACTGCTCAGTCATTTTGGACTGAAATATTTGTGACTCTTGTAATCAAAATGTATCCTTAGTGTTTGCTCCTTCAATCACATTGAAACGACAGCAACACTGACAGGCCTCCAATGTGTACAAATATCTCAATTATGAAGTCAATTAAACTGTCAAATGCATTGATTGCGTCACCAGGAAGTGTGAAGGTATGACAAAGTTGATTTGGTCGATGAGTGATTATGATCTATGAACTACTGTGATCATGATAAACAGCAGCCTGTGGCACGTGCATGTGGCATTGCAGATAACAGCAGCTGTAATATGTACTTTTGTTGTGGTTGTTGCATGTATAACACTGCGGATGAAACTATGATATTATAGTTATTATAGTTACCAGGTTGCATGTATAACACTGCGGATGAAACTATGATATTATAGTTACCAGACTGCACTATGCAACTGACTACACAAGATAACGATGTGACTTTGAACTACGTTTATTGAAAATGTGCTTGTTAAACAAAAAGGGAAAAGATATTTATTCCATATTGTGGTAATAACGATTTGCTCAGCAGTATACTACAACTGGAAAAAAATGTATTTTGTGCCTCATAATGATATTATGCAAATTCTGCTATCTACTGTGATAACTAATGCCCAGCAACTTTTGCAATTCTATCAGCAATCTTACTTAAGAAGATTTATTTGCATGTAATGTCCCATCTCCTACTTAGCACTGGGATACACAGTAATTAGCAAAGGTCTTAACCTAATATTTGCACCATATAAATCAGGCATGTCACATAAATCTAGGTGCTGTTTAATCTGAAAGAGGGGTGGACAGAATCCCAAAGTCCACTCATCAATGCTTCTGTTTGCCTTATTAAAAAAATGACCATCTGCGGTCACCAAATGAAATGGATGAAGGGGGTGTCGTTTTGGAAGTGGACGGTTTGGCCAGCAGGCGAATTGACCAGAGGGCGAATTGACCATTCAGTTTGGCCTGTTAATACATAAGGCTGACGTAGACAAATGCATTCCAGTGAGCATTTTGAATGCAATTCTCCAGGAACTACAGACAGTGTGAGATTTATAGGCCATGTTACTGGGAAACCAAAACTGAGTGAATGCAAAGAATGATAGATTGCATTTGGCTCACAGAGAATTCAATCACCAATGCTGGACTGGTCATTCAGAGACTTTTTTTAGCACCCTGGTCAGATTTTTTGCAAAATTGCTCCCTCTTTCAGTACAACTTCCTAATTTGCATCTGTATATTTTCTGTCTTCCTACCCCTGTGGGGTGTTAATTTTATCTTCTTAGCAGTAAGATTGTATTTATGAATGAAACATTCGTGCTAAATTGAATCTATTTTGTGTGGGCATAATTCAAAGAATCGCAAATTTCTGTAGGTTACAGAGAACTAATTTCATGCAAAGAACGTAATGACCCCCAATTTCCTATCTCGTGATATGGGGGTAATATCACCCTCCCTTATTCTGTGAGAATTCTCATGGAACCCCTTTCATTTGTTAGGGTTCTGACAAAATACCCGCGTGCTCAATGGGAATAAATTCGCCGTGACGCAGGATGAATAACGTCATGACGGACAGCTACGCGCGTCGCAGGACGTAAAGACGGCCGTCACAAAACGTCATGGCAAGCGTGATTTATTGGAGGGATGAACGTTTCTTCGTTTCGCTATCTCATGCCTTTCATCCTCTGAGGCTTTTAGTAGAGGTTCCAAAGCTGTACCTTGGTGCATGCCTCAGATATTAAATCTCCCTTCATCAAATATGACATTAATATAAACCATTAATAAAACATAAAGCTAATGAGATTTACTGGTAATGACATATTCAAGCAAATAGGGATCCAGGCATTATGGTCAGTATTGGACACTGGACACAGTGGACACTGGTCATCAGATCACCCAGAGAATAGGACAACATTTGTAACGAAATTCAATATTTTCTTATGAAAATATACACTGGTGTCATAATTCGTCTTTATAAATTATGTTCCATGTCTACAATTTACTTTTTCATTTATACCTTTTAAAAATCATTGATTTGTTGAAGGATTCTATTATCATCTAAAACACAGGTAGCTGAATTTAATATAGTAAGTTGTATGATATTGCATTGTCTCAATGATACTGGTTTGAGTCCTTTAGTCAGACTATTTGACCAGCTAACAGAGCAGAAGTAATGATGAGTGGTGGGGTATTTTTACCTGCCCCAGCATAGAAACCGAGTACAAGGCAACACCAATGTTAACTGGGATTCAAGTACATAACTAGAATCCATGAATACCTCATTTGAGAAGTGTATAAAATTGGTGTTTTCTTTTTCTTTCTTTTTTTTAAAAGGATATTATCTCTACCAGGAAATAAGATCAGGCCCCACAAAAAAATTCTTGGCACAATCATAAAAGCTTGATCATATTTCTGATTAACTAAGTCAAGTGCATTGATATATTAATCAATGTTTGCTCCCAGATAAATCTGAGTTGATCCAGTGACCTTGATGACACTGATGAGGAAATACACACTGCCTGTAGGCAGTTACAAAACAACGTATACCATTTTACCTGTACTTTGATAAACAGATCTCTCTATAACTGCATGCTGAAATTGCCAAGTCAACTCTTGCATCCATGCTTCTAATACTTTTGTAGGTAATTACAAGACATTTACAGTCATTATATAGACTAATTATAATGTAAGTACTTACAATAGAAATTTATAAGGTAAGCATTTTGTTTTCAATTATATTTAATTTGATAGCAGTGACTGGTGTAATTGTGTATCACATTGCAACTGACCTTTGTTTTAAAGCTTTTGGTCTCCAACTTGCACTTGTAAAATGAACATGATAAAGGAACATTAATACCTATCAAATATGGCGTATGTTTTACACTGCATAAATTTGAAAGAAGTGCCCATATACAATCATTACATGGATCATGCTAAATTTATCAGTAATTTTCACATGTCTATAACGATGTTCCATGACAAAGTCTATCTTGATCTACAATCACTATATGACAAATATGAAAAGGGGTTTTCCAAGGATCCATGCTGGATCCATCGATTCCATGCTGCACAGTGGGAATGATCTAAAGTATTTCATATGGTAAATCTCCGACGTTTTAATAATTAAGTTAACCAACATGCACCGTTAAGCTGTCCTAGTGATCCATCATGCCAGCCTTTTCACTGACTTCTATTTTTTTTTCCTTTTGCAAGTATTTTTTTTTTCTGCCTTGCAGAGCTGCAGCGCGCCGCCCCAGCTCCGATGAATGTGCTTCAGACTAGAGTTCCAGCTTCCAGGCTGCTGCAGCGGCTGGTATCACATCTTCTTGTGTATATATATATGTACGAAAGTACTGGGCAAAGCAACAAGTGGCTGCATACTTCATGCAATCAAGATCTATGACTCTGACCTGGTAATTGGATCCTCTGCACTGGATTGTGTTGACACTTAGCACTGACATTATTCACCACACTATTCATCTCTGTATATAAACAGGACTTTAAGGCACGCTACCTTTCAAAACATACCTTTTATGAACATTTACTTATTTGGAAAAACACGGTCAGACTTGAAAGATTTTTGGACTCAAGTACGTGAGTATGGTTTAAATGTATTATTTGCCACCTACAAAAGGGATTGAGTACTACTTTAGTTAATGAAAGTAAACATAAACAATTAATATTACTAAATGCATACCCGCTTATGTCATCGATATAAGTCTATGGTATGACATGTGTGCGGTTTTATAGAATATATATATTCTACACCCTGATGTGCCAGATTTAAGCCACGTGCTGCGAGTATCTCAACTGTGTAAACACATATCTCAAACATGTGCAATCTATTGTACGCACCCCCCGTACCAAGATGGGTGAGATTGTATCACCCCGTTGACCCCAGTTGGGGTGAAGGTTGTAAAAAGGCCATTACCCTCAAAAACCCTGCAGTGGGGCAAGTCATAAACCCTTGATAGCTTTAGCACTGTGTTACCCCACAGCACCACAAATTTACACCAAACCTGTTGGCAACCGAACACTGGGGTCAACCAAGGCAGCCTCTCGTTTTATCTGTTGCGAAAAAGAAGCTAAAAAGGGGCTTAAAAACATTCCCTGTACAAAAACATTGTAGTACTAGAAATCGCTACAATCTAAATATTCTTAGCTACAACCATAGTACAGTTAGAGCTCCAGTATTGCATTTATTTATTTGTATCATGATTAATTTTGATCAGTATTATTTCTAATGCTACTTAATTGAAACGATTGAATTAAAATGCACAAACCCTAAGTTACATTTGCTGGAATTTTAGTTGAGTTTAGATGTCATATTTACGCCAAATTCGTTTGTTTCTTAAATTAAAATTTGGCGTGTTTTTCTAATGAAGATATCAACATTATACTTTGATGAAGGTTTGTTTTAATCTCATTCAACATTAGATATTAATGAAGGGATTCTGCAGATTCATATCTATGGATGTTCCCTAGCCAAAAGAAGGCATGCTTCAACGTCGCTATTTAATTGAATGACAGAGAAGTGCAGATTTAAGCATAGGCATTTCAATTCGCACAGTATTACAGATATTCATTTAGGCCTGCAGTTGCTCGTGAAATTCTTCTAGACAACTGAGATATTAGAAAAACTCGTCCATCATTTCTCTAAGACGTTGAGTTAATTGGAAAACATGAGAGATATGGCGCGAATCCTCGCTTGCTAGTGATCTATTACATAAACAAAGGCAATGTTAATTCTAAACAAAATAACGACACAAATCAAGTGAATATGCCCCCTGACAAAGACGTATTTACCTCAGAAAGCGTCTAGCTGCTTGGCCTGTGGTAGACTAGATGGAGAAAAGTGGAACTCGATAAAAATGAAAAATAAAACCTTATCGGCCTTGACCGCCTTTCTCGTGTTTTCAAAATGGCGGCGCCCAAACCGTTCTTTACCATGTGAACGGTACCAAACGAATATTTGTTATTTCGCCTAATCAGGGACTAGTTTGGTCTACCGACGCTTTTATGTCGTGCAAATTTATCCGAGTGATGTTTTTTGTTCAAATGTTTTCAAGAGAAACGGCGCGTTTTAATGGTGTCATGCATTTTGCTATAACCCAGACGTTTCGCAAGGCTGTTCGAAAATGCGCCATGTTGTATCGCGCTTTTTTTTTTTGGCAAATTTGCAACCGTTCTAACGCCGCCCACAGAATCAGAAAATCCATATACGGTCGTTGTCCATATAGGTATGTGTTCCTTTTATGTTTTAAACAACATTTGGTGGATCTCAGTCATTTCTTTGCGCGTTATTTCGATATCTTATCTCCTAACTGCACAAATGCAGCGTCGATTGTCAACACGAATTCCATTCCATTACAAAAACCGGTTTACCCATCTTTATCTAGATCTGTTATTTGAAATAATTCCTTATCATATCAATTCGTTATTGCTGTCAGAATTGCTGCTTTGTTTGAGAATTTATATACAGTAGATTTGCGGAAATTGTTGTTTTAGTCTGTTGACAGTTCAACTCTGAACAGCGTGTTGACACAAAAACTGTGCAAAAAATATTTACTATATCTCTTTACCCATTTACATTAACAACCAATTTAGAATGGCAATGTAAAGATTAACATGATAAAACACTAGTATATGTTCCATGTGAATCTTGACTTAAGAAACTGATAAGTATTTCAAACTAAAAGATACGCGTTCCTTGAAATAATACCAGTGCAAAGCATACTCGCATCGTCCCAAAATCAGTTTTATACTTCGCAAAGCAATGGCCCTTTTACATGTGGATCTTAACAAATATTTATTTCTAGAATTTCTGCTGTTAAAAACATTAAATTCGATTGAATTGATTCAACGGAATGCAAGAAGATGATGCGTTGAATGTTCATCGCAATTTCTTAAAAAAATGGTTGCCTAGCAACTTTTTAAAACTCTGCACAAGATTGTTTACTATAATGTCAGAGTAGCAGAACACCAAAAATACAAGAACAACTGGGAGAAATGAAAAAAGCACACACAAAAATCAAAATAGAAACACTCCAGTAGATTCATGATAGGAATCAGCTGATTCCTGGTCGACCTTGTGTCAAATGTTACTGGAGCAAGCCGTGTTTTTATTTTCTTTTTACAGCCAGTAAATCCATAAAAAACAGACTATGGGCTATAAAAACACTCGCCAGGCTGGGAACTTGTAACAGTGATTCATATGTGCCTAGCTGAAAAAATGAGCAGCTCTATGGTATAAACAAAGGCCTGAGGTAGAGGTCAAATACATACAAGCTAGTGTACAAGTTCATACTTTGTTTATTTGAAGTGTTTCTCGTACATTACTGTATGTTGCGCTTAAGGAGTGTTTGTTTAAGGGCCATATTTGTTGATTCGTTTAGATCCTGTGACCTAGATTCGTGCAAATCAAAACATGGTGAACTCCCTACATAATACATGACAATTTATGGATTTGCTTTTTATAAATTAAAATAAACTGCGGTTAATTAAAAATAGGACAGTTATACAGTTCAAGAGATGCTATATAACAACATTGTTATCTATGGAAGTTGTGTTCGCTAAATTTATTAAAAAATAAAAATATTTCCATGCACTGAAATATTCTAGCATTTTTATATTAAATTCACGGGGAAGATAATCTTGGACTAATGTCCTGCTGATTTATTATTGATTTAATGCCATGAATATGTAGATCATAATCAGAGGTTGCAAGTTGAAAATTCAAGGGTAAAATGAACCAGGTTTCAAGTGTCAAAACCTGAGGGAATTCTGCATCTGTGAAGTGCTATTAATGAGGCAAAATTTGGACTCATTCGTCATAAAACATTTGACAAACCATCATTTTCTTCCTCTTGGTGCTTAATTTTGCACAAATTCGTCAAAATCTTTTGCAGAACCTTTTCTTTAGGATTTCTCCGCCATTTTGCTGTTAAGAAACGGTCCCCCCATGCTTCATTTCATTTCAAAACGAATTCGTTAATTGTAACTAACAACTGCCAACAAAATTTGCTTAATCATGCTTCAGTTTAATTTGTCAATGTTAAATCCACGATGTCCAGCTTATTAAAAATAAAGGAAAGGCAGTATTTGATTGAAAATCAAGTGTGCCTTCTTCAAAATAACAGTAAACAGCCTGGGTGACATGTGCATTGGCAAAATGTTAGGCAACGAAAAACAAAGAATAAACTTGAAATTGTAAACATTTCTTATCTTTATTGCTTGGTCTTCAACGAAAGTTTAAAATGTCATAAAAATTCAGGATACTCAAGATTGCGTAACAGGCGTTACCATAGCAACTGTTTGGCCTAGCTCTGTATTGTATGTAGGACTCATCTACAGAGCTGAATTTTTGTGTTATAATTACATAAATATCTCAGATTAATCTTGACTATTATAATAAAACAATGTATGCAGAGCTACATAAAAATCATAATTATACTCATTCCATTAGATGAAAAATTAAGAGAACATATCAAAATAAAGGTGTAAGGATGGGAAATTTTGTTTATACGTGGTTTCATTTTTTTCTCCGAAATGCAACCCTGATCCTGCATGGGTTAACACCCTGCAGATAACTGGGTAACCTCTGTTGATATGTTATTCAGAAAAAAAAGTAGAAAAAAAGGGGTATGTAGAAAACGTTGCAGAAATGCCAAGCAAAAACAAGTTACAGCAATGAAAAAATACAGGTTAAGGGTAAATACCCAAGGTTGCAGCCACTTGGGGCTGCATCTTGTTATCATAGAAACAGGGGGAAAAAGAAAAATATGATGAATAAATGCTTGGGATAGCTACAATTTATATGAACTTGTATATGCAAGTGACAGTCGAAGTCAAAACAAAATAGATGAATACACTGGGGTTTTCCCCTTTTTACGTAATATGCAGTTTTTTCTTTCACTCAACTTAAATATAAAATAAATTCCTTTTTGTTTTGGCTTATAAGGCAAGATTAAAACAACATTGCAGTAGTAACTATTGCGTAATAAAACGTATATATGTAAATATTCATTCAGCAGCACTCTTTCACTAAGAGATTTGTGCAATATTATTTCAAAACATCTAACACAATGTCTATTTAGAGGGGGGGGGGGGGCTCTATTTAGAAGGCTGTGCAGTAGTATTCTTTTTTCTCTCTTTCTCTCATTGCAAACACACAGGAAGATACGGTGTTGACGCGAAATCTCGCGGGACGAGGTATTGTGTATTGAGTCGCGAGACTTGAGTGGGCCAGAGCCATCCATTACGCACGTTGACAGAGATGGATGGCCCAACAAAATACACTCACGGAATGCTTACAAGCAGACTAGTGAGAGAAAGAAAGAAAGACAGAAAGATAGACAGAGAGAAAGAAAGGCAAATTATTTCAGCTACCAGTGCTTAACAAGATTTCACCGACAGATACGATTTAAAGAATTCTTTTTTTTTAGTTTTTAGAGGAAAAAAAATCGAAGTAAAATGAAGGAAAACATAAGGTGCACATGAAAATAGTTCTAAAAGACCTGAAGAAAGTCAGGATTTTGAAAAAGGCACGTCGGCTATCTGTCATTTCTGAAACATAATGAAAACATTGCCTGTCAACCACTGGCACTCAATTTCACCATTTTTCATTCCTTCACACAAAAGTGCTGTTGTTCACATATTTGAAAAATGGTGAAATAAACATGCAATATCACACAGAAAACATTATAATGTTGACCCAGACAGGCTTGTAATTTCATGTATATGTAATTTTCAGCAATTCTGTTGACATGGAAACAAATGTAAATACAGAAGTTGTTCTATTTGACATTCATTTTGTATATCAAGGTTTGGTGGCTCCATGGAATAACTTGATTGACAAAATAAAGTATTTACAGTCTTGTTTGCACTGATTGACAGCATAGTCCCGATTAGAAGCCGGTATTTAAGACGCCCGGGGGACAGAAAAAGTCACAAAAAAAGATATGTTGTATCTTTAGTTTCTAATAGAGTTGATATACACAATGGAAACTGGTCATTAAGACCACCACCCTTGTTGCAATACAATAGTAAAGTGTATTTTTAAGAAGGTAAAATATACATGTACTGAAAAAACATTTGGGTCAAAGTTTGCTAGACTTAATTGTGATGTGGTCTTAATAGTGAAGTGCCCTTAAACCCAGTTCCATTATAGATTTGAATCATAGAAATGACCATTGGTGACTCATAAATATAGCCTTAGCTGACCAATCAGTGACCACTGTCCAAGCTTAGGAGTAGGTGGCGCTAATACCTCATTTTATGAGGGACAAAATCCTGGGAAATTCCACTAATGTATTTTTGGGGATTTTGAGGGGGTTTTTGGACTAATATCCGCTTCCATTATGGAGGTGCAGAGACACAGGGGGAGGGGGGAAGGGGGGGGGGGGTTGATAGAATTGCTAAAACAATCTGCACTGTAATATTCTTTTATTTAATGTCAAATTATCAAATATTATTAAAATGATAGTATGCATGCATGTATGTTTATTTTAAAAAAAATGCATGACATACTGTCTGTCATTACAATTGCATTGCAATTATCAATTTCTGCCATTATTTTGGAAAACTATATGTAGTTTTATTACATATCTTGAACATTGAAAACATTGAAAACTCATAAATCATATGTGCATCATAACAAACGAACGTTCGTAATATCGAGGTGGTTTTGAATGTTTGCTACGGCGGAGTTTCTCTGTACAAAAGACTTTTATCTGCACCAAAGATGAAATAAGTCATATTTCTTTTTCATTGATTTGTTTTCAACATAAGGCTGTATATATTTCCCTGAAAGACCCAATATTTGAGTAATATATTCTTCCGGGAGATTTCTACATAGCTTGGGAAGTGATTTTCATGAAAAATAGCCCCAGGAATCAATAACAGGTTGTGCCATCGTATAATATGTGGTCCTATTGCTTGCTTCTCTAATACGGATCGATAATTGGGACACACAGCTGTCAATCATAACATATTTGGGTCACGTCAGCAGGTTGCTAAGTATAAACCTGGGTTACTAGGTCGAGTAGGTGGAATGTCATATCAGGAAAACACATCTGTGGTGAGATTTTTGAGTAACCGGCAGTAGGGTTGCTATTAAAATGCAATAAAATGAATTGGAAGTATGGGTGTAAAACATTAACCTACTTCCTAAAAGGGGTAATAAAATGTACCCGAATGTTTGACCAAGTTATTGAGATTCCTGCGGTTTAATGTATTTATTTATCAGTTAAATTGCTAGATATACCCCAAACTTCACAAGGAAGAGCGAGCTCATGCCGTTTGTTGTTTATGGCTTAATTGGGGTTGGCTATTAGTTCGCCGCATAGATACGAGAGGTCGCTGTTGTAGCTGGAAAATCCAGGGGGTGTTAGGGAAATGTGGTATTTAGGGATAGAGGGAGCTTTGTTCGCTTTGGGGGATTAGCCCCTGGTTTGGGTGTGAAGTTGTGAAGTTTTGGCTGCTGATGAAAACAAATGTCATGAAGACACTATTTTGATATAATATGCTCTTTATATATATTCTTTCCTGTTTATTAAAATGGGGAAGTGAGGCATATGAATGAAGTAATAAATCAAAAGACAAGAGATGAGTACTATTAACTTTATGACTTAGCATTTTCTAGTAAATTTCTGCTTTTGTATGAAAATGACTTCAGTATTATTGAAATATGTGTGAATTAAGAACTAAACTTCACATTGTCAAGTGAAAAAAGATTTTTTGAAGATAAAGCCCCCAGCTGTCACTTCTAAACAGACCCTGTCTGCTGTCAGAGAGATAAAAGGGGGGCGCACTTTTGATGTTTACTTTTGATTTAATAACTTCAGAGGGGTATATAACAGTATCGGTCTGTATGAGGGTGAATGTGCCTGGTTGGGGTTGAATTGTAACTGGGAAGATTTCAATTAAAGTGGACTTCAGCCCTTTTCTCCAAAATCTACCCAACTTGAATACCTCGCGTGCTGTTTCTTTTGGGTGATAAAATGTTAGGATGAAAAATGTTGAAGGGGTGGGGGTAGAGCAAAGGGTACAATAGACCCCAATGGCGCCCCAAAACCCCCTCACCTGGTGATAAGACCTATCTATCTTGATCAGTCAGTTCTGTAAGGGTTTTCAGGCGGCTGGGGCATGAATAAAGAGATAAACCCTACCCCTCTAATGCCTCCAATGCTTTTGTGCAATCCAACAAGACTTATGGCTTCTTTTGACGCTGACTGATGAGAAAACAGCCAGTCCACTCTTTGGTAACTCGCACAGCACATACAAAAGTATTCTGACCATTCAGATCATCTTCTTTTGCTATAACTATGGGCAATGTATATAGATTTATTAGCATTCCTACTTTACGAAGTTATTGCCCCATGATAGTACTAAGTGCTGTATTGTACTTATGAATGATTAAGAAATAAATCAGAAAAATATTCTCAGTGATCCAGTTTCTCTTTGTTGTGTTAGATAAACATAACGCATTATGATATGGGCTACTAGTTAAACTATAATCCTTTTCTTCTCAGTCTTTTATCTGCATTGTTTTATTAATATATGGATGGCTTACCTTATGTATTTGATGAGTTAACCTTATGACAATATATTTTCTTAGAAATATTTTCATCATTTATGCAATTAATGTTTGCAACAAAATGCATGTAAACCTATTGGCCATTCATTATAAAGAAACAAATGTACTCGGATTTTTTTTTGTTTATTACCAAACCACTCTGCCCCCTTTCTTTTGGTTATATAATGCTAGCAACACGATTCGATCTTATCATGCGTGCCTGTAGAGTCATGTAAAATGTTACTGGGATCATGTAACTAGTTAAGGAAGCAATTTACCAGTGTCTACATGACCTTACATGACTCAAGTCAAAGGGCTGCGGATTTGCGTGGAAATTCTAATTTTCTGTAACATGGATCAGGTTGCTGAAATGGATCCAAGTTTGCACTTAGTGAACCTGGGCTGAACTCATTGTAAACCAGGTCAAAGCAGGATTGCATACTAGGCAGTCAGAGATTCTGGTTTTTGAGATAATTTGTAAGCTTACATTGGCTGTCTAATTAGTATCATGCTTTATTTATCATACTAGGTATAATTACCTATCTTTCTATTTAGGTTAAGTATCATTTGATATTATACTTCAAGTGATTTTTATCCGAATTGCACATTATTGTTTGATAATTGGTTGATGATCATAAAAATAGCTCATGTGCACTTGTTATGTGATTTTCACACTAGAGGGCCTGACCTAATCACCTAATAATTGATCACAAAACAATTACGTAACTGGATCAATCGTTCACGGTGATTTGTTTACAAATAACAGTTGCAAGTCACACGCCTCCATAAAGGAGGTTTATGACCGGCCGTGGGGGTGCTCGATTGTGTTGGAATTGCGTCACTATTGCGTCATAATTAAGAGTCAATTAGCGCCGTGTGAGGAGGGGAGAGGTGTTTGTTATGTAACATAGGTCAGAGGTCATCTCGGTTGACTGCTCAGAGCAGAGGGAGTCCATCACAGGAGTGTAATGTTTTCTTTTACGGCCGAAAGATGAATAATAAATTGAATAGCATGATATAGAGGGGGCCTGGCCTAACAGGCCATTAAGAGGAGATTGTGAAAAAAGAGGTGGTTTAAAACCCCCCTAAGGGCCTCTAAGATGTTATGTCATGCGTCTCATAACACTTAGAATACACAGGGCAAGAACAAACATGAGTTGACCCTTCCTAACCTCATTTAAATCAACCAGCGATGTTAGGACTGATTTATAGAATGGTGATTTCCACGCGCAGGCTGATCTGCAAGCTCCTATGCTATGGGCCAGCGCAGCTCAGAGTGGAGTTGCAAAACACGTGGTCGGCGCAAGAAGTAAACAACCTTGGATTCATCGCTCTAGCGCCATTTCGGTCCGTTTTCTTTGCACCAGAAGTTGGGAACAGACGTTCAAAGAACTATTCTCGCACTGGGGTTACTTAGTCATTTGCTAAAATCCGGGAAACTGCCTCAGAGCTTGAGTAATTATCGCGAGTGTGCGGATAATGTATGCAGGGCTGCCCCAGTTCTGAATAGGGATTGGTCACGTGACCTGCTACTTGTCAGTTATTGGCACGTTTGGGTCACGTGGTACGAATTGCGGTCGATATTATTTGGTCAATCGCATGGACATGCTTTAGAAGAGCGAAACGCACACAAATCATAGGCAGGGAGTTTCGGAGATTTGTACCAAAGGAACATGAGTACCTACTATGGCAATATTCTGCCTGCCAACCTGTCCAATGGCACAGCCCAGGAACATTACATGGCTGCGGAGGGAAAATTTGATGCCTCTTACTTCACGGGGCAGGGTATGGGGTTCGAGGCAGCCGCAGCAGCGGGGGACGGCCAGCACCCTGCCTACCCCCGATTCCCACCCTACGATCGACTGGACATTCGGCCAATAACATCGATGGGGAAAGGGGCATATACCCCTAGCCCTGCTCACTACCAGAGTGCTGGACTGCCTGGCAACTATAATCATGCTCATAATGGACAATATTCACCCGAAGACATGGGTTGCAAAGTTCCCCCGGACGCAATGACCAGCCCCCATCATGTGAGCCCCTCTGGTCAAGCAGCTATGGTCTCACCCTTTAACCCCAACCATATGCCGGGGCTAGTCAATGGTCAGCAACCTCAAAACATCCCCATCTACCCGTGGATGCGACCTATGAGTGGAGGTAAGTTGCTAAACTATCATGTGTATACCTTCATGTTGTGTACGTTGTTGCATGTATACTTGTGGTGTGAACTTGTTTTCGCGCACTGACCACTGGGCAGTTTGGCTTGACCGCTGTGCGCTCTCCCTGGTCGCATCCTGCATGCACTCCAAACTTCTCTCAAAACTTATATAAGTTCACTTTCAACTTCTCTCTTACCTACCTACACACTTTAAAGTTCATATTGTGTTTTCCTCTTCCACACGTGGTTGTGTTTTGTTTACAACCAGAGGCTAGTGTCTTAGGCAGTAAAACACCTCGCTATCACCCTTACTGGCCATTACCCTGACACACCAATGGCCATTTGTCAGGGCTCCTTCAAACTCCCTTTTAGATACCCTGCACCCTATGACCATTATATTAACATTAGCTGCTATAGAATATACATTCTCCTATATAGCTGTATTCTTCACCTGCTGATACCTACTTAGTAATTTTTCCCAATACTTTGTGCACTTTAACAAATTACAATTATTCTGTTTCCTAAACATTATTGTATGCTCTAGTTTTACTGTTTTTCTCCGTTTTATGTCCCTGGTCGTTTTGACTTACTTAAAATCACTAGAATTCTGCTAGATGTAATTTGTCATTTTTCTGCTACTTTGTGCACCTATCATAAACTAAAATTCCATTTTCTTACAAAGATACCTTTCTTCTACACTACCAGTCAACTGATTCTAAGCTTAGTGTAGGCCTATAGTCCTATATTTCTTCTTGTTAACTATATTTGGACTTGGTGAAAGTCACTACAACTCTGTTGACATGATTGTTTTATACTCAACATTTTTCATGTTTCGTGTTAGTGAGAATTGTACACGGTGATTCACATAATAGCAGATCATTTGCTTTTCTTTTTTTCACTTTTTCCCCCAAATTTGGTTGTTTCTGTGAGTCAGTGTTAGTCACAGTAAGATTGATGTTGTCTGCGATATTTTTTTCCTGGCTTTCCAAGCTCCATTTCTCAATTGTATTTTATGCATTGGACCTGGTGTTTCACATTTATAGTACTTTATTGTATAGTGAAATACTATACATTTCTATATACTTGTATTATCTAGTGTACACTTATCCTCAATTCATTATGAGTGATTTGCATATCAATTTCATATTCATATCAGCATTTTCAGAGATTTTACCAGTTAATATTTAGTCCATTTTTGTAAATAAGTTAGTGTAAATTTGACCAGAGGGCGACAGCAGGCACCCTGATGACCGTCAGTGGTCAGTTTTACCCCTTTTAATGCTGGGACCACTTACCCTTGTGATTCACCCCTTTGCCCTCTAAATGACTCATTACCACCACTGGTCAGCTATGGTCATCTAGTCCGCTTCACTTGACCAATTCATTCTTTTTTCTTACTCATTATCTATGCACACCCTTCCTTAAAAAACCTCTTTGCATTTTACCCTCGCTTTTCTGTTCTAATCACCCCCTACATCTGCGGGGGCAAAAGAACCAAGTACAAAATGTGCTAATATATGCTCTCAGAAGGGTAAAACCAGTGCCCAGCGGGTTATAGTACATAGTGCAAGACAAGCTATGTTAATAGGTTTCTATAATATTGGTAACAATAATTGTTTACTAAGGAAATTGATGTGACCTTGAACATGCAGTTTGGACTAAAACTTTCAATGAAGTCGTTAAATTTCTAGCAATCTAATGGAAAATAATAAAGCATAACAATTGTCTTTTTATAGTCCGGTTATTAATATTTGATTTAATTTTAAAGTGGCTTTTTAAGGATGAAAATATGACCTTTATGAGCTGTTCAAATAGTTATCAACGTAAATAGAAATTCATATGTATGAACATGCAGTTACTGGTTCAACAATTATTTAGTTTAGCCTAGTGCAACCTTTTGTGAAGAAATAAACATTAAAGCAGTGGATTGTTAGCCCCCCAATTTGTGCACTGTGAAATAAACCAACTACTAAACATGATGTTACCATGGCAACAATATTTGTATGAGTATAGAGACAGTGGGGTGCAATAATTCATGGGCTTGTTAAAGTTAATGTTACAAAGCATTTGGTGGCACCTAGTCATTCATATCTTGAGGGTTGATATGATAAATATGCTTTACCCCCATAGAGGAGACGTCTGCTAGGGGTATTTAGCACACTTTTTGAGGGCATCTTTATGACTAGTCATGATCTGGGGCTTGTTCATAGCCCAAAGACACAAGTCTTGTGGCTTGTATTCAAACCCCGTATTCAATTCACTCTATGCCTTTTGCATGTAACTGAGGGGAATATTAATGTCTACCCCAGGTTTTCAGCATATTAGCTGTTTACCCTCGCCTGTGCTTAATGTCATGAGCACTCATAAATTTGCCCTACTTTATCAAACGGATTTTTCCCCACTCGCCCCCACCCAGGGCCCCCCAGTAGCTCGGCCACAAGCCCCACTGACCATGATAAATATTCATGGACCCCTGACCCTCTGTACCCCGAGAGGGTGGGCGAGGGGGGTGAAGTGAGTATCCCTAAACTAGAGAAGCACTGACCAGTTGAGAGGTGGCTAAAACCCTTTTTTTTTTTACACAGCCTGTAATTATCGACATTCTAATGCTTGTAATTTTGACACTCGTCGACACGAAAATCTGTAATTAAATCTAAGGTTTCCCAGCACTGAAACCCGAACACCTATTAGAAAACAAAAGTGATATGCAAAAGACTCTAAACAGTCCATACAACCCAACTTATCCATGATCAATTCACTGTATTTTATAAGTTAATTCCTACCAAAAAACTTACTATATTTGATAGAATGGTATACTAAATTAAAAAATGTGTGTACCTCTGGTTTCACACTTATTTACAAATAACGATTGAAATCAATTAGAGCAGGCCAGCTGCACGTATAAACACAATGATGTAGATATAAATCTCATTGACAGTGTACACGTATACAATTGTAGCATTAGTACATGTTCAGATATGTAGCACTCCTCTCTAGTATTTGTTGCCAGTAACTTGCTCCGTACAATCATTTGTGAGCCACAGCCTCAGGCTATGGCTAGTGGCTCTGTTTCTATTCACTATTTGCTATTAAACTCTCATATCTGAAGCAATTTAGTCAATAGAGTTCACAGCTAGCTCTAAATGCTTCAAAATTAGTTTTGTATTCATCATGACTCACTCAAGCATACATTAGTAGAGAATAGCAAAGAAGTGTATAGGACAAAAATTGTAACAGTTATCTAAATTCTGGAATGATGATGTACTATTTGGCTCATAGGATCTATAGGTCAAAGGGTTATTATATATTATGACCAGTTGGATCTCTTACATATATACAATAGAGTGTTGCTCGCTGCAGGACAGTTTACTTGGAAACGCAATGAAATTTCTAATCATTTCACACTTTGTGCCTAGTGAACAAAATCTTGGCAAAGAAACTAATTTGGCATTACTTAGGAACTGTAGGTTGCCACTACAAATAATTGGCATTCATTCTTCACGTAATATGCCAATTGTTTTCGACCTAAAATACTTTTATTTGTGTTATTGAATTGTATTAAAATTAATTATCTTAACGATAGAAATTCTTATGATATAGTTACCAAAATGTAATTTAGAAAATTTTGTGGTTCATTACCTCTTAATTAGGTTTAAAACTCTGTATTTATTTATAAACAAAACCATTTTGCTAACATATTTATTTTAGGCTATTTTGACCTTGAAATCAATGAGGTGCAGACCAGCCTGCCATCGAAATATACAGAATGCCTACTCTTACCTTGGATGAACATAGATTCATCCAAGCTGTCCTACTATAGTCACCGTCCTAGCACCTAGATCTGTCAACATGGCCCACATAGTATGGTCACATCAAACATTTTTGTTGTTCTGAGAAAAAGAGGGCATGCTGACCCAGTTGCTGCAGCAAGCCTGCACTTAGATCCTTCCTTCATGGCAGGGTCACTGAGTGTGAGAGGATCAATATTTCCCACACTGAGCTAGCCCATTTCCTTGCTTTCCAGCCAGCCCACTTCAAGCATCTCTATGATGGTGATGCTGCTGTAGCTAAAAATGCTACAATACTGATCAGAAGAGTCAAGTTGCACCAGTGGTTGGTTTCATTATGGAGTGCAGACACTCAACAACACTGGCATGGTTGTGGTTTTAGGCTTATCTTCTCTTCTCTTCTCTTCTCTTCTCTTCTCTTCTCTTCTCTTCTCTTCTCTTCTCTTCTCTTCTCTTCTCTTCTCTTCTCTTCTCTTCTCTTCTCTTCTCTTCTCTTCTCTTCTCTTCTCTTCTCTTCTCTTCTCTCCTCTCCTCTCCTCTTCTTCTCTTCTCTTCAATTCTTATTGTAAGATACTTTTTGTATTGGAAGATATTGTACACATTTTATTAGCGATTACTTTACTGAACAGAAAAACACTGTATACAAGAGATTCGGAATGTCTTGTTGAAATTGTTAGGCAGTGCCCATACATCTGAGCCGTGGGCCCTTTTCTGTTGATTTGACCAAACTGTCAAAGCAACTAGGGACTTGGGTTGACCTAAGAAGAGTAAGGTCCTGACCTTAACCCTCATTACCCAATCGTCATTTTTCACTGGGCCACATTCTGCTCCTTGTGGGATGCCTTGGCTCGTTCTAGTGACGCCTTCATCATGCTCATTAGGTCCCTGTAAATTAGGCCCGAATTTATTCTCATTTCTGACCGGTCCTGGACACAGGCTAATCGCATTGTATAAATAGGAGATGGAGGGGGCTGGTCAGTTGCTAGTCCACTCCACTGACCATTGGTCATCACTCATTTGAGGGCCTAATTAACTGACCGAAGGAGATTAATTGTCATTGTGGCCTGGTTTCACATCTGCCTTCATTAGTATCACTAGAACTTGACCAAGTAAACAATCTAGTTACTTTGAAGTCCAACCATGTTCCAAAACTAATGTTACATCTTGTGTTACAAGCTACATCAAGTGAAGGGTCCTAAATGCGCAAACCATCCTTGCTAACTTGAAAATTGCATCCACAGGGCCATAAAAGTGTACTATTCAGAGACTATTTTATTTATGGTACCCTGGTGCATACAACACTCATTTAGAAAGTGTCAGTAGTACCATTTCAAAAGCTTTCAAGCCTCTTCTAATAACCTATTCAGAATATATTATTGTTGTTAGTTAGCAAAACCAGGTCAAGTTAATTGATATATTCCGAATATCACTCAGTAACCTTCATTCATGCTCAGATATTTGCATTTTTCGCTGCATATCATACAAATCAATGATTCTGGAGATAAATTTCTTGGTTACTGTCATTTGCAACTGGTGCGGAAAAGCCATGACTAGCTAACGAAAATATATTGGGAACCAATTTTGGAATCACTCAAATCCTAATACGTTTTGTCATGAGTCTTTATTCACGATTTACACCGTTTTTATTCCTGAACATGTGCTGCAATTTATCGAAATTTTGGCTAAACTAGCAGGACCTCCTACGGAGCAATAGTAAAACTATTCTGTGACATCTGGTTTTTACGACTTCAATTTGCATATGAATGAAACTAGATTTGCTGTATTAGGTAATTAAGATGGACTTCCTTTTTTATGGTATTTCATTTCAGTGGTGATACGCTATTAAATTTTTTTTGGGTAGCTAGGGAATAATACAATATTTAATTGAAAATCACTACAAACAGCTGGCAGAAATAACTTTTTACATCATCCCATGATAGAAATCAATTATATTCATTATTAAGTGCAGGTTTAGTTTAGCCACACTAAAAAACATTCGAAATCTGATTTTGTGTGGAATACATTTTATAGAAAGTATATTGCAACAATCTCATTTTCTGTACTCCATATTAGACATGTTTACATCATTTGTGACAGAACTCAATGATGTTCAATTTAAAGTTCAGGTTAGCTACAAGAACCAAACAGTGGAATACATATATAATGTATTGTAAATGTGTTACAGAAACTCATTTCCTGGACTGCATCTACCCCAACCCTCCTGGTACCCCTATGTACTGCGCATGCTCATTCCAAAGGGGTAAGGGGTCACCTAGGGTCAGGGGTTTGTATCTATACAAACGGATGCAGCATGCTCCCCAGAAATTTAGGGTAACTATTTTGCCCTACAGCTGTTGGCCAGAGGTTTCTGCTCTTCCATGAGGGGCATTTCATTGCCCATGATCCAAGATCATAAACTCATATCACCTATGTTCCATTTATCATGTTTGTGACAATCATGTTTTGGTAACTTTCATGTTGTGTGGTCAACCCTGTGGTGATTTTCAGGGTGGTTCTGTAAATGGTATCAATTATCAAGCCCAGAAAGTTGACAGGCAGAAGTATTGATAAGGGCCCATGCAGATTACAGATCAAAGAATCTAAGAATCTACTAAAGGGTACTTCGATATTGTAGGTTAACTTGTTAAATTAACTTTTAATTCGTTAAGGGATATATGCTGGTGAAGGAAACTGTAGTTCCCCATTTCGAATACCATTTATATCCAATACTAAAGTGCATTAAGTTAAGTATTTATAACAACTAAACTCCAAATCATCCCAGTTGAAGTACATAATGCCCATATTGTATATTCTTGAATGCGAATCGGGTATTAATAGCAGGCAGTGTCGTCCAAAGGCCGAGTCTACAGTGACCTTGAAAATCTAAGTCTAAAGTAATATTATTTATCAAATAAACGTCAATATATTTTCTATTGGAGGCCTGGCTGGTTATCAAGAAAGTATGGTACATAAATACTACAAATACTAGAGTTCATAGTAGAGGGCACTGCCACTTGTATTACAGCCCAGCATACCCTTGTATCAGTGGCATTTCGCTGCATACTTCTTGGGTCAAAATCTGACGGTTATAGACTTGAGCCTACCCCTAATATTGGATCCCTTGTTTGACCCCTGTTACCGTTATTTAGTGGGGTTTATTGTCTTTCGAAGGCTTGGTGATTGCACCTCAAAGCAAGCTATGATTTTGATTAAATAATTACTCGCATTACAAGACTTCATGGCATGTGTATTGATTAATAAATGCAATACTCCATAATGCTATGTAGCCAAGAAATTTACTTGTGAAGTGCAACACCCTTCTGAGAAACATAACAATCCAGCTACACTATTTTATTGAGCTTGGCCTTCCAACTGTTGACATGACATTCTCAAATCCTAATACCCCTTTGGGATGTGCCCTGTAGGGCCATAGAGGGCCTTTGGATCCTGGATGGGGTAATCCTTAAGGACCTTGGGTGGTCACAGGTCATCACGGGGGTGGACCACTCTTCAGGATGACCTCAGTCTCAGCTGGATTGACCTGAGGAGATTTGAGCTGATCTTGAGGCAACTCAGTCCCAAGGGTAGCATAGTAGAGAACCATAATAGTTACCTGAATGATGTTAAACGCCATTGACTGCCATCCCAGCTGAATCAAGCAATGGATTTCATTTCCCAACTGCATTCTAAGCATCCAGTTTCATTCCATAGGAACCCAGCATCTCTACTCATCCGTATGCACCCACTGTCAGCCATTTCCACTCCCAAATCTCAGAATCTTTTGTGTTCCATCTCTCAGTGCAGCTCGCCTCATCTCGTCATGTGCATTTGATGTTGTGTGCCTTTTGTTTCCATTTGATTGTATCATTGTATCATTTCCATTGCTTGACCTTCAATATGTTGTGGCTTGTAGCTATATCATTTTAGACTTTACTGCTTACTAGTAAGGTGTATGTGATTCTGTTTGAATGTTACAGTCAGTCAGTAAACTAACTTGCATCATTTATTGCTTTCCTGGAATCCACGTGTGTTCGACTAATATTAATGATTTTATTTTGGGTTACTGTTGCAGAATTCGGTTTCGAGCAAAAGCGAACAAGACAGACGTACACCCGATACCAGACGCTGGAGTTGGAGAAAGAGTTTCACTACAACCGATACCTGACCAGAAGAAGGCGGATAGAGATCGCTCATGCGCTTGGGTTGACAGAACGACAGATCAAGATCTGGTTCCAAAACAGACGAATGAAATGGAAGAAAGAGAACAACCTCTCGAAGCTTACAGGACCAAACGGAGAACCAAAACCACTTCTTCCGCGAGTTGATGACAAGACTCCGGCTGACTCCTCCTCACCATCCCTCGCAACTGACTTGTCCATGTCAGGTAACAGTCCAAACACGGACAATTCTGACCCCTCATCCCCTTTGGCAAGCTCTCCGTCATTATCGAGCCCAGAGGGGAAGATGGGATGACTGTAGAAAAATCAGGACCTAATGATTTGAACACTAGATCTGATGGTCCAATTTGACTGTGACTGTATTTCAGTAATGGGTGACACACATCACCCTGTTTTAAACCTTTTTTCGCTGGTTGCACCAGACCAACCAAACGTCCACAATTATATGACCGATCACACAAGAATTCAGGGAACCATGACAGTCTCATTTCCATGGTGATAGCGTAATATACTGGTTGCCATGGTTACATGTATTATGTACTTTATGCTGGCATGAGTGTTCTGTACAAGTCTGTCATAATATATCATATGTGAATGGATTGTGTGAATGAAAGGAAGATTAATGGTTTGAAAGGCAAAAATGGTGATTACTTTCATTAATAATTTATGTGTAAATCAGATTGACTGCCCAATAGTATAGATTTTTTGACGCAAAAATTGATCTGTCTTACCGTTTAATGACACGTTTTAGTGGTAATTTTAACTTGATGAAATTTTAATGTTGCTCGTTTTTGTGTATACCAGTTGTGCTTATATGACAAGAAACTAAACCATGAAATGACCTATGGTCAAATTCAATACTGACCGAAGTCCAAATGTCACAAGCACAAGTATCTATTTCGATATTTTAGACTAGTAATCCAGGATTGGTATTATTGAAATCATATATCTGACATGATACTTGAGTTTGATAGAGTATGATTTATCGAATATACATCAATACTGACATGTCTGACTGTGGTTAGTTCAGTGGGGTAGATAAGCATCACACAGTTATTACAACTTTCTTTGGATTGAAAATGGTGAATTCTTTGATATTTTGGATATATTCTGCAATGATAACTATGTCTAAATTATTGGTCATGATTTAATAACAGAAATCCAGTATGTTCTTCATACGAAATATTCCTTATTAATTAACATTTAAGGCTTTCATTCCCAATCTGACTTAAGGCCAACACTGAATGAGTGTGTTTATGAAGTAAATGAGAACGTTACCTTTAAGATCTCTGTATTTCAACCCTAGTGCCATACAATTCAAGGGTTATTTTATCAACCCTCATACTTCTCAGGGCATTTCCGACCAATTGTATCGCACTATTTCTTCAATGTGGCAGCATAAAAACCATGTGTGTGAATCGGTTGTATGGCACTACTTTTTAAGTGAAGATTATACGCTAGTGTGACGTCATATACTTATCATAAACTGCTGTGTTTGTTATTAATAATTATTGTATATGATGATGTTGGAAATATGTATGCCAATCCCAAAAGTAGTAAATAGAGAGAAATCCAAAGAATATAAGGATCACAAAAGAAAAGTAGTTCAGTAAATATTTCTTGTGAATAATATATTCCATATTGCTTGAGTGTGGTAACTGTTGCTTATTAAATGCAGATTAATTTAGAAACGACTACTATGTAATGGGCCAGTGAATTAAATACCCCCTAATGTTCGAGTTAAACTTGATACAATTAAATTATGAAACAATCTTATTTCATAATTCATAACATTTCAATGTAATATTTTTAAAAAATGTGTAGTAAATTTAAATTTCTAACATGCCTGTTTCTCAAATATTAGGGAGTTTATAGAATTCACAATGAGTATAAATTACTTGTGTGAATTCAATGAGAAACGGCATGCTTTGAAGTTAATGTGATATTGTTGTATAATTGGTTATTAATTATGCTATATTGTCATAATTCTGCATCCCTGGATGTATATTCTCTTTGTGGTGATATTATTATATCAAGAGATTTCTATAGTATTATTTTCTGGCTTTGACTGCCTCTAGATATTATGATCAGTAACTAAGCTACCTCAGTTTTTTAAGTTTTTTAAAGCTATTTATTATTTTGCATGTATTTTAAAACATTGAGAACACACTAGCATGTTTATACACCAAGAATATACGATAGAATGTACAGCATTGACCACATACATCACATGACTATTGTAAGCAATATTGGCAATATTGCTAAACATCCTTTTCAAGTTTAAAGGGTCAAAGCATATATCTGATTCAATGTAACCCAGGTTTGTGGCCATTGTACTAAACAATAAACATATTTTGCAGTATAAACATGTGTGTTTTCTTAATGGGCTGTAGTATCAATGTGGTTTATATATATGTACATATGTGGCCGAAATTGTATCATATTTCAGAGATGGAGGGCCAATGTTATAATAATGTGCTTGTATATATGTACTCTAACAGTAAATATGCAGTTTTAATGCAGTATCTGTTTCAAAGTAACAATAGGTATACAATTACCAACTACATTGTACAGATTTACATACATCATACAAACACGGTTGAATACAAATCATTTATTATTTCATTTTAGAAATATTATTAATATTTTCATTTAAACTCGGGTGAAGAAAACATTCAAATGTGTATAGAAAATTTAGCACGCACGAAATACTCAATTGATTCACACGAAAAAGACGTTCAAAGGCCAATTATTGCTACCTCAAAAATGTCATATTATATTTCATTTTTAGACTGTATGAAAGCTATTGATTGTACGAAAAACAGACAATGTTATTTATCTTATATGTAATACGGGTACCATAGTATATAAGATCTCTCTTCTACCCTGATGATATTGCGAAAATATTACGTGTAATATTTCAAGCATGTATTTTGTAAGAATATGGGTATTATTAAAAAGAATCTCATCTCATAAGGAATGCAAAATATGGAATACTTGCAACAATATTTATTATTATGTAAAATATTTGTGTGTGTTTTTGACTGACATTTGAACAGCATTATTCAATTCAAATCATAGGTTCAAACTCAAGATGTGATATGTCAACTACAGCCTGTGAATTGTATACCAAAAACGTATGTTTAACCACTGAATCTATTTTTATTCAGTGCTGCAAAAACGTATGACTGTAAATTAGACCAAAGCTTCGCTTCAGCTGTAAATTTGCTTCGCGCATGCGTACATATTGCTTATTTAATGCAGTCTTGGGTTATATTATTATGATCAGGGTTCCATGACTGCCTTTAATGTTGCAATGTTTCTGTTGATATCTGAATCTATTATTAATTTATTTTTGCTTTCAACGTGCAGTGTGAGTCTATTTAAATATTGTTTTTTTTAAGTGAAACGAATTGTAAGTTGCTGGTACTGCTTTACAATGATGTTTTTATAAAATCTAATTCTTTGACTGAAAGAAAAGAGGAGAAAATGTATGGTATCATGTGATATCATGAAATCAGTTTATGAAATTGTGGTAAATTTGTGTTAATATTAGATTTGAGCAGTCTAATCAAATAAAAATAACTTCATTTTAACTTTTATTGTCAACAATAAATACACTTTCAAAATCCATATAAAATCCTTATAGTTTAATTCAAAAGATAATTACATTAAAATGATGAAATAGATAGAGTTCAAGAAATGTATCTATATATACAATAACTCATTATTTGTTTGTTTGTAGAATAATTGTCAATAGATATTAATACTTTGCTAAGCTGTGTAATAGTTATCATAATCTCTATAGTTGAAATCTGCTATGCCATTCAATGTTTGCCATATCCTATATGTATTTTGTCTATACTCTATATTTTGTATTGGTCATAGAAGTTTGCTCATTGGTAAAATTATTTTTATCTTGTGTGGGTATGACATAAAAGTATGATGACAAAATATTAATAATTATATTACAAAATGAATACATTACCTAAGTTCTGGTCTGTTAAACTCAGGTGCAATTATTATGGCCAGTGAACTGTATCAAAGGCTTTATGCTGATCTGTCAAACTATACTTAACTCGTTTAAATGATTTCTCCGAGTCAACAATGGCTCTTAAGTGTGTAGTATTATTCCAATGTATGTTGCTAATTTGTGTATGTGAGAATTAGGCCAAGAGAAATTATTTGTTTACATGAATTGTATTTTCATGCCTGGTTCTGTGAAAAATAAACAAAGACGGTTGAAATCAAGGCAAAATATAAGGATTTGTTATTCATTTGTGTCTTCACAGGAATTAGAGCTTGTGAATCAATGGTGTAGGTACCACCACACTACATCTGGGATTAAAAAGTAAATTATTTATTTATCCGAATATATTTTACAATAATTCAATCTCTCAATGCTACTGGGTCTGAAGCTTGGTCAGTTTATATGACCAGCTACCAAAGACAGATGTAATGATGAGATGATAAGTCTCAGAGCCCACAATATGTTACATGTTTACCCCATGGGTGGGGAGTTTAATTGCCTCTCTGTTAGAAAATCTAACCTATATGAGAAATACTTTATATATATTTATAAATATGTTTATTAATACACTTCCACTTCGAATAAAAGGTATATTACAATAAATGAATATCAGTTGATATAGCTAATTACAATAATATAATATTAAAAGAAATATAAGTGTCATTTTGTTCAGCCAAAGTAAAGAAAGCGCAATAAGAAATTGAAATTATGATCTATTCATTTAAATTAAAAAATGTGAAATGTTTGTGTAAAAGAAGGAATCATCAAGTGTGCAAAATGATACATTGACTCCACCCCTTATCATCTCATCATTACGTCTGGGCAACTAAACCATAAGATGTACTCAATTAGAAGCCTATATGTAGCTCAACATTCAGTAAGGTCATTCTATAGCCCAGGCGTTTATACTCGTACGGCTTCTAATTGAGTTAATGTTTGCGACGAAAATTCCTTCCAAATTCATTCTTTTGTAGCAGTTGTGCTGTGCTATAAGACAATTAAAAATTATCAAATTTACGAATGCATTCCATACGTTTTATGCAGAGCATTATCAATATATATAGAATTTTTTTATTGACTTCAAAATATCAAATTGTGTGTCTTTTAGAACAGTCCCGTGTCACAGGCTGGGCTAGTCTGATAATGAAATAATATATAAATCTCAAATAAACGCCAGTCCCGTTTAGACGCCGGGGTAAATCTCCTTCCAATATAATAGAGGCCCAGGGGTCCAAACATAAAATACGATATTTTACTCACCAATTAAATAAATTTACTATACACCATAAATGTTATGGATACATTAATTAGATAAATAAAATAATGCTTCTTGCTGTTAGCCATGCATAAGTTTTATTATCATTTAACTATAAGATGACATATCATGCGTTCATAATAATAATAAAAGCGTATTCATTTTTATTTATGTATTTATTTCAATTTATTTACTGTATCTTTTACAACAGGGTCCTGTGGAATGTAAAGATACAATATTGTTATTTCAATATATTTCATAAATACTGAGCATTCAAAAAACAAAACAAAACAACAGCAACAAAACAAAGATAGAGACTAAGAGTGTTGGTAAAAAAGCGTTGCCTGTTGCAAAAAAAGAGTTAAATTAAAAATCTGTCCATTGCTATTTTGCATTTTTGTGATAACATTAACCACAGCCAATTTCAATCTCAAAATCACCAAAAAATAGTTGTTTAAATGAACCCAAATGATGGTTAATTACTAACTTGGAGCCCATAAAAACCATAAAATCTAGACAACCCCTTTCTATTCTACCCTGTGGGTCTTTATTCAAAGTCCAATAAAATCTCAAAAACAGAAAAAAGTAGGGTTTTGGGGTATACAAAAGGTTCCTATTGTCTTAGAACACAATAGAAAGAGCGCAATAAAATACAAATTGACTTTGTCCCCTTTAAAAAGCCGTTCCGTCTTTGAGGTCCAAATTCTGTTTTTGACTGAGCTTTTTTATGACAACCCAAAGTGTTATCTTTTTCGCCTACCCTAAAAAGGGGGTTAAAAAGCTCGGGCTAGCTGTTTCAACTAGGGTTTTTTAGTGATTGTATATTCAAATGAGCTGATTTGACAATTTACCAGCATATGCATCTCACTATTTGTAAATTAGGGTTGGAAATCTACGGAGACTTCAAACGTATATAAAAAAGGTTTTCATATCTCTGAAGGGTAGCAATAAAGATATATGAACTGCATACTTAAGAGTCCAAATCTCATACATTTATTTATAAGGTGATAGGTCAAAAATATAAAAGAGAGAATGCATAAACCAAAGAATGTAATGCTTAAGTATTCAACTGACTTCATGAACGATAAAATCTTGAAAAGTCAACACTATAACATTATGATTATTATCTGATTTATCTCAATTTCCAACTTTAGAACAGATGTAATACATTTTTAAAAATGTATCAAAAATAATAAACTCATGAGAGGAAATAATAATTCCAACCGTTTAGAGCGTTACGTCTAAGAAAATCACAGGAAACACAACAATGTCAAAACAGTAAAATTGTTCTCACTTTCGTTGATATGGCAACTAAATCTGGCCACACGATCCCATATACGATTTGTTTATGGCCATAACTGTACCCTAATAGATCTCTAATGTCTGCTAATGACAATAATCATTTGTATCCCAGTGGGCAGTGCATTTTAAGGTTAATACCTGTCAGAATGCTCAATTAATGAACATGTGACTGATTTATGGTTACTGATCATAACATGTACACGCAGATGTTTGTTCTTAGTAATTAGCCAGGAATACATACATTAGTAAAAATACATAATTAGTATCAAGTGCAAAATAGCCAATACGTAGGAAAACAACAACTTCTTTGAATTAGAAAATAATTTTTTCAGCAAAATTTAGAATAGAATAGAATAGAATAGAATAGAATAGAATAGAATAGAATAGAATAGCACATCAGAGAGTTCTGTATGTTTTTCAGCTGAGATCAGCAATGCCTTTATAATAATTGTTATGGCCCTATTCATGGATATAACATTTAACCAAATGGCTGTAACAAGGCCTAAGTCTTTGACCTTGGAAGTCCAATTCAAATTCAAGAAGCATTTACATTTATTGTATTAGAGTTGGGGCAATAAATCTTCAAGTGGGCTTGCAGTGGACATGCAGTAATGGTCACTTTGTACTGACCAAGCTTCTGCCAATTTATGTGTAATTAGAGGAAGCATTATTGTGAAGAATTGGATATGTGTGGATGAATGCAAAGATATAAAGTTAATGAATTACTTATTAATGGTGTTTAATCATTTATTGTATTTTGGATATCTTTCTGTTTACAATATGAAATCAGAATAAAATGATACTGTCTTTATTTTTTGACAACACAGGTAATAAAGCATATTTCTGATTATATCACATATATAAAGATGTCATAAGTGCATCAGTGCCGCTGTACCAGGAACTGCATTTCGTCACAAGATGCTCGTTGCCATGGAAACCAACCTTAGAACGAAACCAGGTTGCCTGGTGATGCTGATCTTTTTCTCACAGGATCCAGGACAGAGCGTCTTGGCTAAATGCACTCACTGACACCAGATCCAGCATCCGGGCAATTGATCCTTTGGGTTTTATGAAAAGGGTTCTGCATCCTGCATGGCGCGTTCTTCTATGTTACACGTAACTTCCGGTTTACAACGTCATATCTCCACTCAGTGCAAGAAGGTCATATCTGAGATGTCCCAGTGTTGCTATACTTTATATCTGAAAAGAAAAGAAATTATTACTTATTAGATTTTTTTTATTTGTACACATTAGTTATGATAATGCATTTTATTTCATTCTCAATCATCAATTCATTTCTGCTTGTTCTTTCACTTCTCTTCTTTCCTTCTTTCTTTCCTTTTTCCTTCTTCTTTCCTTTTTTCTTTCTTTCCTTCTTTCCTTCTTCTTTCCTTTTTCCTTCTTTCTGTCATTTTTTGCTTTCCTTCTTTCCTTCTTTTCATATTCCTTTATTATTTATTCATAATTTCTTTTTTTTTCTCTTCTTCTCTCTCTGATTTTACTTTTAATTACATTTTAGATTATTTTGAATAGACTTCATTGTCTGAAAGTAAACACATTGCATGTGCTTTTGACATGGTAAACTACTTGCTTTCAAGGCGAAATTAAATAGTACATTCACATAAACCTGCAAACCCAAGTTGTACATTTACAAGTAGGTTTGGCCCAGTGTGCATAGATTTATCAGTTAGAGCACAGCTGTTGTAATAGTAGGTTGTCATGACAACAACAACACTAATCTAGTTGGGTTCAATAAGGGTTTCAGGGGATCACATGCTCTGAGCATAGCATGTCAAGTATAAAATCTACATCAATAAAGACCATTTAAAAGTAGTCAATAACATGAGTTTAGCGTATGAAAAGAAAGCCATAAAAATCATGTGTAGGTGTATAACTAATGACTTTTTTTCTTCTTTATTTGGTTGTTAGAAATCTGTATTAAATTACGTACATTATTTGATGGTTTTTGTGTCATAAATCACATTACAAATAATTGAACATACAACATTTCATTTTAAAAAGTCATTATGGCAATTCATTTTTTTATTCAATAAGCTCATTTCTAACATATGTCCTTGTTATTTAACGATAAAATCAAAACAAAATTCTCTTCTTTTCAAAATAACGGATTATTGTTTACTTTGAATTCGATTTTGGCTGATATGATTTATTATTTTCACTCCAGAGATAATTAAATACCCAAGTACATATAAATATGAGTCAAATGCTCTAAATAGCAAATTGACAATATTCATGATAATTTGTGTAATACTATATTTATCAAATTCTACGAAATTTTGTGTTTCTTGAGCTGCAAGACAAATTTAGCGCCTGGTATGGCGTCACTAAGCTTCACACTTTGTAGTTCTCAAACCTCACGCGAGAGGGCAGCATCAGTCAAAATGACTCATGCGTAGCCCAGGATTGGCTTTGCTTATATACAAAAATTCCTTGCTTGAATTAAAAAATTTCAAGTTAACAAAAAATATCAATATCCAAAATATTAAATGTACCCGTAAGAGATGATTCGAAGAAAAATTGACTTACTTCTAAATATGTCTAGGTCAATTATCTTTATTCTTTAAAAAATATATATTACAGAATATTTTTTATTCAACACAATAATAAGCCTGTGTTTAGTTTGAAACAATTAATGTATTGTAATTATGAACATCATATTTCAAAACTGACAATTTACTGTATATTGTTTGTACATTGATATAAATATGGAAACAATACACAGCAAAATATCTCACAGCTTGTTCAAAATCCAATCACAACTGAGAACAATTGCTACATTGAAGAATTCAAACAAAACAACAGGATGGAGTTCAATGTATAGCCTCATTTTCACTTCAAATTATAGGTCAAAGGTCACAATTGTCATATGGTCACATGATATTATCAAGCATGTCTGTGTGCATTGTTTATACACAGTAGGCATGTGGCTAACACACATGTAACAGCTATGTCAATCATACAGATTATTTATTCCCCCAACAAGTACTGCGTTTTATCTTTAGTATTCATGCACACACTGTTTTATTTGTCTCTTTTTGTATTGCAAAGGGCTTCAATTATAAAATGTCTAAATGAAAAACAGCCCCTGCTGAATGGTGTTTTATATGCAGGTCTTTTATGAACTCCACATATCTGGGAGCTTGTGATGTTAACAAGATTTCTCAACTACTTCATACCATGGAGTCACTAGTGACTCCATGTTCATACCACATTGTCAAAATAAATAAATGTGCTTGTATTAATGCCA
Organism: Alitta virens; assembly: GCA_932294295.1. Classification (NCBI taxonomy): domain Eukaryota; kingdom Metazoa; phylum Annelida; class Polychaeta; order Phyllodocida; family Nereididae; genus Alitta; species Alitta virens. The sequence continues at coordinate 23,874,863 of OW028584.1, read as the reverse complement.
ATATTAGAGTATATTTCTATATCGATTTATATGCCTTCTAAAAGACTTGAATTATTGATATCATTGGTATCATAAAGAAGTAGTACTTTCCTGGACCTCTATTTTTGAAGATGCAGGTATATAATATTACTAATAGGTATATGATCTAGCCTTGACCTTTGAAATAATAGCCTCTATTTACGACCCGGCTTGTATTCAGAAAATACACTTTCGGAATTTTTGTTTCGTTGTTCAATTCTGCCCAAAATTCTGGCCTCATCTGCATAATTGCCTGTACGATCCAGTTCAGCATGTAGTCCCATTCATCATATGCAGATCATCTTGTTGATACATTAAATGTCAATTGACATGTTTATTCATAAATAATATCATTGTACTTTAACACCTTTGGCGATATTAATGCCGAAGAAATGTCAACTTAATTAGCATAAACACATAAACACACTTTGCTGGCTGAACACATGTGTTGAAACATGTGTTCCCAATATGTTCTCAATTACGTCACCAGCTATGTCTCACCACGGCAACTAATTGCTCCAGGCACTAATTATGTCAAGGTGCTAATAATATGGCTCCTGACTTTAATGTTTTTTTGAAAATATTCAATATTGAGTCAAAGAGCATTATGAGTTACAGTCGCTAAAGCAACAATAAGCCTACAATGAAAAAAGTATACATATTTAAAATAACAGGGAAATCGATTATTTTAAACAAAACATTAATCAGTGAATTTTGACTATTTTTTGGTATAAAAAAGTGTGTATTCCATATCTTCCAATTTATTTCACACTTATGAAGATTCATGATATTCTAGCCCATAGAATAGCAATTATTTTGAGAGGTAAATATACTTTAATTACAATTGTATGCCATTATATGTAAGAATTGTTGATGAATTAAAATGAAAGGCATAAAATTTCCTTTGCTTTAGTGTACAGAATAAAGGAAAAATCAATTAGCATTATAGCGACCGTTGCTACGCGGAGAATGATGACGTATGCCCTCATTGTTACGCAATCAATTCCATTCCCAAATAGAATAGATTAGGTGTAGCAGAACGTTTCCTGTCAGAGCTTAGCAATTGATGCTGCAGAAATTTGTTTCTGGGGAAATGTTGGCTTTGTTGAGTAGAATTCAATTGGGGTTTTGTAGAAGAAAACAATTGTGAAGCAGTTGAATTAATTCGTGTTTTTGTTGATTTTATTGCAGTTAAATCTGAATAAATCTGTTTGAAATGATCAATATCCTTATATTTTCAAGCCGATTTATGTATAAATTGGTTAAAATGATACTTAAGTCATAAAATTTGGCTTTGTGACAAGATTTTGTGCATGTCAACAAACACCATATTTAGGTATTGATGCTAATTCGAATGAAAACGAAACTGCACCATGGCCGCTAAATGTTACATGATTAGGCAGACAACATGAAAAGCATGACAAATAGTCCAATCTGATTACCCAACAGAGATGTGATTTATGGAACTGTACATAAGGCAACAAGCAACAGAATACTTTGGTAATAATGCAATGCAAGGAAATGGCCCTGACATGCTAGTGCAATCATGCTAACAGTGACCTTGACCTTTGACCCTTATCTAATATGATAATGTGACCTGAAATAACCCATGCCCTATCTCACATGCTCATCAAGGCCCGGGTCATATTTATTACCCTTTCCCAAAGGGTGGCAGAGCATTGTGACTCTTGTTTTTCACACCCCTCTGATGAAGGGTAAACTTAGGATCAAGACCTCAACACCCCGTTCCATAGGGACAATTGATCTTGCGCCAAACCCCTGTGGAACAAGGTACCTGGCATTGTTCGATAATATTGATTGTCTCACTGTAGCCTCAGTTTGGTACTGTGGTGAACACAAACAATGTCAGCAAATAATGTCTATCGTTCTAAACAATAAATCAATGCATATTGTTAGTAACATATAATGCATAGATGAATTTCAAATGGTGATTTATTTATGTTAGATATACTGGACTTTAAAGGTTCTGGATATAATAGACTGAAGCAAAATATATCTAACCCTGTCTAAAATGTGAATTATACAAACCAGTACCTAAATTTCGTGTTTTTTTTTGTGGAGTCATGCTAATTTTTAAAACATGTTTTTGAAGTGCTAGACCATTGAACCAATAACCTTCATTGTTTTCACTCTCTGTCTGTATACCACTTTGGATGGTACCATATGACAAAAATGAAACGTGCTACAAACATTGTTGTATTATTAGATATTTACAGAATAATGAAATGGATTCCTTTGATTTCGTTAACTGAATACTGGACGAACAAGGGCAGTATCCCTTTAACCCGATTGGCCATTGCAGAGGGGTTGCTTGGGGGGAGGGCGAAGGAGGGGGGGGGGGGTGAAACCAAAGTCAAAGATTGGAAATAACGTGGTCAGTTTCTCATAAGGGTTGACCTCTCTGACCCCTGCAGATCCTCCTTAATCACCCTATCTTAATGGGGTTAATATGGGCCACAAAGAAGGGTGTCAACCCCTTAGCATTATACCCTTGAACCCCCCTTCAAGGTCAAATACATGTTGAAGCTGGGGGTACTAAGTCTTGCTGCAATAATTTACCCCAAATTGTATGCATTGATTGTCAGGGAATTTAGCATATATTTATCGAGTGATTATTTTCAAATAAATTATTAGGCTCCTTTGAGATGGTCATGTTATTGGAGAAACTAGGTTTGGTTATTTGTAGCTCTTGTATTGCGTGAAATTACTGTGTTTATTTCTTTCGTTTAGACACAAAATAACATAGATATTCACTAGAGTGATATACATATTATAAATAATATCAATATCTGTGAAGTTTTTCACTGCTTTTGCACCAGGTGGGCAATGTTAAGCATAGCTTGGTCAGTTTGTTGCCCCAGGTATTGCATAATAGATACAGAACCAACCAAAATCTTTCAAATGGGCAAACAACACGATAGGTGAGGAATAAATGTTGGATAAGTTAATTACGAAGGTCATGAATATTATATGTAGGCAAATGGGGAGTAGGTGGGGTTAAAAGAGGTCATAGGGAAAGCTATAGATCAACATCTGTTTCATTGATTAAAAATGCTAGTCCTTTTGTTGGTAGACAATTATTCAGGGCATGTCTTGACAATGTACAAAGTGGATTGGAAGGATCGAATCTGATGAACTGAAAGGGGGCTATCTAGACCTTTATCAGGGGGCAAACTTGTTTAAGGGGGCTGGGGAGTAATCCCTGGAATGAAAGCAAAGCTCGGAAATTGGGAGCAGGCGCCATCTTGGATCCATCCCATAATAGGAAGCGGAGATAAACGTCACAATTAAAGGAATCCCCGTGGGGTTTTCCCCGAGTGGGCGATACTACAAGTGAAAGAATGGAGCAGAGAGATTAGGCCCCATAATGCCTGGGGTAGGGTTGGATTGGATAGGCCGTGGAAGATTTTTTCCTCATTGTTTACATTGAAAGGACGGCATATAAAATTCCATTAGGGCAAATGTCGAAGTCATGTCCAACTCCCGTCATGCTCTGCCTTTCAAAATTCAATGGACCTAGCACTGATTCGCCCAAATTGAACAACGTGACAAGGATGGCTGATATACAGGGCCTGAATAAGGTCAAACAGGATAGGGCAGGATAGGACAGGACAGGACAGGACAGGACAGGATGGGATAGGATAGGATAGGAGAGGATAGGAGAGGAGAGGAGAGGAGAGGAGAGGAGAGGAGAGGAGAGGAGAGGAGAGGAGAGGAGAGGAGAGGAGAGGAGAGGAGAGGAGAGGAGAGGAGAGGAGAGGAGAGGAGAGGGAAATGTACAATAAATACACAATTAATACAGATTTCATGAGCTGTCAGAATTAAACAATTGTGTCCCTAAAATCCAAATACCGTATGATGGATTCTTGACTTAATGATTTTAAAAACAAGATTAATTTAGATGATAACTCCTTCATTAAAATTGCATTTCTTTTTGCCATATATTTGCAATGGTATCCTTGATGAAGTTTACATGAATATGTGAGGTGGATATATATTACAATTTACATGCTGAATTTACACGAAAATTTGCAACGGAACACAAATTGCTAATTGCATTTAAAACGGAGCCAAAGAGATGGAGAACTGCAAGTGCGTGAACTCAAATGATGACAAATATACATTGCCAAGGGGGTGGGAAGATACATGTGTGAAATATAAAATTCATAGGAAGATGGAGTGGGGTCCATTCACCATGTGGGTCCATTGGGCATTTTCTAAAAGCATGGACCCCCATTCGTTTTGGGCTAAAGCAATTTGTCCAGGCGACATATATTAGTCGGATAATTCACCCAGTTGCTATGGTTCGCATGTTGCCACTACTCCGTGCCAAATACAATTCACTCACAGCTTGATTTTGATTCTCTCTCGCACAAGATCAAGTAATGACTTCTAATTTGCACACTTCCACCATCCCAAAATTGCTTTAACTACTTTAACTGCTTTTATTTCACTGATAGAGTGATGCATTTTTAGCTTATAATGGCAGACTAACAAGTAACAACAATTATTGATACTTATATGATAATCTCATACCAAATATAGGAGATTTTGTTGGTTTCATTGACACAATGTAGATTTGACTTTGACCTGGTTGTGTTTTCTGAATAATTCATACATTTCCCTATATAGTTTAGTGACATTTTGTATTACCAACACAAAGTATTACCAAGTTTGTAACTAATTTTCTTCACGACAATTCGTTGAAATATATAAAAAATCAAGGAATTGGTTCTACTTGAAATTGAGATATCAGTGTATTGGCGCATTTAAGGACTTGATGTATAGACTTGTAGCTTTATTTTGACGTTTTTACGAGTGTAATATCATCCCTTAAAAAAGCCCTCCACAAGAATGCGCGTGCAAGGCTCTTAAAATGGAGATAAAACTCAAGTTTATGACCTATTTACAAAACTTTTAGGGCAGAGAAGAGCTCGGAGATATACCTCATAGAAAGGATCTTTACTGGAGGGTGGAAGCCCCTCCCCTTGACCTTCTCCACCCCTTGACCCTGCAGCCCAGGGGGTATCCCCTTCACCCTGCGAAGAGTAGATCACTCGCTCTGACACATGCATTTGCTCCTTGTAATACTGGTGACCTATTGTAAAAAATGATAGCCAGATCTAAACAGAATTTCAAAAGCGTTTTTATTTTATTTCTTTAGTCTGTTTATTTTACTCATAAATAATAATACATTCAGTCACTGTAATACAATGAAACTCTTGTGGTTTTGTGGTTAGTCCATCCAGGGAAAAACAACGTTATTGTTTGTAATAAAAAATTAGTATAAGTTTGCCATGTACATTGAAAACTATACACTCAATAAGCAACAGGTATTTAGAAAATTTAGATCATTTTGTCTTAAAATGACTCGCAAGGTTTTATATTATTTCAATAAGACAGCTGTGCAGGGTTAACTAACAAAACATTTCTTGTCCATGTTATATCGTTTATAAATAGATGACACGCACCTAACTGAACTGGTGATCCTGGGGCACATATCTAGGGATTCACTAGGGAGGTGCAGACATGTAAATGCTAATAGGCTCACGCAGGTTGAACTCATGAATACACTAGGTTTGAATCCAAAATACAGCAGTGGGGATATGCAAGTCAGTGTTGACGGGAGATCTGATAGTCGTTTTCATTATTTCGCCGAATCCACATCAAAGCACCAGTCAAAGGAAAACGTTCGAAGGGACTTGGTTAGAAATGTCGTCCGCAAATAAATGGCCGCTGCAGTACTTCCGGTCTAGATAGTAATGGCGGAGATCTCATGCAAGTCATTATTAAAGGGGAACTGGAACTCGAGAGAAAAGGGGTGGTAGCCCCCAGGCAAGATTGTACGGGGGGCTGCTTCAAAGAGGGGTATCAATCACCCTGGCGAATAATTTGATCAATGGCGACTCAAGAAACAGATACACCCCCTTCCCAGATGCCCACATGCCCAGATGCACTGTGACGTTGTCACAACGTCAAATCTTTGTCACGAATTCAGCTAGATGCATTTTGCTCATTTTGCATTTCAAATGTGTAACATGGTGTGGACTACAAGCAGTTTTATCATCTCATCATTATGCCTGTCTACATCGGGTCATATAATCTGGCTTAGTTTCAGACCAGTGCACCGAGACACTGGTTTGAAAAATCCTTGTGTCTTTTTCTTTAAGCAAGAAAAAAAGTTTGTAAAATATTTAAGATCTCACATTGAATATAGACATGTTAGTTTGATCGACTTAATACATTATCTTAACAGTCTATTTCAAAAATGTTCCATTACATAACACATCAACTCTGCATCACCTTAAATGACTTAAGAGACTTAAGCATCTCCCTTATCTTTGCATAATTGAATGAGCCTGCAGTCTGCAGTTATTAAAGTCGTTTTCTTGTAGATTATCACATCAGCTGGGAATTCTTAACATTTCTCATTAAGATGCTCATGGATGCTGCAGCAGCTGTCATTGAAATGAAGACTGCAGGGCTCTGATATTAACATCTGTTTCTTCTTGATGAATCACAGACCACCCAAAGACATTTTAATAATTCTGGGAAGGCCAAAGATGTTTACCCTAGAAACCCCTTAAGGTAACTATTATCTTGGAAGAAATTTGTTCTTCCAAGCTATTATCAAGGGACTTTTATTTTAGGGGTGATTCAGACTTTCGCAGATTAGTAAAATAGTGAGATGGTCTTATTATAATTGTGAATTAAATTAGTATGAATGATTATATATAAATGTGATTTCAATACCAAAGGTCTTAATTTTGCAGTAGCCTTAATAGCATGATTGTATTAAGGAGAGGTTCGCTTTAATATATTTTAATGATATGAGAATTTCTATGCGCAATACTTCTAGATTAGTTAAACTAAAAAGGCCTATTAGTGTTCATCAATTCAAAGCTTCCCTAACCATTATTTTAGGGAGGGTCTTACTTCACCCCGGCGTTTATTTGAAGTCTTTAACTGCAGTAATTTCAGTTGGCGTGCAATTTTTTTCTTCTCTCATTATGCACGTGGGTTTCATATCAATCTTTTTCTCATCAATTTCTTGAAATTTTCTCACGAAAGATTTTGTGTTTTAATATTCACCAAAACAGAAGGGTTCCTCAACAACCAAGGGGGTTCTTCAGAAACCTAGACTATCTCGAGAGATGATCATTCAAATTTTGAAGGGTAGAATGGAATTACATGTCCTCAATAATGAAAGGCAATTTCAGAAAACGAATGAAGGAGGGTAAGAAATTGATGATGTGCCCCCAGGACAGAGAAAGATTGGGAAAGAGACAGAGAAAGGAAAAAAGAAAGATAGGATAGTTATATAGATAGATAGATAGGTAGATAGACAGAAAGATAGATAGATCGATAGATAGATAGACAGATAGATAGATAAAGAAAAGAAGTTGCCCAGCCCTGTTGAATGCAGTTAGAATCCCATGATGCACTCATTTCCATGACGTCATGAGCATTAGGCTGTTAGGTTTCCATGGCAACACAACTGGCCACAACTTCCTTTCTGTCTGCTTGACCACTCCCTGACCATTGTCCACTTTTGTCCACTGCACAGGGGGTTGCCAGAATGTTTAAATTAAACATTTGGTGACTAAGACATTTTTGTTCCAAGACTTCCATTAATAATGGTACTTTCTTTTCTTTTTATTTGAAAGAAGCCAAGGTTTTCTTAGTAAAATCGCTTAGATATAACATTTTACATTAAGGAATTATGATTTAAAGAGTGCCTAAAAGCATCTAAATATGGGCACTGTTATTTAAGCATATATTTATTTATTAAGGGCATTGTTAGGATAATTTGATATATTAAGGGCATTTCTTAATTACAATAGTAAATAATCTCTATATAACTTCTACAAAACAACTATGCACACTCGTTATTTAGTGCCCAAAAGATTATTCAGCACTTAAATAGAACAATTCATGCGTTTATTCATTTTTTCGTTAATTTACACTTCTTCTTTAAAACGAGGCAAAACGGATGTAAACACCTCTGATACAGTGTTCTGAGTGGCTGAGAGCTATTGGCGCATGCGCACTCATATTGCAATCTTGTAAGGGGACTGGGGGGGGGGGTATATGCCAACTTTTAGGCGGCAGCTGCATGAGCAAGCCTTGGTGAAATATTAATAGGGCTTTAATAGGAGGTCTGGGCCAGGCGCTCTTTGGTTAAAAGTCACCCATTGCTGGAGGTGTTCTTTCCACTAATGGCTCTAAGATGAGAAAGCTAGGGGGTGTCAGAGCTAGAAAAGGGCATGTGACACCTCTGAACAAGGGGGGGGGGTTGTAACAAGGGTTCTTGGGAAAACAATTGACGTAAACGAAATCTTTTTAAGGATTACATTTGTGCTATAAACTTTTGACATGTTGAATTTGGCGTTAACTGTAAGCTTTGAAAAGAGGAAATCATTTGCAAATGTTATGAAAATTGTACCTGGCAAAACAATAATTTTTGTAATGTTTCTTTATAATTGTTTTCCGTTGTCTTTTGCAAACATTGTTACAAATAAAATCCACTGCTTCACTCGGATTCAGGGCCAGGTTTGCACATTGCATCAGCACCGAATTCTGTGTGCAAATATTGCTCTCTGCCGGAGATTACATGGGATCGAAAATTAGCTGACTGTAGCTCTAGCCCTAGTGGCTTTGAGATGAGCAAGCAATTTGTATCTGTCTGAGTTTTGCCACTAGCTGCCACTTCCTAAATAGATAGAATTACTGGGGGAATAGGAGGGGGCTTGGGGGTGAGATGGGTTGTGACAGCCTCATGAGGAATGCCCTTTTTCTCTTATGACACTTTATCAGGGTTCTCCCCCCCCCCCCCTCATCTGAGCTCTCCTATTTTCTATCTTGCTCTCTGCAGTACTTGATAGCCCCTCTTGCATGCACAAGGGCAGATGGTAAAAGCAGATATCGCGTCCACTGCCCTCAATAGATGGCGCTCCTCTCCTTCCCACAATTCTTTGCAACCTATTTGTCGGTCTCACGTGACTGTCATAATGGCATTGTTGCTTAGCCAGACAATAGCGTGATTTGTCCACAATTCCTGCACATGTGAGTTATGAGATTTTGTTGTTTGCACTAGAGCTTTGAGCTGGTATCAATGGTATCAAAACCGAACAGCATCGATATCACTTCACTTAATGGTGATATCAAGGCACACATTTTGATATCACACCTTCACACTGCCCAATAAACATCAAGTATAACAAATACACCAATTTTATCGTTGAAAATATGACTATATTTGATTTAAAAAAATAAAAGCAACAATACACAAATTAGCAGACAGGTTTAGTAAAATAAAGTCTTTACATTTCGTATTTAAATCAATGCTTTAAGTGCGTGAATGTTATAAATGGTATGCTTCAGAGCAACAAGGTAAAAATGTCAGTCTCTCTGGAATTTCCACGAACTTCATCCTTTCAGCTCACAGCTTGTCATTCATTCTTCAGGGTTCGTCGGCTGTTTCCGTAACTCCCGGAAGCTCTGCGCATACGTGTGACCCTTGACCTTCAGCCCGCACCTGTAAACAGAAAGAGAGATTTCTAGGTTACTTTGTTCTATATAAAGAACTACTCTGAGAAAGAAAAAAAAACATGTTTTTGTGTTGTAAACTTTGGAGAGAACTAGGAAAAAAATGACATAAAATCCCAGAACTACAAATGCTTCACTGAAGATATTTGTAAAAACGTTCGTTTCAGTAGTGTTGTGGAAATCAAAATAAGAATTACATTTGTATCGATAGGATGAACTAATATCTTAATAAATAAAACAAATGTTGTACTAAATAATGGAAATGAAGCTAAATATTGCTTTCATTACATGTACATTTTATCTTAGAAAAACATCCATGATTCCTCAGTGGAAAACCAACAGTCGTGTCTATTCGGGGGTCAAAAGAAGCTTTCAGTGGGCAGGGGGGCTCTCCCCTCCCCTTAGGAGTCGTAAAAACCTGTCTTATCAATCAGCATTTCTTCCGGGGGGAGACTGAGCGCCCCCTCCCTCCCCCCTTGGTTCCTTTTTGGGTTTTTCTTAAGAGAATTCCGTTTTGGAATGATGGGGGTGGAAAGTAATTTTAAATTTGCTCTGACTATTTTTTCATTAGTAAATTGCATCATATTGACAGTTTGACTTTTTACAAATTCGTGTGTTGTGTGTTTATACCTTTTTTTTGCACTGATATTATGAATTTCAAAAGCAAAGCATTCATATCTATTTTTATTTCACATTTCCATCCTTTATTTAAAGTATATCAACTGCATATTCAATCAATTCATTCTGACCTAGATACATACTTCATTGTGAATTATTACACAAATCATCACATGCAGCAACAGGAATAATTGATCTTTAATTTGTCCAACGGATCCAGCACTAGTGCAATGAGTGCATGATTTAAGATATTTTACCCCTTCAGTAACACTGGCCACACCCTCTGTCACTTTATGCCCTTTTTATGCCCCCCTTATAGCTCTGATGGCACGAGACAGCTTCCTGGGGTTCCCAAGGGCTAGATGCACCCTTAAATCAAGTCTAGTGCCCAGAAGATAGTTCCTTCAGGTGCTAGGACAATTCTAGGGCTTTTTGGGAAAGTGTTTTCACTCTTTTAACTGTTATCTCTCTCGGTGAAGAGGCAGTAATGCTCAAAGGCAAATCTCTTGAAAGCATTTCAAATGGTAATGATGGAGTGAAAATGGTTTGTTGATACTTCAGTTTTAGTTGCTTGGAAGTGTTAAAAGATTATATTTGAAGAGTATTTGAGCGACGCTATGATATATTATGAATCTAAAACTATGAATGTGATTATTTTAATTGATTGCATTTTATGTCTGAAAAAAAAATATATATAACAAAAAAAAATACTGTATAAAATATGTCAACATTATAAAGCGATGACATCACAATATTTGAGAATAATTCATCCATAGTTAGCCAGAATGAGCTGCTTAGAGCCTGTGCGTGCACTGAAGCTGACGAGCAGGAATTAGCAATGCATGATGACAACGGACGAAACGACCTACAAGAAATTGGACGAATTGACCAGCAGTTGGCTCGGTGGACGAATTGACCCGCAGTTGGCTCAAAGGACACCCATATAGGGCGAGGTTGCCAAAACGAAGTCCCAAACAAATAGAACTGGAAAATCGTAACTCACCCCTGGACGATAGGGTACCCCTTTTTACGAGATCCAGTCACGTGACCAACCTAACAATGCAACAGCCTCGCTTTCATTATACTTGGGTTGGTCTCTTGTAAGATTGGATTGTTGTAGGACACTCCCCACCAAAATATTTACAGTCCAGTTGATATGGAATACAAAATGGGGCAATATCATTTAAGATCATTCGTGTTTAATTCTATATTAAAATCAATTTATCTAAGAAGAACGTTTACTATAATCGTATGAAATGATAGAAAATCTGTCAGATTAATTTAGTGTAAAATGTAAAACACACTGAAGATTATTGTTTCAGACTCAATTGATTTAATTAAGATGAAGGAATTATAAATGTTCACACCAAATCACAATTGATCATAAGTACATGTAGAAAATGTAATAAGCCTTTATTCGCAAAAAAATATATGTATATAATATAAAAAATAATAAAATACATTAACGAAAGGAATTAGCCCTGCATTTCAATGATAATTTCACAACTCTTTATTTGGCACCTATAGCTCTTCTCCCTTGGAGGTAGTCGCTGCTGCGTAATCAGAAACCCCTTTTTCTCGTAGAGGGTTTTTACCCCCTGGGGGAATCCCCTCTTTGCATCTAGCACGGCAGGATCCAAATGATCATGAAACCTTTCCATCAATTCCTGTCACAGCAATGACAAGAGGAGAGGGGATCCTTCATCAATTTCTACTTAGATGCACAACCAATTTGGCCCTAACCTATGAATATTTAAATGGCATCCGCCACATTGACTTAGGGTAAAAGGCCTATATACAGTGATAGCCGGTTATATTCTATGTCTCACAGTGTGATATTCATATATCTACTTTGACTTATTGTTCAAATAATAAACTATATATGTATATATCATATTTATAAGCTAGATGATGTTGTTAAGTACATGTATACAATAGTGCATGTTGTACGTGAAACAATTGTTATCAAATATTGAATATTAAATGTCATGACATATTGCATTTAAAAGCAATGAATGAACTTACAGAAGCATAAATATTTAATAATCGATCGATATCAAAATTCCATTATAATTTTAAAAAATGTTCTTACTTTTAGAAAATAAATCAAATCTGCCCTAAAGGAGACGAGTATTAAAGGTCACGTGTAGTAAAACACATTTCATAAATTCGTAAAATTCAACTGAGTCATCAAAAGTATTTTTTGCAATCATTTTGACAGCTACAATGATTGGGCCCTATGAATATTTTCCGCACTATTAAGAATGGGGTAGAGTGTGAAATGAAAGGTAAAAAAAAACGTGAACATAAAGCACAAAAAAGTGAACACAAAGCATAAAAAAGTGAACAATTGATTGAATTTTGAGTCTAAATTCCAACAATATTGTTCGAAGCTGTTCAAACATCAACTGGTGTGGCCAGACTCCAAGCATGCATCTTATATTTATTTATTTTTTCTGCTTTTTCTATAATGTTGTCTTTCTTCTCCCCCCCCCCCACCCCCCACACTTGAAACTGGTTGTACATGACAGGAAAGGGTGGGGTAATCAGTCATGAGACTGTAGTTGACTGGGCTTTAATTAACCCCAATGGGATTGAAATTACAGGCGATGGTCCCTCGATGCAGCCAGTGTCTTGCATTTAACGACAATGGGATGGTCCTCACAACTTTGAGTGTCATTTCACTACCCTTTGGTTACATTTGCACCTTGCTTGTTTTCTGCCTCCCTGGTTACACAACAATATGTGAATTTATAGTATTATTTCATGAATTGTACATTTTTTGCAATGCTGGTTACAGAATTACTACAGTTGTTGGATGAAATACATAACATTTTAATCTACAGGTCGGAAGTTACGGCATAAAATCAACGATTTAAGTTAAAAAATAATACGAAATAAATGGAATAATTCACACATTATCAATCAATATATGTACAAATTGACAGATTTTTGTTGATTTTATTAAGCATTGATCAGTTTGAAATTATTTTATTTCAATTTTGCTATACGTTTATTTACCAATTATTTTTCCTTTATTTATTACGTATTGTGTAAACCGGTAGAATTTAAATATGTCATAATTTCACATCATTGAAATTGATGCAGTATAGTCATTTGCACTCCGATACCCATGCAAGGCAGTAAGGGCCAGAGATCGCTGGGAATAAATCATATTTTGTAATCAGGATCACTCCCATAGCCAAGCCCAGCCAGCAGCAGAATTGGATCAAGCCAGTGCTTGCCACTGCAGCATAAGTACACAATCGATCCCACTGTAACAGATCTATATCTATATAAAGATGACCCAGTTTGCTGGAAACTAGGTCATGTTGTGGGCCAGCCCGGTGGCAGATCTTTACTGCGCTCAGCGATGCTACATTTTCCCAAGCGCCATCTAGGCTATAAACATTGCATAACAGCTAGAGTTTTCATTCAGCTAATTGAACACGATTTAATGTGAATAAATATTGTACGATTTTTTAAATGGTCCTGAAAAATTGACAGCCAACTTTGAATAAAATATACTTAAATCATGGAGCCACCATGCTTAAATATACAAAAATTAGCTCTTTACATTAAACAAAATAGTATACTTTATGTGAAGTTAAAATAAATTTCATTGATAAAACAGCTTGCTGTGAATATGCCATAAATTCGGCACATTTTTGAAAATGTATCACTCAAAAACAAACTGTTAACACTTATACAACTATAAAAAGAGCTGTTAATTTTTTTTTAAAGCCATCAAACACAGGCTTTTCTACAGAAATGTGTCCATAGATGAATAGCGAATATAGACTTGTGTTTGTATACGTATTCAGTCCTATGCAAATATTGAGTGTTACAATAATGTGGATCATACTACAGCTGGTGTCAAGCATGTGAGAATGTTATTTTTAGTCAACTGTAAATTGACATAACTTATTTTGCTCATTTGACCTTAGCTATTACAACCAAGTAAGTATATATTGATTTGAAATAAACATATCTTTAGAATACTGTAATATTATTAATATTTATGAGGAAGTTAGTACAGTCCATAAAGTGACATAAACTGTTATTTTTAGTTTTGTTTATATTAATATACATCGTTAAATGTTCTATCATGTCTAATCAAATATCTAATTATTTAAAGCTTTAAAGAAATCGTTTTAATTTGTCCTTGAAACGTATATGTTAGACTAAATTATACAAAAGTTATTATGTTTGTTAATAGACCAGAGACTAATATTAAAAAAGAGATAATTGACCTTAAAAAAATCGAAGTGCGCTGAAGCGTAACCACTATATACTCGACACCAAAAAACTGCACACACTGAAATATAATTATATCAATTTCTAAGCTAATATGTGATTATAAATTTTGACAGATTATCAGCAACTTTTCAAAAAGCATTTTCACTTTTTGCAATAATGATTGATTGAATAATTAGAGACAATTACGGAATTTCGTTTCATTTGACAGAAAGTTTCTGAATTTGAAAAATTCACTCTAATGCTATCACTCAAAACTGAATAAAAATGAGTCTCATTAAAATTAAGCATTGCCGTAATATTATTAAAATGTTCCACGTAAAATTTGGTAATACACCAAGATATATTCCAAAACAAAGACATATTTACATAATTGATACTTAAACCAACTTTTGACAGATAATTTTGTAAAAATGTGTTCAACAAAATTTAAAATGTGTTTAACAAAATACTTCAATTTGAACAGAATAAAAAAAAACTGACATTTTGAAGATTATTTTGTTGACAAGTTTCCTAACATGCTGTTATAATAGAGCTCACGCCATTGGTGATAGCAAAATAGCATTGGCACATGGGAAAAATAAGAAAAGGGTAATTTATCATATGGCTGTCACCCCAGCAGGGTAGGGTGTCATTAAATGATAGCTAGGGGAGCTTTCTCGCACATTGCAGGTTAGGGTCATAGGCAGGGCTGATTCTACTCTATAGATTATTGTCCACTACAAATTGTGCTTTTATGCATAAACAAAATGTAGAAATGCAGTATATTTTCAATAATATATTACTAGTATTTTTGTAGTACATTTGGATTGGTTTATTTATAAATAATTTCATTTATTTTGCCCGTTTCGTTGGTATAGTTTAGACAGCATATGTCAATGAATAAATCCATCGACTTATGACAGAATTATAATCTGATATTGAAAACTTTTTCATTAATAA
Source organism: Alitta virens (assembly GCA_932294295.1). Classification (NCBI taxonomy): domain Eukaryota; kingdom Metazoa; phylum Annelida; class Polychaeta; order Phyllodocida; family Nereididae; genus Alitta; species Alitta virens. The sequence continues at coordinate 23,859,458 of OW028584.1, read as the reverse complement.
AATAAGCATTATAATGAAATTTCATACCAAACATGATAATGACCTATTTTTTTTCAAAATCAAAGCAAACGTGATTTGTAAATATTGAACCAATTTCTTTTCACCGATAAATGTGACCCACAATGATATGCAAATCCTAGTTTGATTATACCTAAAAACAACCATGCTGTCATACCTATTCTTGGATCTCAAACAGGTGTCGTTAATTCTGTCACCTTATTCGTATGGGCGGCGCTTGTATGATAATTAACGCTATGATTTTATTGGCCAATCGTGAAGGTGGTTGTGAAAATATAACTCAACCCCTCCTGTATTTTAACTAGATATTTGTTCACCAAAACGTATAGTAACTGGAGCGTTTGGCTTGACAGATATAGTGAAATTATCGGCTGATAAAAAGACGTTTAAACCGAGAGTGAATGTAATTTTCCAGGCAGTCTCTTGCATTACTTATGAAAAAAACTAAGGCAGCTCCTAGAAATCTATTGGCTGGGCTGTAGATGTATGCCCCAGGCCTGCTAAAGTACTGGATTCAGTCGATAGAGTAGTTCTGACTGGCCTGGTGTCGACAGCTCCTGGGCAGCGCACACCGAATAAATTTTGACAGGTTGCGTTTCTACCTAAAGTTCTCATTTTCAAAAATGAGAATCGTTCACATCAGCTGATTGTGGCAAAATCGTGAGCAATAGAAAAGGAGTTTTATGATTTGTTTTGACCTGTCGCTAACAACCATCAAGACAGTCTGTGGAGGGTGCTTTAGTCTCGCCATAAAATGAACATAAAACGAAACATCCACATAAATCAGAGTTGCAGCATGGGAAAGCCAAGTTGCAACTCCTCGAAGGGGCCGCTAGAATTTCCCCCTCGATTCTAACCCGCTAACACCCCGCTGAACGAACTGTACCGTCCATTTTCAGCGCATATATACCCCTCTATAAAACTGCACACATATCTGACATAAAGCCAAGCTGGTTATGTGCTGTTGTGTTGGTTCAGAGGTAGAGTTGCCTGGCTGCTAGCATGAATATTTAAAAGCACGAGCCGACGACCAGACTTCGGCAACCAATGCTAGCAGGCCTAGCATCCCTCCACTGCCCAACCAGCAGCGATATTGCTGTTTCCCCACCTTGATTGTCCGTAGGCTTCCTTCTTCTCGACTGGATTGATCACTCTTACAAATTGTGGGCTGGTCTCTCTCCCACTAAACTCCCACCACAGCTACTAAAACTCAGCCATTTTTCTTGACAGATTCGCTCCGGCCATACACATCCACAGATGACTCCTACCCGAAGCTCTCTCTCCTTTAAACGGTAAGTCCAAGCTCTCTTTATACTCCTTCTGTCTCTCTATACATCTCATCTCCAATCTTTCTCCATTTTTTTGGCCATTTCTTGGCGATTTGCAAACCAGTCTTCCATTTTATAACGGACGCAGACGAAGTAGCTCCTGCACAGAGCGCCATGTTTTGAACTCCAAATGCAGGTCACAGAGACAGAAAAAAAAAAAAATACAAAAATGTTATTTATGGCCTGCATGGAGTTCAGCATTTATGCGCTTCTATGGAACTTTTCCATGTCTTCGTGCGATGTAAATTTGAACCTTTAGCAACTTTGCATGCCTATCCAAACTTCTGATTTATTTATTTTTTATAATTAAAAAAAGTGTACATTGTACAATTGAAGTTTTAATTGCAATCCGGAATTGGACTTACTTCATTTGCAAATCTATCCACTTGTTTTTTTCATAGAATTTTATTATCATGAAATATGAGTATACTAGTAGTATTTACCCATTTTAATAAAGATGTCATACATATTGTTTATATATTTTTTGCCATGTTTACATTGTGTTCAGAAGCTGTGCTGGTCCAGACAATGTTTTGGTAATTAATCTCTGTGAGGGCTAGACCCCACCCCCCACACTTGATCACTACTCACTTTTATTACCCCCCGACCAATACATCCCCCCCTATCGCCCTTGCTGGTGCTATTTATGACGCAACCTGGGTGTCACCCTAATAGATATGTGTGGCTGCAACCCTGGCATTTTGCATTTTACCTTAAACTAGAAAATGTTTTGTTGTTTTATAGTTCTGCTGTATTTTGTAAAGTAATACAATTTCTTGGCAGAATTATACACATATATTCTTCAGAAGTTGCACCATTTTCTTTGTATTAATCCTGGTTACTACAAAATAAAATCAATATTTCCTAGTAAATTAATACAGTAAGTAACTGCAAATAAATCTAAAATAGATCAGTATCATAATTACATGGCTTAATTATTATTTTTTCTTTTTAAAAAGCCTAGAAACTAATTTGTTATATGAAGCCCATAGCAGCATCTTCAATTTTTAAAAAGCTAAGATAAAAAAGAAAAGAAATATATTTTATCTGCAGGAAAAAGCCCCAGTTAGTGCATGGGGAGAAAACCAGCCTAGCTATGGGACTGATAACTGGGATATATCTTAGGGAGAGATCGTCCGGGGCTTCTTGGCCCATTCTCGTAAAACTTGGCCCCAAATCCCCCCGAAAACGTGATGAGAAAAGCAACGCCGCTGCCCCCCCCCCTCCCCAATCTTGGCTCATTTGCATACGCTGTGACGTCATCTACAAGCTTTCTCAGTCTCGAGATGATGTCATCACGACTATCATCATTCTAATAAAGTTTTACATTTGACTATTTATTATTTACCTGATTGTATTTAACTATATTTCTTTATTGTAATTAATGACACTTTTAATATATATCTGCTATTCCTATATGCTGCGAAGGTGAAATAAAGAGTAATATAGGTCTATATATATAATATATATATATCAACTGAAGGGCATAGATCATGAAATAGCGCAAGTAGTAAAACAATGGAAAACCTCTGTAGAAAGATATAGAAGAACAAAAAAGTCCTCGAAAATAAAACAAAGTATTAACTATATAACTATATGTATAAAAGATTTAAGAATAAATAAATCACCATAGCACAATTACATTATATTTGCATGACTAATTAGCATTACATATTATAATCATCTTCCCAGATATATTTGAAGTAGAGATAAAGATCATATAGATATTTCTGTCATTTTTTAAAAGGCTCTTCCTGCTTTTTTCCTTTTTAAATTTCTTTTTTCATTTCATATTTTTTCACATGCTCAAACGATAAACACATCACGTACGTGTTATCATGAGCATACATGGTCTGAACATGTTTGGTGATCACTCAACCGTATCGGGGTCGGAAACTGGGTCACAAGTCGATGATTTAAAAAAAGTATAGACAAATATATGACCACACATTGACTGGTATGGATACTATAAAAGATAACGGAAATGATATTTAGCAATAATTTAATTATGAAGTACTTGGATCAGATGAGACAATTAAATTAGAACTACTCTGTCATACTTAGTAGCTAAATATAAAATTTAAAAAAATACATTAATAAGATTTTCTTTGGCTTTTCTTTGCCATTCTTTATAGTGTAACTGTTGTAAAAAAAGGTTCTTACATGGAAACATAACTTCTAATTCTGATATTTTTGTCTCTTTTTGTTGTTAATCGACGCCTGGTGGGGTAAAAAAAGTCACAAGGGGAGGACTGGGCCCAGTGAAGCATGAGCTATTATGTAACAGGCTGTTCTTTTCATATTTAGAACTTCTGGAAAAGCTATTGGCGAAAGAAGAGCGTCCCGCGACTTTCACATTTTGACCTTTCACCGGCTTGAGGGCGGGAGTAGAGAGGCTTTCAAAATCGTGCGCACCCCACCCTTAGAAGGGAAGTTTAGGAACCACTAGGGTGCAGAAAATCCCCCCTACCCCTCCCATCTAGTTACTATAGGCCTGTCAAGGTAGCTAGACCTCACAGTGTCCATTTCTACTTTTGTTTTGACCAGCACAGCATTACACGTGCTATGCAGAGTTTTGTTGTTATGTGAGTGATTCGGTCTGTAGCAGTCAAATCAAGAGAAAATAGTCCGTGGCTGATTCCTGCGCAACCTCATCTAGCCAGTCACCAGACTTGGCAGTCTTTCGGTAAATGTATGATAAACCTAGGGGCCTTCATTTTACTGAATTATGTTGAATTATGTGAAATTTCTGCTAAAATATCAGTCTCTATGCCTCTGACTGTCTGGATGTAAGGAGCGCTGTGATTGGCTGCTGCAGACCACGTGGTCTGACCATGCGCCATATATGGGTTAATGTTTCTTTAGGGTTCTGAAGGCTGAGGAGTGATCACACATCATAATTCATCATCCGTGGATCTCTATCCATAGGAACTTATAGAGGGCATAACAACACACGCTGGACACATGAGTTCATACTTCGTCAACTCGCTAACGACGTGCTACCGTCAAGGCGTCGGGGATGGCGGAGGGGGGACAGAGAGGCCGTCGCGAGATTACCCCCAGTCTGCCAGTCCACACTACCGGGCTTATTCAAACGCAGGCTACTCCTACGGATCTCCCGCTGGATCCAACACACCTCAAAATGGCGATTATTATATGACCCAGAGACTTAGCCATCCCCCACTGAGGGATTCAACCAGCCCTGCCAGCGCTCAGTTGGCAGTGGACACCGCCTCAGCTCCCAGCAGCCTCAATCCCGCGCCCGGAGTTCGCGACTATTCGAGCAGTTCATACGGCAATAGTAGCAGCGGGGAATTGAGCCCTATAGATTCACCCCCTCCAGCTCATCAACACCACAGTACTTCTCACACCCCTTCACACCCCTTGTCTCATGCCACCAGCAACTCTACCAGCACCCAACAGGCCAAGTCTCCGGCGACTGCAAACAGTCCTGCAGCTGGTGCAGGGGGCACGGGTAATGCTGCAGGTTCACAGACGACAGTCCCCAGTCCAGACAGCTCAGCGAGCCCTGGGGCCAGCTCTAGCCAAGCCAGCCCCGCTGGGTCCCCTGTCAACAATAACGGATCTAGCTCTAATTCTCAATCACAACCTCAAATCTACCCCTGGATGAGGAGAATGCATACTGGACATGGTAAAAATAACCTTTCTATCATTTTCAATACATTTCCCTATCTTTTCTCTTTGCTATCTGTACTTTTCTATCCACTTCTGCCTCAAACAATTGTTCCCTTCCCTGGTGTCGCCGTTGTCTAGAAAAGTATTGCGCAACTGCCTCCCTCTAACGTTAAATTCAAGCTGCACCGCTTTTTTAGCTCATACACCTCTCCAGCGCTCCACGCATTGCATGCTTTCATATAACTCTTTGCTCGCCTAATAGTTTTATAGCGTCTTAATGACCCCTCTGCCAATTACCCGGCCATAGACTAACACCCTCATTGGCTGCCCTGCATGCAAGCACGTGCTTTTGAGTAATGACGTTGTCAAAAATGATAACAAGCTTTCTCAGATCCGATGAACATTCTGAAACTCTACAGTAGAGATATTTACAGCATTGCATGCATCATTTCACTCACAATCTTATGATTTGCATGTAAACCTTATTCTTGCATTTTCTAACTGAAGTGTTTTAATTTAATTTTCATACTATTAGTTGTTAGCCATCTAACAATGGTATATATTTGATATTGTACATATTTTAGTGTTAGATATTCAAGTAGTTCTGTAGTGTACAGTAGATAGTATTTAATTTGACTAGCGACAGACCGTGTAAATATGTGTTGACATGGACCCAATAACACTTGACTGATAAAAATCAACACAATTGGAGTGTGACTGAATGGACTAGACCATGACGGGACAAGTATTAAATGAACAAAATATCTGAATAAATTAAATCAAAAATTATAAAAAAGCGAACAAAAGAAAAATCCTAAATTCTACCAATTTTGCAGGGATGGACCAAAACTGAGATGATCAGATGCCATAGAAGCCTGTTACCCCTAAATTTGGGTGGGGGGTAATTTCCCTCATGGGGTTTTTGTCATCACCCTAAATAGCTCAGCCAGTTAAATTCAGCCCATCTTAGATAATGAACCTATTACTTTTCATTTGTTGAAGCAATTCTGTGTCTCCCAGGTCTTTATTGACAGAACACACCATTTCTTTTCCCTAATTTTTCTCCTGTTTTAGTCTACTCAACAAGTGTATCAAGTTTAAGAAGGCAATTTATAGGATGGTGTTTCACAAAAGAGAAGATTATAATATGGAATGAGTTGCTTTTTTATGGGATATTCTAAAAACATCTAATAAAAGCCAAGGAATAAAGTTTCAATCAATTAATCAATCAATCACATGACAGTTAATCAGTCAGTCATTGTATAAGTAATTAACTGGCTGACTGACTGACTGACTGACTGACTGACTGACTGGAGAATAATAATAGTTCAGCAAATCAGTCAGCTATCTAGCCAAGCAATCAGCCAGTCAGCCAGCAAATTCATTCATTCATTCGATCATTCATTCAGTCAGTCAGTCAGTCAGTCAATCAGTCAGTCAGTCAGTACACTCGGAAAATGAACCGAATTCACATCATATGATAGTCTTACCTATGATGAAACAACCGATTCGTTTGAGGCTTTCTCAAGTTTCACTCCTTTTCAGTAGTCACGTGACATTGCCATCATTGCCATCATTATCACTGTGGGCCTTGTTTATGGGCTTTTCCAACCAGGACATTGACTCTCTTGGTGGAAATTTTGTTTTTCATCTCCAAGTTGATTCGATCCCCAAACCTAGAACAACAACAGATAAAAGGAGCATAAAAAACTAGGAAAACAAAGTCAACAGCAAACATGGCCTAACAAAATATCCCTGACTTTCTATAATCTAATATTTTCCTCTTTTTCAGAAAAGTCTCATTTTAAGATATCTAACTGCTTACGAAAACTATAAATGGCCTTAGATGTACCACTCTTTTATGAAGTTTCAGACATCGAAATATTATGCCCGAAACATCGAGGTGTTGTAACGATTATTTATCACAGGAACCAGCAATGTTTGTTTGGCTTTTGGCAGGTGGCCCTCCAAAAAAAGTACTTGACCCAGTTGGGTTGACAAGTCCAACTAACTTTCACGAAGTCCTCTGGCTCTTGACCAGGTGATTGACTTTGCCCTTTGAGTACCTCAAATTTGATTACTGCCGAAAAGTGTCTAGTTTGCAAGATGGAATTGACCGAAATCCACTAAAATATTCAAAGCAACAGCACTGTTGTGAGATTAGGGTCAAGCTGAGGGTTGCTGTGCTTAGGTGGCACAATTTTAAAGGAGTGTCTTAAAATAGCCAAGGTCTTGGGTTCGAGTCAACTGTAGGCTACTAAAATGTACAATGTTGAAGAAAGGCATCTCGTCATCACGTCTGCCTCTGGCTGTTGGTCATATAAGCTAGCTAAGATCAGTAGCATTGGAATATTGAAACGAACATCATAGGTATTGGGTACGAGTCTATAGTGTGATACAAATGTTTAATAAATTACAATAATAAAACTGTTTAGTATATCACAACAATTTAAAGTTACCAAAAATGGCTTAAAATAATTATGTAACCTAACAAATATTAATCAACATCAACAAATGGCAAAACAGCAATGTTTCATCCACTGTTAATTGCTGAAATATCCATCAATTTTGGAGGGAAACACAGCCAATGATGTTCACAGGTACACAGTCTTTTTTTCTGTAATGATAATAAGATTTCTGTTGACAACGCGCAGCAGCTATGTACCTACAACACCAGTGAAATGCAATCTATCAAATTTCACAATTTACTCAACATGGCCAGATGAAGTTGCAGCATCATCTATCACGCATCATGAAACCATACATGTGTCAATTTCATATTTGAAAGGAGCAAAATACTAGGAAAAAACCTCTGAGTGCTACTGATTTCATCATGATGCTGACAGCGTCGCTGATTTATTGACGTGTCACAATGATAGAGTGCAGCATTTCATCATTACGCGAATCAATAAACTACAACACATTGTTAATAATAAATAAGATAGATGAAATTCGTATTGAAATTATTTTGTACATGTCATAAAAATGTGATATCAATTAATAACGCATGTCGCCTTGTGTGGATAAGAAAAGGGCGTATAACGTGATATTGAATAAAAAAATTATTAACAGTTTTAAATTACAGAAACTATGATTATTTTCAATAAATTAAAAAGTAGATATAATGAAATTGGGACAAAGAATACATAAGACCCATTGACATTCAACTCTTAACTTGGAGGTGCCTTGTACTCGGTGTCTATGCTGAAGCAAGTAAAAGACCCACCCAAGGGTAAATGTTTAACTACGTGTGGACTCCAAGCCTTATCGTCTCATCATTACGTCTGCCTCTGGCAGCTGGTCATGTTAGCTGACTAAGCTTCAGATCCAGTAGCATTGAGACACTGACCACTGTGCATGGAAGAGGACTAGGCAACAGGAGCAAAATTGGAAATATTGAAGTTTAGCTATTGTATTTATGGAAGAATTATTATTTGACCTTTGACCCGAGTAATCCATTTCACACAGTCGAGTGGTCAGATTGAGCAGTGTGTTTTTCTAGTGGACACTTTGGGTTCTCTGTAGAGCCAGTGGTCTTTACAATTGATACCAATAATTCACACACAGAATGACTACAAAGGTCTATCGCTTATATACTGTATACTGTCAGGCCTCGCTCTCGGATAGAGGCTCAGTTGTTCATATCATGTGACAAGCGCTTAATTGTTGGTTACCCATAGGATAGAACAGAGAAATAATAGTAGTTATGCCTAGAAACCTACACTATCTAATGTCCCTACAAAATATATGGCCAAAAACTGGAAAATGATTCACAGGAAAACAAGCACGCAAAAATGATAGTGTTATTCGTTGTTCTATCATAAAGCCATAATTGGCCTGTATACAATTTCGTGGAGTCGTTGCATAATTATATAGTTCCACACAGTATATTTCTAGGTTCTCTGTTTGTGTATTTTGGAATCTATGCGCTCACATATAAATTGAATAGCCAGGGAATAGCGGAGTTAATTTGCTGCAGGTTAGCAGAATGGATAGCTGAATGAATGGTTGAATGGATAGATCCAATATGGCCATGGCCAGTTCATGGCACAGCATGCAATTAAACCAGCGTCGGAGGCAGCGCTCCTGCGTCAATATAACGTTCTGGGTATTAGGGCTAAACGGTGGTAACTCAATGTGAACATTCTCATAGAAAAATCAAAAGGGTATCCAAGTCCATAGTGGTGGCCACCCTAGAGCTAAATTCCAAAATACGTAAATATAATTGGATCTGATAATTGAAGTAAAAATGCAAATTTCAGTCTTTTTCCAGGAAGATCTTGTTAATTGAGCGAGATGTCTCATTGTTGCAATTAAGCATCACCCGTCTCAGAGCAACAACGATGGCGGCAGTGTAAATGAACACTCGCGATTGTCACACGCCTGACAACCTGTTTGATCACGTGAGTGCCTTTAGAGTGACGTAACAATTGTTGCTTAATGACGTCATCAACCCGAAGTGAATCATGTTAAGGCCTATTGCCTGCGGATGGTAGCGTTTTCAATAAAACGCTGCTTTGAAGTTTGGATATGAACAATGTAGCTGAGTTAGGGGGAGAGAGGGGTAATTACTGTAATAAGTCCTGCAGATTTCTAGTAAATTCTACTATCGAACAATTGTGCACGCATAGGGCCTGGAATAGGGCTTAACGTCCTGTATTTCTGCACCTGATGGGCTAATTAGGACAGGCAGGGACCATGGCAATGAGATGAAGGATGAAACAACCATCCAACTGAGGCTCGACTGGGAATCGAACCCGGTGACCCAGTGGTTAGAAGCCTGACATGATACCACTGAGCTAGGCCCCCACCTCCACATAGGGCAGGCAGGAGTGGCCTTAATAGCATAGTGGCCTTAACAGGGAGGTGGATTCAACAGGATTGTGAGTATAGCAGAATCCCCCCCCCCTCGGTCTACCTAGAAAGTTAAGTTAGGTTTCGTAAGTCTTGAGATTACAACTTGTTTGATGTTTTTCATTTTCTTTCAATTGCTCCTTTCTGTGAGCTTTGTTCTAGGGAGTAGAATCGGACTTCTCTTTCGTCCAAAGATTGTCTACAGATTGCTTCACTTTGTGGGCATGAAGCCTTACTAATGTTTCGGGGGGAAAGGAAAAAGGGGCCTCGATTAGTGTTTGCAACTTAATAACTTGCTATAGAGAGGCCACCCCCTTTATCTTATGGGTCAAAAGAAAGCTTTTACGTAAAATTTGAGCTTCAAAGAAAGAGATTAATCTCAGGCAGTGTGCAATTTTCTTCCAAGAAAGCTAGCATCACTTTGAGCCAGTGGGCACATATAACGCATTGCAAAATTCACCAGTAAAGACTTTGAGCCAAAATGAATCGATCAAGTTGTCCCAGCTGCTTTCAAAAATGAACACAACCGCTGCTCATTTCAAGATCAAAAAAGGTTGAACGCAGGTTAGTTTTTTTCTACTGAACACAAGGATGAAAGTGGTGATATTGCCGCATAGGAATTGCTCAAGTAAGTTGGTACAGTCCAAGAAACTCATCTGAGAGTCGTGGGTTGATTTCGGTTCTCAATACTTTACAGGAGGTAAACATATTTTTGATGTTCACATGATACAAATGCAGTAAATTTTCCTGTATTTTGTACAATTTTGATAGCAGCCCCATCATCGCATCTTTCCATTACAATGAAAATTCATAATGATAATAAGGTGTATCCTAATATGTTTACTTTCTATCTATCTTTTTGCAGTGTCTCAATGCTACTGGTTTATATTTAGATATATGACCAACTCCCAGAGGTAAGCGTAATGATGAGATGATAAGGCTTGGAGTCCAATGCCATGTTACCAATATACCCCATGGTGGGTGGAGTATTTTACTTGCCCCAGACACGGCCTATAACAGTAAAGATTGATCGTGTGATTGCATAGTGTAAAACGTAAGGGATGGGGACCTACATTTATGCTACAAAAATGTAGTAAGTCATTGTCCTATCAAAGTGTTATTTCTGTGGCAAAAACTATATCTGCGTTACACTGGGAGCTCTCATAGTAGCACAGAGGTCGGGGGAGGCCGAGGGACCTTCTCAAGATGCAATTTCTCCTTGCTGCCCCAGGGCAGGGTCAGTAGGCCAGTCAGGCGTCATGTCAGGGGATCAATATCAAGAGAAGGCACATGGGGTCATTGGGGGGAGGGGGGGGGGGGTAAACCCTCAAGATACTCCTCATGGATCGATACCAAAAGCAGGTCAAGTGAAAGAAGGAAGTGGGAGGTACCCCTGATATCTAATTTGCTCAAGATGGAAAGACCCACCAGGCTGCACTGTTTAATTTACCATTGTAGTGTGGTGGAGAGCGGGGGAAATTGAGGCTTTGGTTGCTTACTCATTCGTTTCTATTGCACTATTGGGCTACAATAGAATCCAGCTCGATCACACGGGACTTTAAATTGAAGGTACCTTATACTCGGTGTCTGTGCTGAGGCAAGTAAAATACCCCACCCATGGGGTAAATGTGTAAAATGGTGTGGACTCCAAGCCTTATCATCTCATCATTACGTCCGCCTCTGGCAGCTGGTCATATAACTTATTAGCTCGAGACACAGCAGCTTAGAGAAATAGAATACACTCATTTTTTTTGGAAATGTGTTATTGGTTTTCGTAAGATTCACTGTGTAGTTGACTGGTTGAATGATCGGATACACCAACTGCTGTTGGGAAAAGAAAGACATAAATATACCAGAAATAAAGAGATAAAAGATACTAAACTCACAGAGAATCTTCCTAGATCTGAAATAACATCCCAAGAAGACATTTGCATCTCACTTATCATTGACTGCCAGTGCCTCAGATCATGCTCAGATCTACTGGTAACGAAGTTCTCACACATGTCTTAGCAAGACATCAATAAAGTGTGGCCTATCATTGGTACGTAAACAGTCAACTATAAAAGACTACAACATCATCTTCAAAATGAATTCCTTATCCAAACCCATATCTAAACCAAACTATCACCAAAGAGACTGCTACACAGTCTGTTGCCAAAATGTAGCTGCGACCTGCTTCAGTTGCGGCCCAAGAAACAAACCATAGCGTTAATGTAACTGTGATTTATGTCCGCGAGCAAGTCATGTTGCAGATTATTGTCCCTAGGCAAATTATAGCCACTTCCCTGTTGTTTCGGATAGAGCTTGCTGGGTAATGTTAGGGTAGGGTGCACTAGCTCTAATAGACATATCACTGAGTCAGTACTGTGTAATTCTGTCAGGGTAGAGAGGAGTTTCTTGATAAATAAATTGTGAACTGTGATGGATCACTGTATGTGACTGGCAGCATGTGCATGGCTAAACACTCTTGCAAGGAATAAGTAATTATTACCAACAGTGGACAAATAACAGTATATTACCAGTGTTTTTGCCATAATTTGTTGTTATTTATATACAGAACTTCTTTTGTATGAGTGAATTACTGGATCATATTTGTTTTACAACCATATGTTCCAGTCGCCAAGAATGAAGTTTTTACAGCATGCCTTTTTTTGGCCCTGTAGTGTATGCAACTCCCAACTTGGAATGCTCAGAAATACAGGGTCTCCTTGCTTAACTCCCATTTTCTTGACCAACCACGCAGGTTATTCAGTGAAGGAGCTGCATACAGTTGAATTTTAAGCATTAAACTACTCCTGTACCATGGTTATATATTATAGATAGAAATAAGAAAAATGTCTAGGGAAAGGAACTAATAAACTGTAAATTTAATAGACAGTAACCAAGATAGTTTCAAACATAGTAAGCAATTCTACTCTGCCACTCATTGTTTGGCAACACCCATAGGAAGTTGACCAGCTGTTGTTGTAACTTCAAATGACACAATCATATTTACTTCCTTGATAAAACTACGACAAACACTATTCTTATCACTACTAGAGAATTGTTTAAAGTTTTCTTAATTTCAAAGAAATGTGACCTAATAATACTAAACATGGTTAAATACATACTTAATTAACTGTGAAATACACTGCTATTATGAACGTGTAACTAAACCAAAAATGAAAGGAATCTAAATCTATCTGAACCAGTAAAGCTGACATTGATTGGTGCTAGACAAACTGACACATCACATGCAGATATAATGATGAGATGATGAGACAGCAAGATATATAGAGAGATGACTAAACTTCTAATTTATAGACTGGGGTTATCCTTGCCACTGCATAGGGACAGCGGTGTATTTACCCATTCACCGAGCCAAAAGTAATATCAGTAAACAATCATTAATGTTTTCGATCATTCCATGCCCTAACTTCACCACATATTCAATATCGGTGGCTATTTTAAAACTGATTAAGGTTTACCAGGCACCTTAATGCTGTTTAACTTGATGTTTACCTGTTCAGTACACATTGGCCACAGTCTACCAGACTACCAGCCTTAACACAAGCAGTGCTGCCAAATCATTGCTTTGCATGTTGGTGAAAAGAGAGCAGAAAAAAAAAAGATGAGGAGCATTGTTTGTATAAATAGCTGCTGATCTGCCATTTTCCAGGGTGAACAGAGTTAGGCTATCATCCTGGACTACCTAGGGAGCGTTTACTATCATAACATAAACCAACATAGCTAGATATCCCCCCAGGCATTATGTAACACGACAACTCGCCATCAGGTAGCTTGTAAAAGGTGATTTAGCCACAGGCTGCCCGAGTATTGATTGCACAGAACTGTTAATATTGGCTTGCACTGTGTGATCTCATGAGCTCTGTGGATACTTTGCAGAAAATACAAGAGAATTTGAGGGGTGGTGGGGTTGCTAAATTAGATAGACAGACAGACAAGACAGATAGTCAGACAGATTAGAGGGTGGAAACAATTCCTTGTGATCTATGAATATGGTGGGGTAGTACTGAACCTGCCAATATTTCAATACTTTCAATATCTATAATGCCAATGGTCTGAAACTTAGCCAGTTTACATAACCAAATGCAGTTAGACGTAATGATAAGATGGTAAGGCTTGGAGTTCACACCTTGCTACACATTAACCCCATGGGTGGGGTCTTATATTTGCCTCAGCATAGACACACCAAGTACACAAGGCACCTCCAATTTAATGTCTCACTGTTTAATATTATAATAGAAGTGTAGACCATTAGTGCTTAGTTTTTCTATGTCACTCGTTGTTCAGCCTCATTAACCCCCCCCCCCCCCCCACAACCTCTTTTTTAAACGGAACGACATCATAAATTACTTATGAAAGCACTTGTTTACAAGAGAATAAATTACAAGCAATGTGACATGTACTAGTTCCTGTTCATGTTAGAATCAAGAGTTTTGGTAATGTTCCTGTCAAAAACCCCAAATTTAGTGCCCGGATCCAAAATAACAATAGTCCAAAAATATTTCATAAAATTGTACATTAATTTCAACCCTTCAAAATCAAACGAAATCTGACAAAAAATTGACTAATCGAGCTCAGAAAGACGTTAGAAGTGTGTATATCAATTTGAAAATGAATTCAACGAATATCAGACAGTGTTCTTGCTCTGTGAACTCCTTCTTGATTGGCCAGAATTTTTAGTCATGGTGCAACGCAAAAAAAAGTTACATTACAAGTAATCTGATTTATAGCCAGAATGATAAACAGTCAACTAGTTTTTGCAAAAACGAGTGTAATCTTTCGTCATAAACCATTCTTATATCAGGTGGTGTTAGAATCAGCTGCTGAGTACCACTGACTTTTTTTCCTCTTATTAATGTAAGTGTGTATTATGTCTTTGTATGGGGTTATAAATCTGTCATAATGTCATGTGCATAGATAAGCAGAGAAAGAATTATTGACCCTATTATTATTAATGGGTCAATGACTTAATTTCTTACGTAAGCAGTCCATATTTTGCCCCCCCCCCCTCGTGTTACTGTGTGTCACACCAAATATGTGGTTACGAATTCCGTTTGGTTGCCTTTAATGAACTGGCCTGAAAATTGTAACTTGTTCCTAGTTTCATGTTCACTTGGGGTGTGTATGAGTTCTTTTGACATGTTGACTATTTGTAGAGGTCACAAAAGACTTACATGTCACATGTCACTCGTTGTTATGCAATATACTGTATGCAGGAATTACAGTTGGCAAAAGACAGATATATCTTAGTTTCTAAACTTTTGCTCTACAAAATATTTAACCCACCTTTGCAAGATTAAACCTTAAAAAATGGATCATTCACTGCTATAATTTCATTTGAATGACATAAACAAATGTACATCAAGAAAATATAGAAGTCGATTTGTTGTCTGACTACTATTAATTACATTTGAATTACGATCAACGAATTAATTATTATTTTGCTAGCTACAATACAGGGCTCCTTTACCAAGAGAAATGAGAGGGGGCACATTTCAATTAAATTGATCTAGAATGAATGAGTAATATTCGTTGAATGGGGCAAAATAAAGAAGTCCCGGACTGATCGATAACATTTTTACCATTAATTAAAAGCCAAAAGACAGTAGAATCCTTAAATGGACAAGCAATTAGAGAGCCACAGTTATGTTGATTACAAAAGTGATGAAGTGTGATGGTAACCCCAACCTCATATAAATTTAGTATTTTATCAAATAAAAACTAACACTAATATCCATCACACATTTTGTTGGTTTGGAAATGGATTGACTATCTCTGTTCAATCATATGCCGTCTAAATAAATAAATAATAAAGCATGAGGAAATTGAAAGAACAGTAGTTATTCATATTTTGGTGTAAAATATAGTAAAATGTTTCCTAAGCAAAATACATTTTAACATGGAGTAAAATATTGCAAAATGTTGCCATGGCAACCACTACAGTACTGGTTAGAGCTAGGCCAGCAGTTCCAACAGCCCACAGGAAATGAAATAGCCCCCAAAAACACCTGCCCTCTATAATGTGTAAACAAAAGTTGTCGCTCCATGAGTAATGAGCCTATGGCCAAAACCATGAACATGCGAAACAGGCCAACATCACAGACCATGGTAATTGGACGAGTAATAAATTTATGGATCTGCAATATAGTATTAACTCATGCCAAAAATGCTCTCCAGTAATAGTTAACATATTATGGTCATAAAAAAGCCAAAATATCGAACCATTTTTTCATTTAAACTGATAAGTCCCAATAGACAACTATATATTACTAAGTGATACCAGACAACTATAGGGGTATATATATACATGTATACTAAACGGAGCCTGAAAATATCAATAATTTTGATAATTTATTATTTCCCACCTCGTTCAACTCTGTGACAATATATCATAAAATTAATATATATCAAGCGTCGGATATTTAGTGTATTTTATATTATGTATACAGCAAATACTTTTCTTTAATCAAGAAAATATTTTAACCTCTAAAGTTCTCTTGTATTTTCTGGGGTATGATCACCCCTCCCCCGAATGCTCTAGAAGTGAAAACCCATTTCGTAATAACCCTCAGCTCTATCGACCACAAATGTGTTGCAAGAAAATGCTTTGGACTGCCAAGGTGACGGCTTTAGCTCGTTTCTTTGAAGACTAGTAATTTGAAAGGAACTTCAGAGGGCATTTTAATCTGTGACGAACAAGCCAGCGCGCGCTGAAGTGTGTTATTTCACAGGTAGAAGTGCGTGTTACGAGTCATTTATGGGGTGGCCCCCACACTGCCCCCTGCCAAAGCTGCCTAAATATCTTGGCTCAGCTACCCCCCCCCCCCCCCCTTAGCAAAGCCTATGGGTAGTAGCCTATGCAATGGGTCTATTTATAGACCCAACAAAGACAACAAAAAAGAAGGGAAATAAGAAATTACGATTGGCGCCATAACTGTTAAATAATAAAAAATCATTATACATGTACATATTTTTGTAAGCCTATCTTATTATATGGAGTCAGCTCTCGAACACTCCCTCGTGAATAATCATTCCTCTGGGGGCTCAGTGTATAATAGAATTAAAGCCAAAGAGAAAACATAAGTAAAATAGTGAAAAATAAACGATTTCTTGAATTTAATGCAGGTGTAGCCTACTAGAAAAGCCATTTGTTCCCAATATCATGGACAGACTTCTGTGAACAAATAAAACATCTAAAACATCTACTACAATGCCATGTATAAATACACATTTCTTGTTCAAATATTTTGGGAAACTTCTCACTTTTCGTGTGGTAGGCAGGTGACCTTTTTTTATGAGGCTGTCTCTGTACAACGAAACATGAAAACATGGTGACGTAGACAAATGACATTATGATGACGTTGCATGACTGACGTCATTAAGAATTGACCCCTACCTGGCTGTTTGCTTGAAAACAACTGCATGCTTTTTAAGGGCCTGACAAAGATAGCGAACAATGCATGCCGTTGTGTTTGTTGGAACAGCATGGCAGTGTTTGTGAAAAGCTTTTTCTAAAATTGACTTGTTTCATGAATTAATACATTTATCATATGAAATTTTTATTTAGCTTTGTATGCATAGATATATTCAAAAGAATATCATAAACAAATTTCTGAAATATCGTCTGCATAATTTGATAATATGAATATAAGAAAGTTAGCATGCAAATTTTTCTGCGTAGTTTCAAATATTAATATTTAGTATATTTTCAAGTGGCTACTGAGAGCAGTGTGTAAAGTTCTATCTCGCCAATGTATTAATTACTATGTTCATAAAAGATCCATAAAAGATCAGTTAATCGACTTCTCTTTATGTGTTTTATAGGCCCTTGATAATTTAATATCTATGATATGTCATGATTGATGATTCCTTGAACTTCCTTCTAATCGAATTTTTTATGTGTTTTTTTTCCGAATTCTTTTCTTTCCAAAGAAGCAAACGGCGTGGAGTCAAAACGGACAAGAACCTCCTACACGCGGCACCAAACGTTGGAACTGGAGAAAGAATTTCACTTCAACAGATACCTAACCAGGAGGAGGCGAATAGAGATTGCGCATGCGCTGAATTTAACCGAGAGACAGATCAAAATTTGGTTCCAAAACAGGCGAATGAAATGGAAGAAAGAGCACAAATTAGGCCATTTGGCCAAGTCTCAAGGTACCAAGTTGGATCCCACTGGGGGCCCAATAGATATGGACCGGAAGTCGTGAAATATGGCGTCACAATGGTGGTCACCTACTGCCTGCTTTGATTGTCCTGTAGACAATGACTGCGTTTAGCCACAAGGCTATAAATACAAGCAGACAAGTGTGAAAACAAATACATGAGGCGTATATTAAAGAGACGAAGATATTCCTTTAATTGAGGTCATTCCTCTGACCGCAAACAATGAAGCTCAGCTCATGCAGCCCTGACCTCTACCGGTGACCTTGACCATTGTTCCAGGAAGTGACGTCATCACTCCGACCTACTTTATTTCGCGGCGTAGTAATCTCAGTATGCCAAATGTCGGTGTGAGTGCTGTTCATCACGTGATGTTTTTGCGTACACAATTACCATAAAATTTGTCGTTTGTTCAATTGTTCAAAGAATAGCTTGCTACTAAGAAGTACAGTAGGAGCTGCTGGCAGGATATTATTGTAATACTGGAAGAGAGTCAGCTATATGGCAGATATAGATGATTATGTAATGCATATATAATAATACTGTTCAAATTTTTTGAAAACAGGTGTAAACAATTATTATTATAATCACGTGGTTGTGAATGGACTGAGTGCGCATGCCCTGTATGACGTCACTAACTTTAGTGATTTCATCGTTATGAAGAAGGTTATACTTTTTGAGATTACTGGTACAGTGGTTGAAGGTACAGTTAAGTAATTTGTACCAATAATATAACTGATTTAATTTCATTATCAACAACGAAGTTCATTACTATAATTCCCATTATTGCAACTATCGTGTTCTCGGTGAAAATTAATGTGACAGTTTGTACATTATCCTCATGATTTTAGGCTTTGATATATTTAAGTTAAGCACTTCTGGATGGCTTTGAAAATACTCAAGAGATGTAAACATCTCAATTGGTTTTTTTCTTCTTAATCCTGACTAGGGACTATTCTTTAAGAAAGTCTCGATCGTAACTTAAAAGATGCATTTTTTGTCAGAACTGCATTTAACTGGTTGCTATGTTCCATGTATGTAAACTATGTAAAGATTATGTAAGCTTATGTAAGAGAGGGTATATCGGAGAAGCTCTATAGTGTTCAGAAGAGATATGTGTGTGTTTCTAGCGAACAGTATGTATTTTCTATTGTATTGTAATTGGAATGATTTGTGAAATTGTTTCATTATAGATATGAATTATTGGTAATACAAGGAGAAGGGTGTTTAAGGAGTCAGATTAGGGTGTAGAACACTCGAGGGTAGTTACATTAAAAAACAAAACAAAAGGGTAATTTAAACCATATGAAAAGTAAGTAATAATTCCTGATTCTTGCAAAATTGTGAAAAAGTTCGTGTTGTGAACTGGTTATATAATGGTTATACTGTGTGTTTATATGGTGACAAAAGGGTATTTACTATCACCCTTGTATGTTCTAAAAAAAGGGTAACAAATTATTGTGCTACAGAGCGGAAAGGGTAAGAGAAAAAATATGCAACGAGAAGTAATAATATATATACAAAAGTTGTACGATTATCATATATATAAATATGATTATGAGCATTATACAAAGCTAAAAGCAAGACCTGAGGAATTGCAAGATTAAGGAAAAGTCGTAAGCATTTTAAACGACTATAAATTGAGGCATAACAGTCTCTTAGAGACTATAATTAGAGGACGCAGGGTAATGTCATGGAGAAATGGGGGAAAAGATGAATTTTTCTTTTACTGAATCTTTTCTCTGAATGATGGAGATGTGCTTTCATGTTGATATTATGACAGGTAAGGAAGGTAATTGGGGGAGGGAAGAATCTGCTGACGTCATCGTGTCTTGTGCATGGCTATATAATAACAGTATGGAGAGAGACCATAACCATATATGGTGTGCATTGTGACGTCATAAGTACCTATGACGTAAAAGTCGTCACTGTGACAGTATAATTGATGGAATGCCCTATTATGGTATTGATTTTAGATACGTGACGTCATTTGATTCTTCCACCCCCTATTTTTCTTCTACCCTGTCCTACTGTGGTGACTATTGGCAGATTTTTTGAAAAGCGGAAATCCAATTTTGGACTACATCCGGTTTGGTCATGCCATCTGCTGGACAAGGGGCTCCTGGGATACATTGCTAGATTGGAAAACCAAAAATAACCTCAGACAGATAATATGAATCAAATACTAGACATTTGAGTATTTCCTCAAAATTTCATCTTTTGACTGGTATCAAAGAGGTATAGGTAATCATTGATCTAGATTCTCATTATGTCTTTAGATGGTTTTTCAAGTATATTTTCCCATTTTTCCCCTCAGATCTAGCAATTTATCCAAGGAAGACCCTAGTCTTTAGATCTAGGTGCTCGACTTAAGCTTTTTTAGAATGACTTTTTCTTTATGGCGCGGATGACAGGAGGGAACAGGGTAATTGGGGAACCACGTGACCGGAAGGGTCGTCATTGTGACGTCACCAAACGACACGAGCGCCCCCACTTCTCTCTGCGACAAGGTAAAACCATGGAGGGTAGTTTCATGGTATGATGACCAGGGTACATACAATTGTTGAAAACTGATTTTAAAGAACTTTTGATTTTTGATTTTCTTCTTTATTTTCTAATGTTTTGTTAGACTTGTTAACTTATATAAACTCCAATTACACATAAGCAGACTGTTGATTTTTTTATTGTGATATTGCTGATGTGTTTACGTTTCCCTTTGAAGAAAAAAAAAAAATTTAGAAAAAAAAAATACACTTGTCTTATTAAAATATTTCATATTTCCCCTAATATTACATTATGAAATAAAAATAAAAGGTTTCATGGTACAGAACATGACAAAAATCCACAATTTTACTGCTTATTAAAAGCAGTAAAAACAAGACAGAACTCGCGTCCACAAACAAAACAAAAACTACATAAAAACAAAAACCACATAAAAACTATATGCAAATCCACAACAAACATCATGTCAATATAGATATCTTAAATACAACCTAATACATTACTCATTGCCATAAAAACATGTCCAAATTAAGCAGCTAATAGTCTCCATCCACAGCCAAATTATTAAGTATTTGAGGTCCTGATTATTATTGATATCATTTCAACATTTGCCACTGATTTGAAAACAAATTTGTCTACAGTTGTTACACGGTGAATAGGGTAATTAAAGGTTCAACCATTCACAGTTTTCAAAGAAGGGTAAAATTTATTCCTATTATTATCAATTTATGATGGTTATTAAAATTACAATACCTGTGCTTAAATCTATATTTTTGCCATCGTGTATTGTTCAATCTCTCTATATTGTATGTCTTATGTATACAAAAAACACATTCGTGAACTGATATTGTGCGTGGAACAGAAAGAAAAAATTGTCATGTCAGTTAGGTGTCTATTAATTGTGGTGTAACTATAAGATTCTATGAATATCTAACTCTTTAATGAGTGAATGGCTGGAGTGAGGAATGGTTGGATTGACACAGTGGATTGAAAGAAAGTATGGTACTTTGCACTCAATTTAATGAAGTTTTCATAATTGTAAATTATAAATAAAAAAAGAATAGATTTTAATAGTCCATAATTGATTGATTGATATATCAAATGTAAATGTTTTGTCATTCTAATATCATTCAAAAAGTCAAGTAATAATCAGGCATCATTTTTGGCTGGGATGAAATTCATATTTGGTGAATTAATATTCTAGCTAAAATGATGTTAAATAATGTTGTATATTGTTCAATGTTGGGACAAAATGTTTTGTAATTTTTCCTGCTGCCGTTTCGTCAAGCACCAGTGACTTTTACGAAAGGGGGCGCTGCAGTAAAATTTGAAATTTCAATTTTGAATTTACTACCTATTTATGGTGAATATTAACGATTTATTGTGATTACGTAATATAGACAAAATGGGCATTTCAGTGAATTCTGTCAGACAGGAATACGAATACAGTAATATTTATTTTATGAATTTTAATATATATATATATATATTTGATTGTTCATTTGCTTTTCTAACAAAATGTCTATTGAATTTTGTATAGCTAACTGTACAGTCTCAAGCGCGAACCCCGGTGTTGATATACAATGTTAGTATGAATGTTTGTAAATTTATTGTATATTTATGGTAAAATTAGAATATACCAGAATATAACATCAGCAATGGAATAGTTTTATGAAAATTATTTATAAAAATGCATACAAAAAAATTAAGACACTTTTTGTACAAAGTTAAAAAATGTATATTCGGGCACACAGTTTAGATAGTGTAAATTATGAAAAATGTTATTTAGAAGTTAGAGAATACAAAAACCGTAGTCCCAATCTATTCAAAAGAATTCCAAGTCATCAGGCTTTTGTAAGAACGATTCTGATTGGTCGTTTGTAAGGCCTCATTGTATTGGATATTGTATTGTGAGAATTGTGTACATAGAGTAGTATGACGTAAGCAGTTGTAAAAAGTTTACAATAAATAAGTATCTATGACTGTTTTGTGGTTTTTGTGTTGTTCATTACTAATATTATAACAAATGTTTTGGAATTTATTTATGCATATTAATTTGAAAAATCATTGGTTACTATTCCTTTGATAGTTGTTTACCTTACACAATACTGAAATGTTATTTATTCATAATTATGTTATTTACCTTTATTTACATATACTATAAGTTCAAAGAATTGCTTTTTCTTACCTGCGCTGAATTCTTTTTGGATCTAGCCTCATGCTGGCACACCTGAAATATTAATATGGCTGATTATTTATCGGTGTGGACTTCAGGATAATATTTCATATGTTGTGTATGTCTAAGGTAAGTAAGATTAATGGAAATAATGATAAATATAATTTAAATATCATTTTAAAAACGTACAATTATTATATGAATCCCCAATGACTATTTCAATATTTCAAAACAGTATACATTTTTAGTTGATTTTATTGTAATTTTAATATATATTTGATTATAATATCATCACTCTATAGGTGGCACTAGCTCCCAACCAGTTATTATCATTCAATATGAATTATTACTTGAGCAATTTGTGAATGTGTTAGTTATGGCTTGTTGACACTAAAGCTATGAAACCTGACACTTCTGGGATGTATTTGCAGGAATAAAAGACGATTGCTTGGCAATAAAAGTGTCATGGAGGTTAAAACACATGCTCCCCCCAGCCACAAAACATTTTGTAATGAGGATCGCGCGCGTTACAGGTCGTAAAAAATCGTAAAAAAGTCAGCACATCGCGCAGTAGCCAATGATCGCGAGCGTTACATTTTTATTACAGTTTTGGCATAATTAGGTCATCAAGGGCGGGGTTTTACCCCCTTATATCATTGTTATGGTCTTCTTTTGCCTTAAAAGGTCATGATTGACAGCTAAATGTCACTCCCATGCAGGTCACAAACAGGAGATCCATGCCATATTTGCTTTCATATTTACTACTGAGTTTTTTTTAAGAGAGAGAGAGAAAGATAATTAAATCCAATTACTGTTGTTGTTTGTTTTCGTTGTTTTTAGCTCATTTAAAATTTAAATATTTTGCTTAATTTATTAACAATTGTTGAGTTTTATTTTTGTTATAAATTCTTATGGCAAATACATCTTCGGATCGATGTCTGTCCCTCAGAACTACACTGTATATAATAATGCTAAAACACTTGTATGTATATTACTGTGTGACTGTTTTTCAGTGTATATTATGCAAAGAGTAATAAAAATGAGAACAATTAACATCACTGATAACTCCACAATACAGTCATACATAACATACATATTTAGTCATTAATAATAATAATAAATATTTATTATCTTTAAATTTTCAAGAGGATTTTTTTTTACGAAAAAAAAGTGTACTATATAGTTCAGAATTTCAATTCATAACATATTACACACAGTCTTAATTAGTTTGGAATGAAGAAATTTTGGACATAATTGAAATAGCACCTGCTGCAAAAACATGATTCTGAATGCAGCCTTTGACATCATAATACAGGTAAGAGTTGTTTATTAGAAAATCTAGACGATAAATAACTTTTATTTCGCACTTATCTAATGTTGTGTTGGAATTCTGATTACATAATTATATTGAGAGAAAGAGGAAGTATTTAACATTAAAGATTGTGTTTATTCAATTTCAAATAGTTTTTTTTTAAATTAATTATATTGATAATATATATTATAGGCCTATTATTTGCCAATTTTAAAATATGGGTTTGAACGAATTATGTGAATGTGAATAAAATGATTTGGAAATCTATATTTAAATCTTGAATATATATCAATTCCTTGTCCTCATTTAATATATTAGAAATTATATAGAATATTTAGTTTGTAACTTCTCTTTTTGAAATCAACAAATGGGCAAATTACATTTTGTATATACAAGTTAGCAGTATCAAATATTTGTTATTAAAATTAATGCACAACAAAACAAAGTTACTATTCGACAAAATGCGGTTTATCAGCTTTGAACTCCAGGTGCCATATTTGGCATGAAGCGCCACTCTTCGGCAACCTTCTTTTTTTACGTTAGATTCGTACCACGTGACCTAGTTCAGTGCAAAACTCACGCCATCATAAAAATGTCGTCTGCCAAGCAAACATTTCAAAACTAAAGTTACTTAAAATGATTAAACCGATAGAAACTTGACTGAAGTTTGTAGAACTACTGTAATACTATCGATCATCGCCGTTATATCGATTATAGAAGTATTTATCGATTGCATAAGCTTGACTTACCTTTCCGATCGCGTCCTGTGCCTTGGTCCCTGCTTGTGCATCTGTAAACGAACACAGGCTGTCATTAAGCAATTCATAAATATGCATAAGTAAATAATTTTAATAAATCTCACTCATGGGGGTGTTTTGCCCTTGGATATGGGCCAGTGGACCAATGAGAACACAGAGCAGGCCATTTAGATGGGGCCCGGGTGAGATATATGGCATTGCACTCGGTGCCTTTCTAACATTACATTTCATTAAGTTAGTTGGTCAACTGTGGTTGGTCAGAATATAGGACGAGTTAGCCATCAGCCTATCAGAGAGCCCATAAAAATACCCAAATGACCCCCCTCTGCAAGCTACACCCCTCCCCCTACACCAGTCAGAACCCCCCCCCCCCCCCCCACATTCTTCAGTGGTCAGTGGTAAACAACTGTTCATGTGGTCACTTGCTATTGGCTCTCACCAAGGCAAACATGTAAGCCGAATAAAATCGATAAAATCATGATCACAGGGGGCTCCACCTACACTCAATATCACATGATAAATTGGGTTACTACTGATCACATGGTTTAGCATCACGTGACCTGTAAACACAACCTTTTATCAATTGTAAAGTAACAATTTGACTGCTCTAAATATTTTTTCAAACATGATTTTCCCAAATATAACGGGCGCTGGTATGGTACATCCATTAGAGTTTACTCAGTTGAACTTTACAACACATGATATTCAGTATGTTTTCACTGTCAAAACTTGGTCATTAAAAGTCAAGAATACTAAGTAGTCAGTTGAATTGAATTTTAAATTTATTTTCAAATGCAAAACAGCAACAGCACAGAAGGAGTGTACGCATTTATTGATACTTCCCCTACCTTCAAATCAAATATTTTTCAAAGCAATTCTAGTTATAAAAAACATGAACTTATATTTTAATACTTTCAGTAATGAATTCATTTAATTAGTGTTATTAAGTTAGATGGCTTATTCCGAAACTAGATTTCCGGAGCATTATTTTCGTCAAATTCCAAAGGCACCATATAGCATTATCTATTTTGGGCTGTTGGGTAGTAGGGAAAAAAAATCTAACACGTTTGTTACTATGACAACATAAATACGGCTGATTCATGTTATGCGCGTGACGAACAAAAAAAATCAAATCACTTCGACCAGCTTAGTTTGTTTGTGCGCGTTTTTACACGAGTGCGCGCGCGAAGACTTCTTGTCAAGTTTTGTTTAGTCACCTGCAAAAAACTTTGTCTTTTGCCCAA
This sequence comes from Alitta virens, assembly GCA_932294295.1. Lineage (NCBI taxonomy): Eukaryota > Metazoa > Annelida > Polychaeta > Phyllodocida > Nereididae > Alitta > Alitta virens. The sequence goes on along the minus strand of OW028584.1, from coordinate 23,833,461 downwards.
AAATGAGTTTGCTCAATGTTTTACCTCAATATTAACACATGTCTGGACACCTAACAAAATATTGGCAGAAACAATTAGCTCCCAGATAATTAGCTCAAATATGGCAGGTACTTTTGATTATGCAGGGGGTTGGTTGTTTTGTCTGCTAAGTAACAAAAAGTGCACAAAAAAAACACACACACACACAAAAAACTTCAATGAAAAGAATCAAGAAGAGAAGAAATTTAAGAAGAAAGAAGGAAAAGAAAGAAAGCAAGGAAGAAACAAACAAACAAAGCTAAGAAACAAGGTGAGACTGCACAGAAAGAAAGAAAGAAAGAAAGAAAGAAGCAAAGAAAGAAAGAAAGAAGCAAAGAAAGAAAGAAAGGGACAGGAAAATATTATTGTACATACAGGAAAAAGCGAAATCGTTATCCAATATAAAAAGGTAAGAAAAGTGATGCAATTATTTCACTTGTGTTTTCTCATGGCCATGGATGAGTCCATGATTTTATTATTGTAACGATTTCAAAATAACTGCTCAAATTACAGGGACCCTATGATTGTAGTCTGACTGACCAATGAGAACTTCGCTATTGGTTCCTTTTTTGTTGGTCGAAAGTTTGCAAAGAATAAGTGGAAGGGTGGAGGGGGGGGGGGGTAACTCTTGAGCCCTTTCATTGACCTTTGACCTCCTGCACTATCACTGCCCTATCATGACAATTTGCCCCTCTGCAAAATGCCCAATCAGGCAAGTGTTGTAATGTGTTAGATGCCCCATAAAACTGCCCTCCCATCTGGACTTTAATTAAGGAAGAGTCGACTCCTTTATGTGTCAAGATGTTTGACCTTTTAAGGCTCAAGGTCAAACTGTCTGGAGTTCAGAACTCAGACTGGAGATATGACGTCATACAGTTATATAACACCTCCAGCTTAATGCTGCAGACACAAATATTTTTTCAGTTGCATCTTACATTAATTCAATTGAATTTAGGTAATATATAGTTATATATAAATTGATTGGGTGAAGGAATACCCAATACTCAACTCAAATTTAGTTTAAAAACCTTCAAAATATGGCCCATGTATAAGAGCTGTATTTTACATGCGCCCACATTTGTTGTGTCGAACTAACTGATTATTAAATTTATATATTTATATATATATAGCTTACATATATCTACCAACAATGAAAGTAAACGTGTGACATCATAAATATAATGATAAGTTATATTTAAACTTTTTATAGAAAAGGCCCTATATCATCCTTACATCATGGTAAATTTTGATAATAAGGAAAGTATTTACAAATTTATTGCATACACTCTAATTATGACTTTGCAGTGGAAATATTAGAGACATTATCCTAATGGTTTGAAATAGGGAGAATAATTGCAAAACTCCTAAAGCTTATTAGATGCTTCATAGAATCAGCAGAGTAGTTCGAGTTTTGCATCAATTTATTTTCTCTTTTTTGTTTTCAGCTTTTAATCAAGAAAAATTGGGGTGACGGGAGTCTAGCCTTTGATCTTTGAGCAGATGATCACTCAGGGGAAAAAATGATGTCAAAGTGGCAAATCTCAAAAACTGAAAGGAAAAGGTAAAAAAAAGAAAGTAGAATATACGAAGGTGAAAAAATATCAGAAAAGAGAAAAAAATATAGAGAACGGAATCATCATTAGAGTTAGGAAAAAGAAGGTTGGGGATTGTTTAGTAAGAGGAAGACACACAATGGGATATCACGTGACGCAACAATTGACAGGAAGTCCATTGTGATGGAGCAGGGGATGCTGGGAAGACCTGCACCTACTTGACCTGTGTGACCAAACTAAGGCAAGGCCACATGCTACAAACAAAGGTAGTGGGTACTTCTTTGTTTTTTCTTGGTTGAGATGGGGGTTCATAATGGCATTGTGTGACCCTCGGGTGCCCCCTTGAGTCCCCCCCCTTTTAACGACCCTAGCTACCAATCTGCAGTAGAAAACGATGGATCAAGTCAGTTGCAGTGCGGCTTCATCGCGCCTGTCCCCAAAGAACAAATGAAAATATATGAGCGTTGCTTGTGCTGTGCGCTACATGAATTAATAATGGCCGCAGTTCGCCGAAACTGCCTGGAAAACAAGCAAGAGTGCAAGAGAACGCCACTAGGGGGCTTTGGTGCCAGCAACACTGATCCTTCCCCCCCCCCCCTTCCCTTACAATCCAACTCACATCCTCGGTGTCCCCCCCCCCCCTCCTCCTCTCACTCACAATGCAGTTGACAGGTGTCGCTGGTGACAGCAACAGTAACAACAAAATGGCGACAACCAAACTTCCGGTTAATTATTGCAGTAATCAACAAATGGGCATGTCCCAAAACCAATATTTTGTGGCACTTCCTGACCAAAACAGTTTACAGACACTTGCATGTAGTCATTTCAAATGTTATGGGATCAGAAGTTTTTGAGAAATGATTTTCTTCAATTGTACATTCTCGTTAAGAAAATTTTATTTTCATAGAAGAAGATCAGATTATTTTATTTTCATTTGTACATAAATTGCGCTCATGCAAAATATGCAACAGCAGTTCGATCCAATAAAAAGACAATTTAAAGTGTCAATCTAGAAATTTCAGTTTCTTCATTACACTGATTAAAAGTTGTGTGACACTTTAATTAAGAGCATTTTTAAAATTTGTCAATAGATAAGATTTCCTAATGAAGCTAACACTGATTTCTACGAATTAAGTTTATATAGGCCTAGTACCAAAATATTTTTACAAATAAATTAGCAACGAATTACAAAACATTATAAAGAATATATATAAGTCAGTCAAATATAGCACGTTATATTAAATTAAGGTTTGCATAGTAATGAAAATTACATACAACGAAAATACTGCCATAGATTTAGCCAGTCTTGTACAGTTTTCTGCAAACACAAATATGTTGAGACCGTGGTTAAAACCAGGCTCCTTGGTTGAAACAGTGATGAGCTCAACTTGTAACAGTTGTCTTTGAATTCAGACCAGATGGGCTCAAAGCTTGGAAGCTTGTATGTTTCTTCCAAGCTCAAAGTATGTCCTGTACTTTAGATTAAGTTGTGGTGGGGGGGGGGGGGGGTAATTTAGAGTTGGGGTTTATTGGTAGAAGGGTTTTTAGGTATGGGTCAGTGGGCCAATGCACCCAATGACCTGCCCTACATTGATGTCATACCAGATCTGCTAAGAATGTCAAAGGTCAAGTATATATAGCCATAAAATATTGCCCCTGGGTAACTGCATAGGATGAGATATATATTTGCCAAAATATCTTAATAGAAAGCTGCAGACTTGCACACTTGTAGCTTGGAGGAATCTCTAATTCCTCCAAGCTTGTAGCAAGTAAATATTGGTTAATATTATTGACATCTGCAGAACAGGTTTAACCCATATTTCCAATTTTCCGCAAAACATTAATATTCAACATTATATGGTGTCATATTTATCTCCAATAAAGATGCTTTTATTCATATTTTTGTCATTATGTACTTCTATATCTAATACATAATTTGATAAAACCTTCATAGCCTATTCCACCATCAATATTTAACTGTGCCATTGATATAAATATGGTTATGTATATAAAAACTAAAGCCTCAAATATCCAAGTATTCAGATGCATTTTAACGAATAATCTATTCTAGACTGAATTCGTTAAAACAGTTGTTTCAAATACCTTACAATAATGTTCTTCTGACTTGCATAGTTCAGTTGAAGTGCAGCATTTTCCATTGATATCTCTATAGTGTCCCATGCAGAAATGGGCTTGACTGACTATAAAAGTGCATAGTGACCATGCACATTATCGAAGCACTTTGATGGTCAATAAATCACAAAAATGACCCTAGCTGTTTGCTCATATGTCCATAGTCATAGTCCAGAGCCTGTGGTCATTTGGTCACTCTGCTTATGGATATGACTTTATAAACAGTCATTTAGGTGCTTACAAGTATAACAAAACTATGATTGATTGTAGCAATTCAAAATTTGCGCTCTAAAAAGTTGCACTTTTTCATTTTAAAACAGGGCTAATAGAATCGTTAAATTAGTATTCACTTTCAAGTGATAATGCAGAGCTGAATAGCATTACATTTTCAACATAATGCACTACTTTAGTATGCAGAACAATCCATTTGTTCGAGTGAATTTATTATGAATTCAATCACCCTCCAAAATTCATGGCGAGCATATTAATAACGCAAGGCATGCGGTAGGTCTAGCGTGTTAATTTTTGCATGTCAAAAGCCAGCCAATTGAGATAGCACAGGCGACATGTTGAGCCTTATTCAAAAGGTCAAAAATCTTGACACTACTTTGTAAAGTTTTCCACTAGGATGGAACGCTGGCAATCACTTTTGAGATGGGGGTACAAGATGGTGTTTAGAAAGACAGAAAAGGTAGACGATAGTGAAAGACAGACATACAGTCCAACGAGAAAGAATAATATCTAAAAAAAAAAAAACATATACCGTCAAAGAGAGAGTTTAAAAATAAGGTTGCAATGTGTCTGTAGAAATAAAGAAAACAGACTTACAAAAACATGAAAGGAAAATCATTCAAACAACGTAGAAATAGAACATGTGAGAAAGAGAAATAAAAGTGATAAATGATAAAAGTTGAAAAGGGAAATATGAAAGGCAGTGCAGAAAGAGAGGAAGAAAATAAGGAAGAAAGAAAGAAAGAACGAAAGAAAGGTAATCAAATGAAGCAATGGCATCTTGTTGTCTGTCAGTATTTGCTGCTGCAGTTGCTGCTGCTGCTGCTGCTGCTGTTGTTCATTAAGATGCTGGTCTTGGCGTAACGTGCTCGACCTGTCACTTAGTGTTCGCATCATTTTGTTGTGTCATTAGAGAGAGCCCATTGCAGCAGCAGCCTGCATACTGATGCTCCGAGCAAGTGACTCGAGCAGACTAGCGACAGACGCTCCGACACCTCTCCTAAGAGCTCCAAAATGACACCCCTCTGTCTTGTCACCCTAAATATCCTGCAGGTGTCGCTTCATGCATTTTCCCTCATTAGGACATTGTCACAAGCAAAGTGGGTAGTTTCCTAGTTTTTAGGTGTTATTGTTCTTGGTAGTAATAAAGATTATGGTAATATTATGAGGGGCTGCTTTTGGGATATATTTCCATGGCAACTAAATGGGAATTATCAGTCAGATGGCCTTTTAATTAAGTTATTTTTCAACAAACTTATATATCCTTTATAAATGTTGCTTATTCGATTTTTCTAATAATAAAATATAATAAAAAACGTTAAATCATCAATTTGTTCAATACTATTATATTGACTTTCCTACTATAAAGATAAATATGAAGATATATCATATTTGTTTGACTTTGAAATTATTGGAGTACTTGGTATGACAGCTACTACAATAAAATAAATAGTTATATTCCCTTTTTTAATCATGACAATATAGAGCTATCTTCTCACATGTACAGATCATACACAATATACAATATAACATAGTGATATGATACCTATACATTTGTTGGTATCAATTGTACATGAACAATTTTCTTTGATGTAGAATTAGGAGCTGAGGGCAACTTGAGAAGAAAACTCGTGGTTTTGCCCTGTGACAAGGCACCCTCATCTCTTGTCCTTAAATTACCCCACATCTGGTCATGTGATTCGTGCAATTTTCTCGAGTGTATCTCTGGCAGCTTAGCAACAACAAAAGAATGCATTGAGGTAAACATGCTCAATTTCAGAAAGCTTTCAGCTAGCTCAAAGCATTCTAGTAATGGGTCCTCAATTCCTTTAGTTGAGTGGACGCCATTTTGTAGATGGCGCATCGGAAATACCCGTATGAGCGTCCTTGAAACGATTGTTCTTATATTGGATCAACTGTAGAGGGCGCCAGGGTGAGCATTGTTCATTATTGAGGCAATATTTCAAAGACAATCCCTCCCAGTCAAGTTATTCTGTGCATTTGACATGTTTTGGCTTTCACTAAATAAATCTGCCTCACTGGACAAGCAGTATGTCAACTAGCCGCTGCCCACTGACCCTTCGGTGACCTCTCACTCACCCCCTGGTCACCACATACTTGTATTCAACTCTAAATCGACAAAATAAACCCCCCATACTTGTCAAAAGTGAAAAATTATCCGACATTAAGATGTTTTCGTTACGAAATTCTTAGCATACTGGATTTTGATAGCATTTCAAGAATATTTGATGCTGAGTTTAAATGTGTAAATATGAGAAAGTCGTTTCATTTCAGAAAATATGTTGAAAACGTGGAGAGTTTGAAATTCTTGCAGTAAAAGATGAAGTTTTAACCAGATATCTATATCAAATGTTCTTCATTTTAAAATATTGTAAGAAATAAAGAATGTATAGTCTAAGACAGAACAAAAATCAAAGTCAAATTTTTTAGCAACTGGGAGAAAGATGGTACAATTCCCATATAGTATCATTACACTATTTATTACTATTCAGTAATATGCATTTGTGATTCAAAAATATAGAAACATGAATAATAAAACACCAGAAAATGGGGCGAAAAGAATGCGGGTATCAGAGGTATAATATAATGTACCCCCGTACCCCAAAGAGCGTCCTGGCACCCGGGTACAACCATTCTCGCCGGGTCAAACCCTCGGTTCGAACCCGTTCCCAAATAGTGCAATTCTTGGATTTTATTGACCAGTTTATTTACTCAGATAGCGCTGATTCGCTGTTGAGTGCTTGGTCATCTAACAAATAAAACATAAATACTGAAATGGCCTTAGTGTTGGAGATTTAAGAAACCTCTGGAGCAATCATAAAACTACAAATTTGCTACATACGAGTAGGCCTATTTATTAGTTAGGGGGATTACTTATGTGACAGTAAAATAAATTTCCCTGGAAGTGTCCTAATGGTACAAAATCTGAAAAATTATACTGTTGGAAGCATCTAAAATGCACCCAGGAAAGGTCCTGTGCTGGAGTGCTAAAATGGCAATACCTTGGTTAAATAGTTCTAGTTTCTCTAGGGCAATATATTGACCCTTTTTCTATAATTTATTTCGACCAAGACCATGAATAATAAGAGTTCCATTGGTCAATAAAATGTGCATTTTATGATAGGTAAAACTGCAGGAATATTACACTTTGAAAACTCATGACATCTGACCACGTATATTGCTCAAATGCTCATTCATCGCCCGCTGTTTTTGTGACACAGACACATTCGTAGCAACTGAGCAGCAGTTTATTCATCAGTCAAAATCCTCATGCTATCCCAGTATTGACAAAAAGATACCATCCATCAAAATGCAAATACAACTGGCTGCATCTATGAGCAGAGGCTACGGACAGGCCTAAAGGATGGAGGTCCAGAGCTTGACCACAGACTGACCAGGGATAATGAGAGGCCGGCCATGGGACACCAATCCAGCCGGTAACAATCCCCTGGCCACATCCTCCTGCCCCAAGGTGACACCGGTCTGCCCTTGACCTTGAATGGCACCACACAAGGTCAGGCTTATGCATGACATTCAGTTGTTACATTTTCTTGCTTTTCATTATTATTTTTGGTAATATGAATTGCTGCAGATGTGTTTTCTCTAACAAATTTGTCTTTTATATTGTGTAAATTTTGTGATTATTTTTACAGTACTTTTTGGGTTGTTTATGTTTCTCTACAATACAATATTATTACCATTTCGCCTGTTCTTGTAAATTGTTTATAGGCATTTTACTAAACACTGTGTACAAGTGAATTTTAGGTACATTGTCACATGGGTTGTTAAGTATTTACTTAAATGATGTGTTTTAGACCAAAACTATTTTAAATTATTAAATGCATTCACAGGTCAATTATCATACTGTTAAATGCAATACAGAGCATTCATGCTGGCTCCATGCTTCAATCCTGAAGCCAATAGTAAAGTATCATTTATTGCAGTGTATGTATTAAATACAAATCAAAGCAGATATATTTTTCAATAAATTATTCAATTTGTCCAAGCCAGTGAAATATAGGATTTTTTTTTCTAACCATTGACCTTTTTATTAGACAATTTCAATGAGCAAACCTTACAGTAGGTAGATGCTACGATTTCAAGAGAGAAGGAGAGTGATAGAAATTCTGAGATTGTGCTGGGAACAGAGCGCATTAATTAGAAAGCCTTGTCCATTTTCTGACTGACTTCATTGGTCAATCAGAAAATTGGGTGTGGACCCCGTCTGCAATACAATGGGTCAGTGCTGGTCATTTCAGAGCAAAAACAGGTCTACTAGAGTGAGCTGTATAGCTACATGATTTACTATTAAGCCTACATGCAAAAATTTCATTATCCGAGAATTTAGACTGAATTTAATATCCATGAATACACAAATAAAATTGTTTGTATTCCCATCTCATCATTTATATTGTTAGAACTGTTTATTTTTCATGCTACAGAAGTCGTTTTTGACATGAAACCTGGCATTATATTCTTTTAATATCACCACAAACTTAAGGTTGTTTTGACTAAGACTGATTTTTTGTTTCTTCAATTAGAAAAAAGAATCAGAACACAATATACAAGTGGCAATTTGAAGTTATTACCCTAATATGAAATTTCGATTAGAATAAAACTGAGTAGTTAAAAAATACACTACAAGTTTCAGTAATAACGTAACATTTCCTATGTTTAAGATTATCAGACTAAATAAACATTCGTTGTAGAGGTGAGCATGTACAAAAGCTCTTCAATGTACACAGCTTATAAAAGTCATTTTAATTCTGATGTCATTGACAAAATTCGAAATTATAAAAGCCATATTTTTGGCAAATTTTGCCTTGAAGACATGTTCTGTTGTAGCATAGCACAAGGACATGAATGAACTAGAGCAGCAATGAATAGTATAATGCAAGACTTGGGGGGGGGGGGGGGGAGGTTGGTGCCATGCATGGAGGGGGGGGGGCAGAGGGTCATTCCGGGCCAACTTATCAGAACTGTCCAAGCCTGGTCAAGGCCGGACATGCATTGGCCCTTTGCATGTAGCCAAGGTCATGTGGAGAGATCAATACATGATAGCATGTAGTGAGCATGTACAAAGGCTCTCCAATGTACACACATAAACACAAAATCACATGTGATGATCTTAATAATATCCCTAATCTGTACCATGTGATTGTTCCTTTGTACAAAGAAATGAATTAATGAGGTGTGCTAGTGGTGGATAATGAAATATTAAGATTAAGAGATAACTTAAGCAGAGATTGGACCAAATACAGGACTGTTAAGTTCGTATCTCAGGTTCCAGAAGATCTGAATTGGAAAATCCAAATTAATGAAAAACCAAATTGTGTAGACTACGTTTTAGAGAAGTTTATTATCTTAATAATTATATTCCTTTGGGAACATTATACTGAGGATATTTAGTTTATTGGCACATTATTTATTATAAAGTGCAATGTATAGTTGCGCAAAAGAAGATAAAAAAAAAATCGGAATTCGAAGTACCTAAACCTAACATAAATATTCCGTTGGCTTGAAATTCTATTGCTTTTTCACTTTGGCTCATAAACAAAATAAGCTTTGGATATAGAATACAATTTATTTTTCAAACATCGAAATCATTATCATATGTTGCTGTCAGTGTAAGCTGAAAAACATTTGGACCAAAATTGATTTCAATTATAACGTGGTCTTAATAGTAAGATCTTTAAACAAACTGCACTGTTTTCTGTTTTGTTGAATGCAGTTAAAACACCTGGGACAGCCCCACTGTACTGCTACTACAACGGTCAAAATAGGCTATTAATTACCAAGTGGCCTTAATAGTGAAGCAGTCTTTAAAAATCCCAACTGTATTTATTCTGCATTATGGAACTTGTAGATGAATTTGCCTACTGTGGAAAGAGACTTGGTAGAGAGAAGTAGCTGTGCTGGTCAAAATACACAGCTATTAGAGAGTGACCATAGGTCTGCTCCAACACACCAATCTATCTTTTTGGCTGACAGTTACATCTTCTTATTTTCCATCACCTTCTCTCCTTGTCTCCCCTTTTAAAACCTCCACTGCCTCAGCAACTATTTGCATCTTTATTAAGCTCACTTCCTCCTCTCATCCCATTTACTCGTTTCAACACTTTTAAACTTTTTTGTTTGTTCCTTTTTGTTCGCTGTAATGTCATTAGGTTATCTATATTATATAGTGCTGATCTTCGGGGTAAAATAACTGTCTATCTATATACTTTTTAAATATGAATTGTAACCATAAATATATTTTTTGCTTTTTCTTTCATAAAATTTCAGAGAGTTTAATATGCAATGACTGGCTGCCCTGGTAAAACAATTACCCAGGAATTTTGAGACAAGAAAAGCCAAGATTTATTAAACAATGATAATTAAAGACTAGTGTAAACTATTTTTCTATTTATACTGAATTATTCCTAGTCAATGTCATGTAGTCTGACGTATTTCGACTAACAATTAGTCAATATAACTGATGACATGGAGGACTGACTAACGGTGACTAACTCAATAAATAAAGCTGACTAACCTAGTATAATTATATGACTACACGGGTCTCGAAAAGTCAAAGATATTTCTGTGTAAAATATCATATACATGTAAGTGAAAAAAAATTGTATGGTGCATGAAATTTTTCATAGTTATGGCTAACAATTATTTATCAACAGATACTTAAAAATAAAAGGAAAAGTCTCAAGTAAGTTGTGTGATCATTACAGATTTTGATTTGCTTGAGTTGTGGCTGAGACAACACTTTCTCACTTTGAGGAACACTTTCAAAAAAACAGGAAAAGGAATGAAGTGAGTTTGAAGCCCAGAAGAGCGCCAGTGACGATGGCCCCTTACAACGTAATACGTCAGTGACGTCACCTGAACAGGTCGTTAACACGGACCCCAGCGGTTCTACAAGCCCCACGAGGATGTTTCAGGAGGTATTGTCAAAGTGACAGGCCTCTGGGGTCCCAGAATGGATCACTACCTGAAGAACTTGTGAAGAAAACAATGCTTTTGGAAGAGCAAAATAACATTCATTTGCTTGTTTTTGGAGTATTTATCGCATTCTTCTTCTGCATTTATCTATCTATACTTTGTATTCATTATCGGTCTATTTTATTTATTAATTTAAGTGTCTCTATCTGCCTATTATCTATCCAGTTATTCCTGTCCATTTATTCATTATTTTAGATGTATATATTCAGTCAATTTAGTGTAATATTCATGGCAAATCTACCTTTCTTACGAGTTGAAAACTTCACTTCTCATTAATACACAGCTTTAAAACAAGATGTAGTAAATAAAAAACGATAAATAAATATACACAAAGTTGTGAAATAACCATTCAGCCTACCTGATTACATAATGATAACTCCATGGTATAAAGCAACAACATACATTCCTCTTGAAGTACAAATTATAATCCGCTTCGAATAGGTCAAGAAATCTCTTGGCTCAACTTAGAAACTCTCACCTGGGCAGCTCGAGCCTTAGTGACTCTTTTTCCTTTGCTATCTCACACTTAACTCTGGCCCTGTTGTAAATTTTCATTTTATGGCTAGTAAAACATCACAATATCTTTTTATTGCAACTACAGAGATTGGGTAGCCATGAACCTTGCTCCTTTCCCACTGACCAGTGTCCATTTAGGGCCATTAATCAAGTTAACTCGGTGGCCAGCTGCTATAAAATGGTGTCTAATGTGTTCACTGGTAGATTGTACGTCTAATTGATAGGTCACGCCCTGTCAAAAGAAACAAAAAGACTTGAAGGGTAAAAAAGCTCATCCCACCACAAGGGGATGGGGGGGGGGGGTGGTTGTTTTATTACTTTATTACTTCTCAGAGAAGTAGTTAATTCAGATACTATAGATAAAGTAAAAATATACTAACACAATTAAAAAGTAGTTTTTTTTTGTTGTTGTTGTTGTTTTTATTTTGTTGGGGGGGGGGGGGAGTTTACCAAATTATTGTTGATACAATTGAGTTATTTTCTATAAGTGTTATTAAACTCTATATTAGCATTATTCAAAAATGTTGATTCAACCACATAATACTGTATTAGCAGACTTCCTTGAGAAGCAGGAAAAAAAGTTCTTATCGATATCAAAGAGGACTTATCTGGTCTTGTCTACAGATGAAAGAGGCTTATCTGTAGCTAAAGACATGAGTGACAGTTCGAAGAGGTTCGATTATTCATAACAATACTTGATGTGCTCTTTGGTTTCAAGTACTGTGTTATTGTTTCAAACATGATACTTTTTGTGTACTACTACCTAGGCCAGATTAGTTCCATATAACCTCGGAATATTTAGATGTAACCGTTTCTTAATGATTGTACACACATTTTGGCCAACAGCCTCGCTACCGATACCTCGTTAATAAGCACACCTCAGTTGAAGTTAACCTCACTATTAGGAACAGTTTGTTATGCAGCTAGAGTTGAAATGGAGATTGAAGACTATCATAAATCGATATACACCCATACCAACCATTCGAATATTAAAGAATGTGTTTATAGAATGTTAAGCCTAACAAGACTGAATATGAATAAAATATGTAATTATTGAATTGTTACATAGTTGGATGATGACCCTCCAGAACTACTGGTTTGTATAATGAAATGTTGCAAAAGAATTATGACTGTAGGCACTATGTGGGATAACCAGTAAATCATTATATGGGACTGAGATTGTAGAAGTGCACTTTCACCCTCTAAGGCATGATATGATGAGGGACAAAGGGGTATTTATGACAAGGTATATATGGATCCCATGGCTGGGGTCTTTCACTTGCCTCAGCATAGACACCGAGTACATGAGCAGGGACTCGAACCTGGGACCTTCAACCTTGGATGAACTAGTTCAACTAAGAATGGATAATATTACCAGTACCATAAACATTAGACTGATGAGCCAGTTTGCCAGGGAACACCTTCACTTTATCCAAATCATTATATAAATTTATTAAAATCAAAATTAAAACGTTAAGCCTGTGTATACAAGTCAATGTTTTTGTACATGTAATCGCTATCTAGTCATTATTTATACCACAAATAATTGGTGAAGCATGATTATCAATTTACTTCAATGGCCTCTTATTATTGACTCAAATACCTAAATTACCATTATGTAATTAATACACCTGTAAAGTGCGTGGGAAAAATATATATATATACATATATTATATGATATAGTATTTTTTTAGTACTCAGCAATGGCATAAGCAGAAAGAAAATTTCAAAGTTGAATGTTTTACTTCCCTACCTTAACAGAGTGATATTACAACAACTTGAATATTTTGAAGCTTTCACACTTTTGACCTAATCTGCTTTAGCTAGTTTGGTTGGGATCTTGTCTGTTTGTTGACAGTCACGAAAAGATCATTCAAATGTTTGAGCTGTTTGTTGTTTTAACAGTTTTCAAGGTGTTAAGAACAATTGTTTGCTTATTTTTAAAAATCGACTCAAATATTTTGGGTAGGGGCTGGTGGCCAAGCTCAGTGGTATCTTACTTCCAACCACTGGGTCCTGGGTTCATTTTGTATTTTTTTTTGGTTCATCCATCATCTCACTGCCATGGTCCCTGCCTGTCCTTAATTAGCCTATCAGGTGCAGAAATACAGGACGTAAAGCCCTAATCCCCCTACCATCCACCACTCACATATTTTGAAAATATTTTGGTGGTGCCTCAAATTAATGAAAGTTGTTAGTTTTGTAAATGTAGTTTAATTATTTACTTAGTTATTATTATATCTATCAATCTATTCATTTTTGTTAGCTTGTTTAGTTTAGGTCAGTCAGTCAGTCAGTCAGTCAGTCAGTCAGTCAGTCAGTCAGTCAGTCAGTCAGTCAGTCAGTCAGTCAGTCAGTCAGTCAGTCAGTCAGTCAGTCAGGTTAGTTAGTTAGTTAGTTAGTTAGTTAGTTAATTGACGCTGTGCGCGTAACTCTGTACCAAAATCGTCTGTACAGTAAATAAATTTAGTTTAGTATCAGATGCTATCAATTTTCCATTTTTCCTATTGTAAGTACCTTGAATTTAACAGTATTTTGGTATGTATCATGTTTTAGGAATACTACATTGCATAGCCTTATATCTTTTATCCAGGGCTTTAAAGGTTATGCCAAGTACTGAGTAAGACCTGTATCAAGTACTGTTCTAGTTTTATATATTACTTGACATGAAGGAAGTTAAGGTCTCTGTCAAACTAGTCCCGTTTAAGGCACTTCCGTTGATATGACAACCAATTCATCACCAAGGTAACACGGGACACAGGCCACTTCCTGTCTGTCACGTGACCAAATCAAAACAACTGGTGAGGTGGGGTATCGCAAGGAGCAATGATAGGCGCACACATATTGTCCTTTTCAAAATGCACAAGAAAGACATCATATAAAATTACACAGTGACTCCATGATGCATCAAGACACACACAGACAATGGTGTATTGTGACGCAATGCATTATGGGATGGCATTTTCTTTTTCCCAGAATTCCAACACAAAGAACAGAATCATCCGTCTTTTGTGAGCGATAACAAAGTGCATTGTACTCGCCGTCATGATGCATTCTGGGATTTATTGTTATGTAATCCCTGGGAGCGATCCATTTTGTATTTTTGCCTATGTGTTCAGAATGTGATTGTTTTGTTGATGTGTCTTGTATACATGGTAAATTCTCATCATATTTTCTTTGCACCTAATTCGTACAACACATACAGTCTATGCATTTATTCTATACCACTAATTTGCTACACATGCAACGTAGTTCCATACAACACAACAGGGTGAATCTGAATGACCCAACACACTATAATGAACCAAGAACACACAGACATAAAAACATAGGCTGCTGCTGCAGCATGCCCTCTGCAAATTACAAAATTAAACAAACTAAGTATACAATTTTGAGTCAGTAGACCTGTAAACTTATTTATGCCCAAAACGAGAAAATGTATTGCAATATACTTTTGACTGTGCTAGGGTAAAAATATGGAAAAAAAGGTGCACCTGGTGTACTACTTCTATAAGTATAAAATGTACCAGCAGAGACAGGCAGATGTAATGATGAATTGCTAACATATGCATTCAGTGTTACTTCCAATCACAAGCATTGAGATTTTAGATCAGGTACTTCACTATCAATTAAATGGAACAGGGTATGAATATGGAATAAATTTTTTTCTTAAAAACTGACGTCATACCAAGGTCACATCATAAATTGGTTAATTATAATGGTAAACTAAACAATAAACATATAGAGCATGTCCATATTGTACAGCTTCAGTAATGAGGTGGCCTCATCATGTGGCACTGGAAAAACACATTAATGTACAGCCCTAAACTGAATTCAAAAATATTTCATGTTTTTCCATTTCTGCATTCCTTCAAAAACTGGGCCAGGTATTTTACTCAGATCGTTCAGATTACTAAAGACACTATTCAAATCCCAATTATTGAAAACGAATTATTCCTAAATTCATAACGAAAGGTACATTTAATGAACATGAAAAAACCATGAAAGAGTGGTAGTTATTTTTTATACATTTTTGTTGAGTGAGTATATCATAGTACTTGATGAACGCGGGTCAACCCTTGACCTTCTGATCTCAAGGACAAATCCCACTGACCTACTTTATAAAGGTCAATTGACCTCACATGTGGTCAGAGATGGTCAAGGATTAACCAAGATCACTGGCAGCCTTAAAACCATCATCAGGAAAGGTCATCTGCTTAATTTATTGGCACTGGTGAGGTGTAAATCATCATTTGCATTTAATTAGCAAACTATGTGTGATAAACAATACGCATTTAATTATTTCAGCATCTGCATTTTCGATGAAGGAATTGAAAGAATAAAGGATATACAGTCAGATACAGAAATAAAAATAATTGGAATTACAATATATCTTCCAATATTTATTTCGACACTTTTCCCAAACAGGTATACATTTTTTTAAATTATAATAAGTATAAAATCATATTTTCAATATTTATTTTGATAATATCTGCTTTTTTTTTTCTTATACAAAATATGCAGTTCTTATTGTTAAAATTAATCAAATTTTCACACTGATTTCACAAAGATTGTACTTTCTCAATTATAAATGAGGATGTTTCTTATGATAATTTTTTCTTCCCAGGTTTAAAAACCTTACGTAACATCTATATTTTTCTCTCTCTTCTTACCCCGGCGTCTAATCGAATCTAGTGACATCATAGCACTGGCGGATCCAGACCTGACTCTACGAGGGGCGGGGGGGGGGGGCAATGGACAAAACTATGCCTGAAAGTTGTCATTTCATTGGCCAAAATAAGACATTAAGACTGGTGGGGGGGGGGGGGCATGGCCCCAATGCCCCCCTCCCCTCCCTGGATCCGCCAGTGCATCATAGTTGCAAGTGTGTAATGACTGTAATAGACTCATTGCTTGTCAACCGTGACAACAGAACGTGGCCACAAAGCATTGAGCATTCCTTTAGAATGGATGTTGGTCAGTAATGGACAAGTGAATGGTCAAGCGGACACCCGGAGTGACCACACTGACCATTGGCTAGTCATTTATCACCAGTTTCTTCTCTGTATTGTTAGGTCTTATTCTTTGGCCGGGAAGACATTTTAATTGAGTTTGATATCTTATATTGTGCTGAAAATATTGCCATCATGGAGAAATATAATTATATATAATTATATATAATAAATGAAATAGAATAAAATCTTACTTTGAATAAGAAATTAAGAATACATATCATATAAATATTGGAGTTACAATTTGTGTATAACCACTAAAAATTAAGTTTAAGAAAGATTTATTTTAAAAAGTCGATGAATCTGTCACACTGTCAGCAATAATTCATATAGCTTTTATTTTTATGTGGACAACTCCCTTGAATTTGTCCCAGCAAATAAGAAATGCTCTTTATTTAGGAAGGGTAACATTTCATTGGATGCACACAGTTTCTGCTAATAACAGGTGAATTAAATTATGCCTTTGCCGAGTTGTCCATCATGATTGTCCATAATGTCCAGTGGGCTGCCCAGTGTCCACTAATGTCCAGCAGGAGCATTGGTCACCAAGGCCATAATGGAATCACGCCTTGCATGGAATGGTGGTGCTCAGAATGCTAAGTGCAGCGTTCCCTTGAGTTTTCTGGCCAGTTTGCTTAGCATTCCCTTTACATTTTGCCTTTTCCATGATCTCATTAGTAATCAATCAATCCTGAAAACCTTAACGCATGTAGTGGGAGCTTATTGGTAACAATGATATATGAGCTTATTATCTATGTACATATTTGTAGATATGGGGGTTTTCTAGGATGCAAACTGCAGAAAGGCTGAAAGGCATCATGGGAAAGGAAACGGAAATGAAGATAATGACACGGGCAGCCAATGAGAGTGGAGCTAAGAATTATGGGAAGCTTATGTAAATGATCAACGCACACGACAGTCAGATTGATTGGGAGAAGCTGGGGTAATAAATGAGGGTGTGAGGGGGTTGCTGATGAAATGAGAAAATGGAGTGGAGGATGGGGGGGGGGGGGGGGGGTTACAACCGAAGAGGGTTTCCTGGTACAGGCATTGACCAGAAAGTAACCATTCAGGCTAACTGTCCAAACTCTTCAAACAGTGTGACAAACAAACACCATTATTTTGAAATATTTTAATATGGAAATTAGGCTATTGATGCATGATGCCATTAAAACACTAGATTAGAGATCTTTTGTTTGAAAGATGCTCCATTGCATATTTTATTATGATTATGAAGATTCGATTGTAGGACCCTGCAATAAGCACACATTCTAGAACCACAGAATTGGCCTCACAGTATAGCGGTTGTCTTAATTGTAAAGTTACATTCCAAATTTAGCTGTTAGTTGCTTTATCCATGGAGTCACAAGAGTCTCTATAGTGACTCCATGCTTTATCTATGTATATATTTTCTTACTGGTTTTACCGTAACTATACTGGTTTCTTTTATATGCAAGTTTAACCCTGTCAATAAAAATACATATTAATTTATCTATCTAAACACAATGCATAGGTCTTTTTTTTTATCCCAATTACTGTTTATTCTCTGACGCCAAATGAGGTCACGTTCATGCTGCATTGATTTTATTCATGGATTCTTTATGATATTGGATATATTGGATTGGTATTGCAATTGTATTGGCTTGACTTCATGTAGATATACATGCTGCCACTAATGCCACTAGATGACCTATCAGGGAAGCCCTTCTGGGTCACGTGATTAGTGATGCTGGTCCAATCACGTGCGATGATGTCCTTGTGACCCCTGTGACCTCTAGAAGCCCTTCCGGGGTGGCCTATATGTGGCTGTGTGTGGCGTCCTATGGACCTCTGTGCGCCTGCATCGCAAAGATGCTTCTACCGGATGATCCGGGACCTAATTCCCTCGGACACCCCTTTCTATCCCATAATTCCTTGCACCTCGCTCTTTCACGCCGAATCTCGGCCCTGCGTGACCTGTCCGCCATCTTCGGTCACCATCATCCATCTAGCCACGACCAGAGTCACATCTCATCCACAATTCAACCAATCACATCCATCTAAGCCACTGCTGTTGATGACAGCAAGGCAGACCCATGATGCATTGACTAATAGCCAAATGCCGTTGCTAATATATACACCGACAGCTTTTTAGGGGGCAGAAGCAATAGGCAAATGGCCTGGCAGCCCCCCCCCCCCTCTCTCTCTCTTTTTTGAAAGCGCCTACAACACCTTATAATGATGAATGAGCAAATTTATGAATCCATCCATGGATTGATATGCACATATTATGGTTACAGAAGGTGTGGGGAAACTGTTAAAAAGCACCAGTGTGGAAAGTAGCTGCTGCTAATTCTATGCCATGAAGAAATTTCTCTGCAACTATAGTGCTACAAAATATGCACGAAATATTGGAAAACAAACAAGAAAAGTAGCAAATTTGCAAATAGCATACATACTAGAGCTAACATTTGTAATAATATGAATGTAGGTAAATCATTTCAAGTAAATTATGCAATAAAATTAACTTGGAGCATGGAGTCACCAAGAGACTCCATGCTTGGAGCATTCAATCTACAGAAATAAGATTAAGTGAACAATACATGTCCATTGTACATGCTATCAACTCTGATTTTAGGTAAATCATATTAAGGATATCATAGCGATCTAATTAACATGGAAACGATCATTTCTTCTACAGAAATGTGATAAAATAAACACCTTGACAAAGGAGAAGTGTCTAGCATATGACGTAATGAAATAATGAAATAATCTCCATCACATATCGCAACGAATACAGCAATGGAATCAGATATGGCTCGTTTATCACAATAATATCATATGGAGGGGACCATCCATCTCATGAAAGCTATGGGAAGAAATTTATCTCATATTTTGCTATATATATGTGGCCCATCAATAACCGAATGTCATCAGTGCCAGACTGTCTATGATCAAGCGATTGTGACGTCACTAATATACCATAGAAACTTGGTATGCGTGCGCAGGGTTAAGAATACAATGTTAAATGAAACAGTGTAAATGGATTTTCTTTTTTGAAGGAGCTAGATCATTCTTTTGATTTAATGTCAATATAACCATTTCCTTAAGGATGGTAGTGTTTCTTTTATGAGCTATTGACATTGAAATGTATCTTTAGTAGTTAGTTTAATAGGGATAATCATGCACCAGAAATATATTTGGACATATATATGTCACTGAAACTATTTTGACTAACCCATAGTCATTTGACGTGGCTAGAATGGCTGACCCCTATTGTCATTTTGATTGACAACCGAAACCGTTAGTTGGTCAGCTTCAGTCAAGGTCATGCAGATTGACACGTTTTGACCTTGGATTAACTACTTCATCCAAGTTTTTACTGGCCAAGGCAATATGACCAATGACTTACTTTGGGACTCCTCTGCATTTTTGATGTAAACAATACATGATATACAATAATGTAATTTGAATGTTTAAAATGTTGGTAATTCTTTAAATCAATTTAGTACTATTTCTTATTCTATTTATTTTGTTTTTTTAAACTTCCTTGATATGGAAAAGTGAAGTTGAATACAATAAAATATATAGATATTTCAATAATGAAATTCTCAAATATCTATTTCAGAGCATGGTCAAACATTTTAATCAAACAACTGTCCGCACCTAGGACAGCTCAGGCAGTAGTTAAAATTTCAACCCCCGCTAAAAGGCAACCTCAATATGCGACCACCAGGCAAATTTGCAATTACTGTTTTTAGAAGTGGTCAGGTTCCAAGTATAAGGTCATTAACAATATTTTACTGCAAGTCCTGCATGCCCTCCTAATGGCTAGCAAGTGGCACACACCACACAGCAAGTGGCACACAGCCAATGTAGTGAAAGATGACCTGCCAATAGCTGCTGAAACAGGTGATTGATGGGAGTTCTAGGATGAAGACATGCCTTAGTGATGTCCCCTTCTGTATCTGTGGGATTCTTACGTCATTCCACTGAGATTCGCTATGCAGTCCCCCGGACTGCCTCGGACTCCCCTATCTTATCTCTATGCCAACAAAAGCGTAGCCAGCGTCAGGGCGGAATTAGGTGTTGCCAGAGCACAGATCTGTGACGTATGCACTATACTACGTGACGTCACAATGTACTGGAACTGCCAACTGTTCGAATAACATGGTCCCAGTACTTCGGATCGGTTCAAATCGATGTCAATTCCAGTGTCTCAATGTTACTAGGACTGGAGCTTGGTCAGCTTTTATGGCCAGCTACCAGAGGCAGACGTAACGATGAGATGATAGGGATTGGGGTTCACACCATGTTTCACATTTACCCCATGACAGAGCTCTATCAAAATGGGCCCTGCTACTGTCAATGATTGAAATGACACAAATGATAATTGTAAACATATATTCTTACAATTCAATTTCACCAATTACACACAACGTTATAGGCCCATGTACAGATTTAACCCTTTCAACATTTCTACATACCTTAAGTAGATGACGTCACACAATCTTCACACAGTCTTCATGCCAAACCACGGAGTCTCAGATGAAAACAAACCAGACTAAAGTCTACAGAAGCACATAGAAATCATCGGACAAACACAGACATCCAACTGAACAGCAAGAATAGAAGAAGGAAAATAGTGTGTAGTAGTGGGAGAGAGCAGTAGCTGCAAGATCCTTGTAATAAAATTGGTTTTACGAGTGGAAATACCAGGGCTGACTCAGACATTATGTCCCCCTTATCCATGCATGCTAGCCCTCATGTAGCGTATTACGTCCATGGTATGATGATATGATGATATGATCATGTTACAGCATTAATGTCTAATCGATTTAGTTTCGTTTCTGTCAATATGTTTCAAATCTGCTGGATTAGATCCACAAGTTTGATCATCGTTTTCAAAACAATCGCCTGTACTCGGTGACCCGTATGCTACCCACTCACAGGTATACGCATGGGCTAATGTTAAGTTCTGCAGCGTAATGTGACGCAATAATGTGTTTTGTTATGCTGAATTGCACTCTGATGTTATGTAATGAATTGTTATGTTATGTTATGTAATATTGTGTTGTGTTGTTTTATTTTAAGTACATAAGTCAAATTACATCATGGCCTACGTCATATATTATGTAATGTTATGTAAGGTTACATTGTGTAATGATTTTTTTTGTATCATGTTACTGTGTTATAGTCAATTATAATCATGTTAAGTTATAGTTATATTCCACTAGACATATCGCTCAGAACGATAGGAAAACAGTCTAAGTGGAGTATAGGTAATGTCATTCTATATACTGTCTTTGGTAATGTTCTGTCATGTTACATCATTACATGTTTATGTCTTGTCATGTCATGTCATGTTATGTTATGTTATGTTATGTTATGTTATGTTATGTTATGTTATGTTATGTATAATATCTACAACCACTTGTGTTTGAGTTTACATGATAAAACATAATTCTACTATACGTCTTCATAAAAAAGAATGAAAGCTAATAATGCATAATTTGAAACATTATGTCTGTTGCATGTTTTTCCTTATTAAGGTGGTTTAGGCTAGACAATGCATTGCAGCGCACCCCCTCATCTTGCAACCAAATTATTGCAAAATTTATTAGATCGAAAGAATCTAACAATGCGATCCATCAGTTTCCATGGATACTAATGTCTCCCAAAAGAGGGATTACTTCACGAAAAATGCATGTATGTCTATGGTTGCTTCATTGAGACAGATGGGTGTATATGTCTATCAGTAAATATTTTATAGATAGGCAGGTACTGCAAAATGGCTGGTCGTTTTACAATGGAGTCAATCTTCTTTAAAAAGCTTTTATATAATACACTTGTCTAAAAAACAACACTTATATAGTCAGTACAAGTTAGAGTGGTGCACTGTATGCATGTTATGACATCATTTATTAATTGGTTAAAGTGTGATAACTTCAGCATGAAAATAGTGGCATAAATGTTCCCTTGCAAGGTGGTTTCCATGCAGAGGCAGCGTTTGGTAGGTCCCACCCTCAGATTGTACAAGCCTACTACTATGCAAGAAATAATATTGTAGCTTTTATTCTCTCGTCTTTGGCTTAAAATGATTCTAGTCAGTCTCTCACTGAGCCAAAAACCTGCAAAATAAAAACCAGAAAAAAATAGAACAATTTCTTTGGCATAAACGATCCGTTTTCATTGCCAGCATCTATATTTTAGGTGCATGATTGAAGGGAGGCCTGAAATTGATGACTTTGGAGAAACATCGATCTTTTCTGTCTTATTTCCAAGAGGAAGTTTTTGTTTCCCATTTCCTTAAGGGCGAAAGAATGAATGAATGAAAGAAAGAAAGAGAGAAGGAAAGAAAGAATGAAAGAAAGAATGAAAGAAAAAGAGAAAGAAAGACAGAACGAAAGAAAGAGTGCCAATTCTATCGCACAGGGAAATAAAAACAGTTTTCAATTCAGTATTTCAAGTTTCTTTTTTTCATAATCTATTTAACATGCAGATGCGATGACATTTGTGGCCTTTGGGCAGCCAAACACGTCTTGTACACAGCTTTAGATTATTGGAAAGTTGCAGAGTAGTTCGGGGAGTTTTTTTCGTTTCTTTCTCTTTTTTATTTTACTTTAATTTTTTTCAGTAACACAGCAGGTGCAGTCTTGGGACAGACATTAGCACTGCAGCGGCAGCAGTAGCAACCGCAGCAGCAGCAGCAGTGGCAGGAATGATGCAGAATTCCAGAGTTATAATGATGATCAGAATGTGTCTTTTCTGCCAGCGGAGGAACTGATGCTATACATCATAATGATGGATGCGGGTTGCTGATGCTGGGAGCGAGTGACCAGCCTGTCTCAGTCCCATGAATAGATGCATCATGGTCCATCAGCCTCCCAGCAATACCAATACTCTCTGGCTCTCTTTTTCCTATACATTTTAGTCTCCTCTAATTTGAACAAAACTAGAGTCCCTAGACCCCAAATATTGATTTCTATGTCACTGCTGCCCATGAAGTAATAGTATTGAATACGTAGTGTATGTGTAGTAATTGTGTACCTATATTTATGCGTTGCAACACTTGTTTATTGAACAATAAGCTCTCATTTTTCGATAGTCTTAGTTCTAAATACAATTCACTAATATTTCCATATTTTCATATAGTATAGTGTCCCATAAGATACTATTGAAGATAGTAACTTTTCAGCTTATATTATTTGATATGTCAGCCTACGTGTCAATTACGATTGCAATAAAAAGTGGTCAGAAAGAATACACAATTCCATCCTTCAATTATCGATAATGAAGCAATACTCTCTCTCTTGAACTCATAGTTTTCCACAGCCCTGCCTGACACTTTAACAATTAGTCTACCCGTATGCCTATTACAATAGTAATGCTTTTAGTGATCATATATAAAGAGGTACAAATAATTGAATGTAACTTCATTATCGATAATTGCAGGATAGAATTGTGTATTCTGACCACTTTTTATTGCAATCGTCATTGAAACGTAGGCTGACATATCAAATAATATAATGTTTATTGAGTACACGCTAAAACCCCTGTTATTTTAGAGAGGGGTATTTCCCTGGCGTCAAAACGAGAACTATGCTTATTTGAGAATCAAAATTTCGTAAGATTTAAATGATTTTGGTCTCAGTTTTAGACCCGGCTTGTAATAAAAAAAATGCCGTACATGTTTAGTGTATTTTTGACTGTGCAATATATCACATTAATACATCAATTACATACATCTCTCCTCTTTGCACCTGGATGTAAATTTAATACAGCAATATAGAAGTGGAAGCTGACTGGTCCTTCCTATGAAAATCAAATAGATAAGTTCCTGGGGCGACATGCAGGGAAATATATTGGACTCAATTGCATTTTTTGACAGCGATGCATCAAAAAGGGCAAGTCTAGCTGAAGGCATTTGCAGGGGGTGAGGGTAGGGGGGTGTTTTCACGGGGTGCAATAAAATTGAATGCAATTCATCCCCATAAATCATGCAATACAAGTCGAGCTAAAAGCTTTGGAATCCCAGTGTTAAAATGATCACTTTTGATCATTTGTGCAGAGTCGTTGCTGCTTATAGAAGGGTATCGGGTGACGCCCCAGGGATTGGGTTGACAAGCACAGATCCAACACGCTCGATTCTGCTAGATCTGACAGTTTTTCTTTTCATTTGATCTCACACGGCTTCCCGATTACTTTTGGAAACCTGACATTTAGCGTCACACGCTGACAGGTGAAAAAGCTCAAAACAGCAAAATTCATTTATATTTATGATTTATGGAAGGATTTCTGACCTCGCCAGTATTTATTATCTCCATGGCAATGCGCTGTTTTGCAGATGTTGGAAATATAAAAAAACTGCAAAGTGGCGAAAACAATATTTGCGTATTGCAAAACTCAAATGTCAGTGTGGTAAAATATGAGTTTATTCTGTGAAGAGGAGATTAGAGGAGAGGAGAGGAGAGGAGAGGAGAGGAGAGGAGAGGAGAGGAGAGGAGAGGAGAGGAGAGGAGAGGAGAGGAGAGGAGAGGAGAGGAGAGGAGAGGAGAGGAGAGGAGAGGAGAGGAGAGGAGAGGAGAGGAGAGGAGAGGAGAGGAGAGGAGAGGAGAGGAGAGGAGAGGAGAGGAGAGGAGAGGAGAGGAGAGGAGAGGAGAGGAGAGGAGAGGAGAGGAGAGGAGAGGAGAGGAGAGGAGAGGAGAGGAGAGGAGAGGAGAGGAGAGGAGAGGAGAGGAGAGGAGAGGAGAGGAGAGGAGAGGAGAGGAGAGGAGAGGAGAGGATTACGTTCTGTGTGTACCATGATGTATTGACAAAAATATAAGAAAAAAAAGGCAAACCTCTATAGATATCGTGACTCAAAGGCAATTGTTTTTGTTGTTTTTGTCAATGAAACAAGGATTTTGTTACACGTGTGGTATACCATGGAGGTACATGAACTTTGTACATCAGATAGGCCGCATCCTAACAGATATACATCATCATCAGCAGCAGCTGTAGCATCTCAGCAGCAAACTGGCAGAGCAGAGGAGTGGAACCAATGCCATACCAGCTCAGCTCTGCTCACTTGACAAATGAGAACTTGAACAGCACCACGGAAGAGCTCTCTGCAGGAGCTGCTGGCAGCTGCAACTGGGTCAGTGGGTCAGTGGGCTGCACTGGATGACCCCCTTCTGCCCCCTCTTCGGTAGGCCCTGCAGCAGTCCCTGCAGACAGATCAAGAGGGCAGCCCCTGCAGGACCTAAGGACCTCAGAGTGCCTTCCTGCCATGCCCTTGCATGCCATGAGAGAAGGGTATATCATTGATCAAGACCCAATGCTATGAGTTGCTGCTGCTGCAGCTAGCTTCTCTTGCCCCCTGCAGGATCAACCCCTGCAGCTGCTGTCACCCCCTAGGACCCCCATCCAGATGCTCATGATCCAACCTTTGATATTTATCCAGAGATCAAAACCCTTGCTCTTCCCATGTCCACCAACATGCTTCGACTAGTTCAAGGTCATTTGTATTTAGTATCTGATAATTATGCTTTGATTACATGACTACAACTTATTTATATGGATTACATAATGAATTATAAGAGTTATTAAACAAACATTTTGGCCTCTGAGATTAATTCTTGCCATGCACTAATTGACACAGTTGATTTCAAGAAATTACAAATAATTCAGATTATGAATAATATTGATCAGTGTAAAATAAATCCAGACAAAATATTTCTCTGTTTTTTTTTCTGTTTCTTATTCTTTTGCATATACAGATGTAATAGAATTAGTCAAGCAGCAACAACTCCTTTTACAATTCCTTTAATAATTTACACACATACACATAAGTTATATGTGAAATAACAACTGCTGTTTGTTGTAGAATCTGCAATATGTTTTAATTTCAGGCCATAATGAAAATTCTGGGCACAATAAATCACACAAGCACCCCAAGAATAACTTGATAATTTGAAATTCCAAACATACCCAAAACCCCTATCATTCAAGATGCTTATATGCATACCCATGCACAACCCAAAAAACGTTTTGATGGATCACTTTACAAAATTTGCATAAGAGAAACAAAACGAATTATTCAGCAAAATGGAACAACTGTGTGTGTAAATATTATACTGCTGGTTTGAAATGTTCATTCTTAAATAGTAAGGTGAAGGTCAGAAGCAAGTTTATTCAATATTTGGGGGTCTTCTTTTAGGTGGAGGGGGATTATGGGAAATGCACATTGTAATGACATTGTAACCGTGGCAACAAATAAATGTACTTAAATATACACTTATGATACTTTAATTTGAGAGTAATCGGATGTGTCAGCTTTGTTTTGAACCCCCACCCCCCAAAGTCTGGGTAATTAAATCAAATCAAACAAAATCAAATTGACGCTACACTGATTTCTTATGTTATTGTTGAAAAAAAGGAGGATTAAAAAAAAAATCTATATATCAGTGGTCTTGATAGTGAGGTGGTCTTAAAAGCGGGGTTCAAATAATATCGTACATTATTTAAAATACGATAGATATAGTATGCATACAGTTCGTTATGTTATACACAAACCTCTTTTTCTGTATAATTGTTTACATACGACCATGTCTTCTCTCCGTGGGGTGTTTTCTTATTATGCTAATTGTCTTAACCTGTGGCAACCCCCAAGTGCATTTTCATGAAGGGCAGAGCTATATGTTTCTGACCTATGAACCCATGGGCCAGTGCGAGAGGCCCACTCCATCTTGAAGCAGAAAAAAGGTCATTCGCGCATGCGCAGACTGCCCTAGGGCTCACGTGCTGTCACGTGATGACAATTGACCATGCCGTGTGTCACATGACCCCTGCTCCGACCTCTGACCTTTTTTATATGATATGCAAACAAATACTGGACCTGTCCATGTCAGATATGCTAAAACAAGAAACATCTATCAAAAAGCCCCCCTCCATACACCCCTCACCCTTCCCAAAGATGGCATTTGGAGGATAGCCCTTTAGTTTCTTGCCATATAAGCCCCACAAATACGTGCGTGGTATACATAATGTAAACATAGGCCAATTATGTATATTTCTGGCCTTTCAATATGCATGAAGATCTTACATATAGTATAATGCATAATTTAGAGAATGTATAAATAGAAATGTTTCTAACATAAGTAATTAATTTATGCTTTTAGATGGTTTAATGATGCCAGATAACTACACAATTTATAACAAAATTTTGATTAAAGCATGTCTGATAACGAAAAAATTTAATTCAATAATTCTATATTTGGTATTTGATGATTGGATTGGTTCTTTTCTTATATGTGCTATAGTCAGTTTGTTAAAAGAGCAAATCATATATTCCCATATTCCCACTGGGGTAGTCATTATGAAATTAAACTACAAAACACGTTCATAATGACTTTGAAATTGGTCAATTTTATCACTTATTGGAATAGCTTCAAGCAAATATACTGAATTGCACTTTTTTCTTCAATCTTATTATAGATAAAAGTCTACATAAAGAACTCTACAAAGGTAAATTTATCAGCCAATTTGACTTGCATGCATAAAAAGTAGGGTAATAGCTTATACCCCAAAGATACAGATGATTTACCCCTTGTATCGGAACCCTGTTTTCCTTTTACTACCCTTTGTTGTGGCAATAAATGCAAATGTTTTTTGTCGACTTCAAGAAAAAGCGAAATGCTTGGTGGAAACTTTGCATTTTAAGAGAGCGGCAAGTCTTTCAAGAATAGAAGACTGTTTTTTGCTAATTTTAAGGCTAAGCTACAAATTTAAGTACTATATATATACCTACAGTAAGAATTGATTAGAGTATGTTTTGATATTTCCGAAAAATAACATTAATTTCAACATTGATAGATTAACATGTATAGAATTAAATTGAATAACAAAGTTTGATAAGAAAACAACGTTATTCTTATTTTACATTAGTTTGTTTGTTTTTTTCTTCTTTTTTTTCTTTTTTTTCATTCTAGGATTTCCGCAATTTTATGTCAATGTCCTTTTTGAAGTCTCTCTTAAGTGATTATGTATTAATTTAATTGTTTATATCATGAGTTAATTGTTCACCAATTTCACGTTTGCACCTTGATTAAGAAAACCTTAACAGAAATCGCTGTATTTTTTAATCAAATTTATTATTCCTTAAATATATTGGAGTCTAAAATAGCCACCTTTCTAATATTTCTGCCTCCTCACAATTAAAGCCAATAGACATGAAAGAAAAATAGTTTAATTAAATAATGGATAGTATAAAACAGTTGGAAAACTACAAATATATCTACTGATATATATTAGCCTAATTAAAAGTTAGTCTAATTAAACGTTATTTAACCTTAATCAATGGTATGTGCAGCTATGTGTATTTGACTAAAACCGTAGTCATATTGACTGATGACTTATTATAGAATTTGCTTATGTCACAGTTTGGCTCCTATGTAGAATCATTGATCCAATAGTCATATTTGACTAACACGTTAGAATGAATATTAAGTTAATCATTATCACTGACATGATTTGACAGACGTTGTCTAGATTGTTGACAAATCTGACTAACCTGTTGGTATAAATATAGAGGTTCATTAAATTTCGACTAATCAGGCTTAAAAACACTGACTCTTTAGTCAAAGAGTTACTTGGCAGTCAAAATGTCTAAAATGTTAGTCAAAATGTCTATAGTAGGCTAGCTGCTTTGGGTTTTTGGTTTACATGATGTCATTAACTATATTTAGATCGAAATATTCCATTTGATCTTATTAGCTTGACAAGTACAAAGCCTGATGCTTTCATTGCATGTGGATTTTCATGGCATGAGTTTGGCTCCTGTGTTGATTATAGACCAGAACTAAACAATGTCCTCTTTTATTACCAGGATCCAGGAAGCCAAAACAGTAGACAAAGGTTTTACATCAATGCGAAAGTAGTTCTTTGTCAGCTACGTGTTTTGATGTACTGTGGTATTTAGTTTACCAGGAGTTATGTGTGGACTGTTGTAGCAGTTTTGACTTCAAGTGATGGTTAGAAATATCTATAAATGGTTAATGTAGTGATGGGAGTTGCGAGATCAAGTCCTGGGTTCGATCCCCAGTCTGGGCACTCTCCATGAGCTACATCTCAGCTGCAAGTCGATTACATGAGTGGTGCCTTGCAACCGGTGTCTTTGGTTGGGCAATAAGAGACCCCCAACCATGGAGTAAATATGTAAACTGGTATGCAATCTACGTGTGTTCTCTCATCATTACGTCTGCCTCTAGCAGCTGGTCATATAAGCTGACTAAAATATATAATAGTACTATACTGTAGGTGGTGGAGAATCAGCCAAGTTGTTGATATAGAAAGCCCTTGATACTGCAGCAGCAAGCAGCTGTAGTAGTTCTGGCCACACTGACATTGTGGTTGATTACATAATAGAGGTGGGCACGGCGTTTATCTCTAGCAGGTGTTGGGCAGTTGCTTTTGCCTCAGACATTGGCAGGTATTCAAGCAAGGCGCTCTGGCCAGTTCTCATGGGAGAGATATGCCGTTGCAATTTGCAGACAAGCGGCCTAGTGTTGAATGGCAAGGGCAGGCCCTAGGCTCACAGGACACAATGTGCCTAGCCCCTAGTACAAGACAAGTTGATTGAAGGCCCTGGAACACTACAAAAGGGCCCTATCGGCTCTGGGGCAACTCTATGGGGACTTAGACACGTCGCCAACTAGTGTTCATTTACACAACCAGCTCGTCCCGTTTTCTAAGATGTCCATCTGTCAAGCGCATGTCTAGTTCGAACACAATCTCTTCGGATGGATGTTCCACCTAAATTGGATTGTTTTGTTAACCAAAAACCGCACGCTGTTCCTAATGCCTCAACATTGAAGTTGATTACATAACCAATGGCTCAATGCTGCAATACTACCGTAATCGTTCAATTGTAAGCCAAGATGCCTGATGTCATTCTACAATATTATTTCGAAAGTTTTATTAGTCCTATGCATCATAAAAAAATGTGCTGTTGTTAGTTTAAATCAAAATTTTTATTTATTTTTCAAGCTGTGTAAAGTGCGGGCTCTGAGCAGGCCCATTAACGAGTAAACACAGTCAATAGTATTATAAATAACTGAAAGATCTGTAATTGAGGTATATGTTATATGCAAAGTTAGAAAAATCTTGGATTAACTAGACCTTGACCAGTGAAACAATAAACTTCACCCACTGTCTATAAAAACAACAACAGTCAAACTACTGTAAGTAAACCAAGTTAGAAGTTGATACATGATATGACCTACAGTGTCATGTGAAGCATGGAATTATACTTTGAAAACAAAATGTAAGCAGTGTTTCACGTCCACCCAGGATAGGTACTTTGCTGGAGTGTCCATGTCATGTTCGAATTGATGTTTGTGATTGGTAAATAGGAAATATATAAAAAAAACTTACTTGCTAACTTACTTACTTACTTACTTACTTGCTACTTACTTACTTACTTACTTACTTACTTACTTACTTACATACATACTCACTTACTTACTTACTTACTTACCTACTTACTTGCTGGCTTACTTACTTACTTGCTTACTTACTACTTACTTACTTACTTACTACTTACTTACTTACTTACTTTCTACTTACTTACTTACTTACCACACAACCATCCGTAAGCAAATACGTCTATGGATGCGATTCAAAACAGTGCTTCAAATTTACCCCATATATGTGGAATATTACTTCGCTATTAAGACCACCTCCGCAATACGTTTTGTAACACAAGGGTGGTCTTAATACCGAGGTTCCTCTAGAATACACTTCACAACACCTGCTTGATCAACTGGTTGTCAGTCTTAAGGTACAAACTAATTCATTTTGTGTAGCCCAGCAGTGATCTGTCGCATTCTCAATTACATAAACTCCTTTAGGACTCATTACCATTTACATATAAGGCTTAATGAGATGAAGCTGAGTGCAGGTTGTGCACGTTTCCAAAATAATGATCAATTACTGGAGTTACGCGTGGAGAAAGAACGTTGCCTTGTAGCACTCCATCAATGCACTCGCTTGGGGAATTCCTGCTTTTTGTTGATGACAGATCTAACAACTTCAGCAGCCATCTGATTCGTTTATTAATGATGGCCCAAACTAGAAAGAGCCAGGAAAAACCCACGTTGCGTTGTAAACAATGCATGGGGGATAGGGTGGGGTGTTGGGGTAAAGGATTGCGTCAAAATATACAGTTACTTCACAGCAAGGGCTGCAGGCAAGAGAGGGGGGGGGGGGGTCTGGGAGTCAGAACCACCCCCCCCCCCAACAATTTTCCCAATATTTAAAAAAAAAGCTATTGCCACTACATGATCCTTGGAAGATCTAAACTATTTCTTCACATACATTGACTTTTGAAAATAATGAATTTTTAGCCATTGGTATTTAAATGATGTCCAGTATAATTCCTGTATTATAATTCTACTTAATCGTATTTATAAATGATTATGTAAGATAAATATTACCTAGGTTAAAACTGCATGAGTATCACTATCCACCAAAAATACCCTCGATGTTATTAAAGGGTTATACCCTCAAGATGTCACATACTGCAAGAGAAGATCTCTATAAGCCTCTTGCCTCGTGTAGTTTACTGCCAGGAAATTCCGTCCATCTCCACTCAGTTGCCTAACTAATCATTGCTTGGGTTTTCCGAAATGTTCAGCTTTCAAAAGCTGCTCTATTTTTGGGATGATCTTCCAGGGTCCCTGTTTGTCTGCATGACCATAAAACGCTAGCTTCAGATGTTAAAAAATATAAACACAAAAGTTTTTTTTTCTTCATAAATTTTAATTTGTTGTGCAAGGAAAAGTGCTCTCAATCAGTCAGTCAGTCAGTTGTCCATCCATTTAGTATTTAGCCAATCACGTATCCAATCAGTCATTCATTGAATAAACTTAACTATTAGTCAGTTAATCACCCAATGTCTTATTCTGTCTTTCTGTCTGGCTCTGTTTTCAGTGTCTGTCATCTTGTCTGTATTGCTGTCATTCATTCATTCATTAATAGTCAATGGCTCAGTTAGTCAGTCATAGACTCAGTCAGTATTAATCAATCAATCAATCATCTAATTATCCAATCAATCATTCATTCAATGAATCAGTCAGTCAGTCAGTCAGTCAGTCGATCAGTCAGTCAGTCAGTCAGTATCAGTCAGTCAATGATGACTCATCTGATTTTATCTTTTTTATTTGTCTCTGTTTTTTATTTTATTTCTATTTTTTATGTGTGCTGCTTGTCTATCTGACTGTCTTTCGTGTATTCCTCTGAACTGCCTCACCTCATCTGTTCACCAGCCTTCGCAATCGCTCATCCAAAATAGGCAGGACTGCTGGATGAGAACAAACGAAATCCCCAAAGCACATTTTCTGCTATTATTGCGAATCGGTTGCCATGGTAACAGCGTCCCTAACTCTTCACCATGGCAATGTCGCACGCTACATGGTTGGGTGTGATGAACTGATGGCTACAGACAACTGACCTAGCTCACAGAACGCTGCCATCTCTTGGGACCAAATCTAGCCATGAAAATTTCACAGCTCTTCAGTTTCACTGAAAGATGTAGTGATTAAGTGTCTCTGGCTGGGACCATTTTGTCTCTACACCTGCCTTCAGTGACACTTGGCGCAGGTCTAAATGATACTTATTATGGCCCTGTGAGATGGATTTTATCCCTAGAATAGATGATAAGGTAAAGATAGGATTGTAGGAATTTTAAAGTCATTAAAGATCGTAAATGATAACATTTTATATGGACCAAAGGAATTATTTAAGTCAATGTGACCTGAAGTCAGAGTTCCCTTAAGTTAGATATGGACTTAAGGGGAGAATTTCTATTTTAAGATATTTGAAAACAGTGCCAAAAACTTTATTTATTCATTTCTGTTCATTTGTTATTTATCTATTATTTATTCGTGGTCATCAAAATGGTAAAATGTTTTGTTAATTGTAAATATATTCTCCTGTCATTTATTAATTTTGCCTACTTCTTTGCGATGAAATAGCACTGTCAACCCATTCTATATTAGTTCATGTTCGGGGAAATCAGAATTTCTCTGATTAGGACTAATTTCTCCAAGATGTGAGTGACGATGTACATGTTCTCACAAGAACCCTATTGTGACATCATAATGGGGGTCTTGTGCCTCTAGCACGTGGACCCGTTGTATTACATAACATTTGAAGGGTGTGGGTAATCAGTTTCCTTGGGCTACAACACAGGGACTATTGAAGGCTAATTCATGTTTGACCAATTGGTACAGTACTTTTATAGCACTTAATTAGGCATTTAAGTGTTACGTAATAGGGGTTGCGCTCAATCGATCTATCATTAAACAAGTGGTCAAGAAGAGACAAATTGATTGTAGGCTAGACCAGACAACACCTTGTGTGGTCAAGTACCAGTTTGTGATTAGATAGGCCTGGTCAGTGCAGTCAAGAGAGGGATGGAACCCTCTACCTTATTGACCCAACATCTTATAAATATTCTAATAAAGTATTTTTATAGGTATTTTACTAAATTCAGTTATTGTAATTGATATATTTATTCAATTATGTTATTTATTTGATACAGCATCGCTTGCAAACTAGTATGCTGTGTGATGTGCGGACTGAATCGATAACAGCAGCTCATCATTATGTTTGCCTTTAAGCTAGGCCAAGACCTAACTTCTCACGAAAATTTCCTTGGTATGATTTAGCATGTCTAACAAAGTCAAATCAGCCGACTTTTTAAACATTTTGATTCACTTTTTCACAAGTTGAAGCTTCATTAGTAATATTTCTGCTTTTAGTCATAATGACTGACATCTCACTCAATATACTGTCCTTAAAAGTCTGTAACTTGTTAGGCAAAAAACCTGTTAAGTAGACAAACTTATTAAACAAAGGTGACTAAATTGTTGTTAGTCAAGTTGGTTGAACTTGAAGTAAACTTATAATAATGACTATCAGGTCAGTCATATTGGACACGGTGAAATATCTAAGCTCTTAGCCAAATATAACTTCGGAAAAAGCTTCAGAAATGTAGTCTAACATTAATTATGTTTATGCTAATGTAGTCGCCCACTAATGTTATCAGGTCGCTGGAGATTTACAATAAGAGGATGGCTACTGCCAACAACCCGGCTGATAAGGACAATCAGCATTTCTTTGATCTCTTTAATAATCTTCCCGACTTGACAGATATCGAATAATTTACTGACATTCATGTGACCACCTATGCTGTTCTAGTTTAGCTGTAAATTGATCTCACACAGAAACAATGGAGTGACCTAGACTGTTGAAGTTCTAGTTGTATGAGGCAACATAATATGGAAAATAATTATTATGAATCTCTATACAATTGTTCAAAATTATTCTTTGGATGAAACGTTTTTTTGGGAGCAGACTTAGAGTGTTTAGGTTAGATATTATTTTGTTTTGTACATAGAAAATAGCTTATCATATACTAACTTGATTTGTGAAATAATGGAGAAACTTTATATAATGTAGTTTCTACTGCCTTCCTGCTTCGTGCATAAAAGTATATATATTTTTCTATCTATCGACCTATCTATCTACCTATCTATCTATCTATCTATCTACCTATCTACCTATCTATCTATCTATCTATAGCAATCCATTGTTATGCTGTAAACAATATTTTATATCTTGCCTATAATTGGTTTATGATATTATGCACTGTATGCCTGCTTCTCAAAAATTATTGTTCTACAAAATGCATCATATACTGGGTCACTGTGATGCTCACCTAGTTTTTTAGTTTTTTTTCTTTTATCGACATTTTTGTCTGGCAAAACCATGGCAAAACTAGCAGCAGGGACTATTTACAACCGGTGGGGACTATTTGCAGTACGAGATTTATGAGCGTAATCTATGCGATATGAGGTTGTAAAAATAGATAGGTCATGCACAGACCAATATGGGTTGGTGCTAAAGTCATTGGCTATTTTATATGACCCAAATGTGGTCAGGCAGACGTGTGAAATTTCTCAGTAGAAAAAAGGGGTTCGCCACACTTCAGTGATTTACCCTTAATTTGGTATGACTTTTTTCGCCTTCATTTGAAAAGAGCAATTTACCCCGAGACATACTTCAACTGTTTTATTGGGGTGTTTTTATTGCGGTTAGAATGGCTTTATGACATCCAAATACCAGACATTAGACAAACCCATAAAAAGAGGTTTTTTTTCTATCGTATATATATATATGTATATATATATGTATGTAGTACACGACCACTGTCATTTCACGAGCCGATAAACAGTTTCTTTCTAAACATTTAAGTTTATTATTAATTTTAAGATGTAATACAAATATTAAAATAAATAATAAAATCACTGATTATGCAGTGAACTAAATAAAACCAATGTAGGACCAATATATACCAGAAATGTTATAAATACAAAGTCTAGCCTGCTTTTTAACAATTTTAAGAGTTGTAAACATTAGATCCCTGCAGTATTTCGTGCTCTATGTAATTCTTGCTTAATTTAGATTTGTCATGGCGAAACGCATTGACTAATTTAGCGCTGGGCTCGTGGCCAATCAGAATAGAGACAGCCCATTAGGCGCATTGATCGCTGACCTAATTCTCAGGCTGTGAATGGCTGAGTGTAACATTACGCATGCGTACTCAGCTGACCCAAAAATGGTTGTTTACGATGTATTTACTACACCAATAAGCACGTGGTGTGGCCAATAAGTTGATTTAAGAGGGACATAAGAATGTATTAGACGTAATAGGAGTATGTGAATGACATTAAAAGGTATTATGAGATCATTTTGAGTTGAAAATGAGCCACAGCTATGCATGATGCTCTCCACTCATATGACCCGCCCCTCTCTCGAGCTAGAAACATTATTGTGTTTTATAGTCTCCTGGGGCCAACATAAATGGCTTGGCGGCAGGTTTTATTTTCTAGTAAGGCAAAAATTCCTCACTCCAAGTCTGCCCTTTGAAAAACACACTGTACCAACATGCGCTGTACATTAGAAATCAAAAACGTCGGATTCTATTAATAGACTTGCTATTATTTACAATCGCTGCTGAATAGACGATTATCTCGTGTAAACAACGCTGGACATGTTAAACAGTGGTCAAGTGGGGCTGACCAGATAAATGAAAAGGATATTGCTACAAGAGGTCAGTATCATGGTCACTATCAAAGACACTGGACGCTGGACAGTACAATAGATGGCTCACACCTTAGGGATACGGATAAAAAAGGATGACCAAAATCTACAATGTTCTATACACAAAGGCTATTATCTTAGACAGCTGGCTATTTATGCGATATATTGCCATTAAATATTGGGCAATTCATTCACGGTCGGTTGGACAATGACCACAAAAGAGGGGTGCCGAAAAAAACTAGTTCACAAGAGCCCTGATGATTGGCTACTTGAAGTCAGGACAGTTGTGACAGTGTTACCTCCTTCTTCAAAGTGGATTATTTTACTCGTAAACTAGAGATATCTATGGATATTACTTCAGCAGGCATAATTATATGTACATGTGTTTAACAAACATTTGAAGGTTATTTAGTGGTCAGTGAAAGTGAAAAAAAAGCCGTGAAAAGCAGGCCAGTTGGTCATCATTGCTCGCCCCCCATAGATTGAGTTTTATGGTTTTGAAAGTAGCGCGCTCATTGGCTGGCTGCGGTCACGTGACCCCAAAGTGTAAAAAATTACGACTTGCGGTGGACATTAGGGACTGTAAATCATAAAATAATGGCTTCTAGGGCCCCCCTAAAGGACAGGGATAGTGGGACAGACCAGAAGTGGCTGAGGTAGCCTGAGAAACACTCGCTGTAAACAAAATGTTAGCAAAAACATAGGATGAAGATAGTACAATGGCGGAGGCTAGTGGTGAAACACTTTTTTTTTGTGGAGTTTACCGGACGCTCATTTGGGGGGGGGGGGATGGGGGCAAGGGGGTAAAATCTCAGAGGAAATCCGTTACCATGGAACTTCGGGGGTAAACACTGCCTCCTGGGCCAATATGGCGGACGGCATGGTCATCCTAGGCTATCCCGCACGAAAAGAAAAACAACATCTACTAGACGTCTCTCAGGATATCCTGTGACTTCCGCCAGGGATCCAACTGGATCGTTCCGTCACGCTTCGTTGCACAGGACATGTTCGCGGTAAGTTACTTTGATCATGTATCGATCGGGTTTGACCTTTGGTTGCTAGCCAGATCACAAATGTCTGCTAAATAGCACGCGTTGTTTTGGAATTTTTTTTTTTTTTTACTCTTCATATTCTTTTATGTTCTTTTGATTTTTAAGCTGATATCAGCAGCTCAGCCCTGACATTATATGGGAACTAGTAACTTATCGATAGTAAAGTTTTATTTAATTTTTGCCGTTGCATGCGCAACTGAAAACGAATCCCAGTCAAATATTATCAATTTTGATATATTTCAAAATGGATTAATCTGTATTATTTAGAAATATTATTGAGCTTATATCGTCATATCATGCCCTATTGTTTTGATTATAGTTATGTATTATTTTTTGCACACCTTAAATTGTGTAATAACATGCCAAATATAAAATATGTTCAAGAAATTATGGTAGCAGATATTGCTGCTTCAACTATGTAACTTC
This sequence comes from Alitta virens, assembly GCA_932294295.1. Taxonomy (NCBI): domain Eukaryota; kingdom Metazoa; phylum Annelida; class Polychaeta; order Phyllodocida; family Nereididae; genus Alitta; species Alitta virens. The sequence goes on along the minus strand of OW028584.1, from coordinate 23,795,379 downwards.
GAGGAATTCTTAAATCTTAAAAAAATACAGCAAATATATTGCACAAAAATACCAACTTTTTACTTCAAGAATTTGAATTTCGTTTGTCAGTTAATTCCAAAACTTTGCACTCTGTAACTTTAGTGACCCCATTTTGGTGGGGTCTGGTACCAGAGGTCATTCAGTGCAGTGGTTAGCTACTTTTAGGCCAGGCATAGGCCAAGTAGTTACTTGGGGGCAGGGGGGGGGGGACATCAAATATGGCCGCCATGTCTTGAGAATTGGCTCCATGTTGGCCAGTGTAATCTCATTGGGGCATTTGCCCCAGTTCAACTGCCTTCAGCACTTAATCTTCTCGTGTATAATCCAACAGGCCTTCATGTATTTTTGATCAGGGGCATTTCATTCTTCATTTTTCTCCATTCACCAAGGAATGGAAGTACAAACTTCCACACTTGAATGATGAATGGTTATGTCTTAAAAAGTATTTAGTTTATATAGATATTGGTCTATTGCTAAGTTAGTTGTATATCTTATGAAATGATAATATTGATCATTAATATCAAACAGTCTGGTATTACTTGGAAAATTTTAAACCTTGTATCTGATTATTTATATAAAAATATTGGTGGTATTCTACGGGTTCTGATGCAAAATAGGTCATTGAAAAACTAAGAATAAATGCCAACAAAACATGTTCTTTGGATATTAGAATGGTCATCCTCGGTCCCAGTACGGGGGTGCACAATGGTCAGAAATTCACACTTTATATTTACAAAGTACACACACCATAATTCAGGAAAGTGCTAAAAAAAGCATCGAAGATGTTATAGAAATCTCTTTGTACATTTGAGAAAGATCTTTTCCTTTAGCTATTGAGCTTTTCATTAATAATACAGCCCCTGAAGCAGGCTGTTTAAGTGGCAAGGGCTGCCCCTGCACTGAACTCTGGGCAAGCATTAATAATCCATGGCACTCCATGCTTGTAAGACCCAATTGCAACTGCCCAGAGCTGACCAATTAGATTACCTTCAACATTTAGCTTCAGTTCCAGCCTGTTTTGGCTCAGGCCTTCTCAGCAAATGTAATTTTCTCCCCGTCATTACAGAATGGCGCCCATAGTCATGTAGGACATTAGAGGAAACAGTTGTACTGCCAATGAATGGATGTGTTGGAGTTGGCAAATGTGAAGTGGGTGAGAGGGGGGGGGGGGGTCTTAAAGTTTATTGGCCTGGGGAGCCTTGTGGTACACCGATGAAAATCTCAAGATTAGATTGATATTATTCAAAGAATCTTCTGGGTCCACTGAATCTAGGCAAAATTCGGCCAAAATTAAGATATTTAGAGCTGACAAATAATAAGTTTGTTTTGTATGCAAATGCACAAGGAGAAGGTTTCCTAGTAATTTTTATCAGTTGAACTCGTTTCTAACTGCATTAGTTTTTTTACTTTATTTATTCAAAAACCTTTAGCATTATTCAACATAGCATGGCTCCCTGTCAACAAAAAAATAAAATAAAAATATTAGCGTAGTCAGTACAGTTCGTTTGTGTTCGAATTAGTTTGTGTTTGTGCATTGTTATAGTTGCAATTTATCAAGAGCTTTCCATCTACGATTTATGTGTTGAGGCAAGCATGAGAGCTGCTGCTGCTGCTGTATTAATTTAGCTGGGGTTATTTACTGCTTCTTGTGTTCCTAATGATTGCTGCAACAGAGATGGAGATACTTTGAAGTTAGGTCAGAGATACTAGCAAAAGATGCATCATTAGAGGGATGAGGTTGCTGCAGCCTCCTTGTTAAGCCATAATGAGAGGGATCCAAGAGATGATCAAAGGTTTAGATGGGGCAAAGGAAGAAATAGGCTATGGAGAAGACCTAGAAGAGTATTAGAGTATTAGTAATTCTGCTGTCGTTAATTTGGGTAGTCTGGGGTCAGTAGAAAGGTCACAGGTCGTGTGGGGTTATGGCTCTGTGAAGGGTGATCCGTCAAACCCCTGCCCCCTGGAAGGGCTACCCCCCCCCCCCCCCTTGAAGGCTTGCCACCACAGAGGGGCAAAACAGAGACACAGAGAGCATCGCTAGTTTCATCACTCTCTATCTTGCCACTCATCACTCAAACTGTTGCAAGCCAGCAGCAGCAGCAGTAGCAACTGCATCAACCCCCCCCCCCCTTCTGTACCCCACCCTTCAGAGCTTTCTGCAACCCCGTACCTTCCTCCAACTTCAATTTCCGATCTCTCCCCATCATGGCAGGCCAGCTACTTTCTGAAACGAATAAGTTCCTGTAAGTAATGTAACATCCTGTATTGTGCCTTCACTGTTCTTCGCCATTTTCCCACTTTGATAGATTTTATCCTGTTCCGTATTTATGGATCATCTTGTGACTTTATTAGAGCTGGTGTTGTGCTGGGAACATACACAGTTCTGGTCAATCCACCTAGCAGTATATAGACCACAAAGTGAGATTAACATGCATAGTTTAGTTGCAACAGCGGATTAAAATACACCGGGGCTACACCTAATGATAGATCCGCGTGTTCATTGTAGCTAATTGTGTCTTTAATTAAGAGAATTGCTTTCTTAGACATCGCAATTTACAAGCGTTTCTCCACAAAACTAATTCCACAGACTTATACGCGGGGTCGCTTTTTAGCAAGTCTTCTACGCCGAGAAATTCGGGAGGTGGAGCAGCAGTATTTGTGTCACGTAACTGGGTCACATATTACGTCATTTTTGTGGGTCAAGCAAAAAAGAACCCTAGCTGCGCGGCCAGGGTGCGCACTAAACAGTCATCTCAGAGCAGCCATGGGAGCCGGTGTCTACATCAGCTCAATGTTTTTTTTCCATCGAAATTCCCTTCAAATTTTCGACTTAAATTATCACATTTCTTCCAAATTATTATTCGGACATAAATAAATGATTTTTTGGTAGTTTTCTGAAGTCAAATTTATAATTTTGTATGTTATAGTAATTCAGAAAAAGTTTTACTCTGACCTGATAAGGTTAAAGTAAGAAGTCAATAAAAGTAACAGAATAAAGTATTTCCTATATATTTTGGGGTTGTATACAATATTTCGTTCTAGACCATAAATAAACCAAAATGAAGATATAAATGTGTTTGCTAATGTCGTTAGAAATGGCCATTCTAGATCGCAACCCGATTTGGCGGGCTGGTGTTAAATGTAAACAAACTGTGACCAAAATAGATCGACTAAAACCATTTAATGTGTATATTAACGATGTGTTACTCTTTAGCGATGAATCTCGTGTAATTTATCGAGTTTTGTGGCAATTTTAAAGAAAACGCATCAATCTCTCCCAGGCAAATGAAACGAAAAATGGCAGTTCAATGGCGAATAAGTGATACACAGCCCGGGTGTAGACTGATCTTTTTCATGTAACAGGCGTTTTAAACACGTCCTGTAACTAAGTACAAGTCATAAATTAGCCCTTTTTTCCGTGACGAAGTTTGTTCATCATGTAGCGAGACCTAGTTGGCCGAAGGACCTCAAATGATTTATCGTTCTAGCGTTTTGTAAATTACTACATATCGGCTATTTTGACGTGTGCAACTTTGTCAATAACACGGGTCTGAGGGCTTAAGACACTGCTTTTTACTTCGCTCAAGAATTTCTTTGCAAAAGGAGTCTTTTAAGCATTTTTGCATAAATTGTCTGCTCATACTAAATTTGAAAAATGGCAAAAATATTCTGATGTGTTGTGCAATATGGACGCCATACAAGGGAGCTTACCGCTCGGCCGGGTTAATTAAGCTTGTAAGGCGGTAAGTTTCGTTTGTAATTTCACAATTTTATTATCAATTCGTGGATATGACACTTGTCTTCGATTCTGTTTACGTGTGAAGAGCTAGCGAGACGAATACGACAGGTAATTCGTTCGAAACCGTGGCTAAGCTGGGCGCTGGCAAAATGGCGGGCTTGAGAACATTGCCACGACGCAGACGATAGAATCATCGAAAACGCACCGAAAATCAAACGAATTTGATTGAAATTTGACTGAAACTTGTTGCTAATCACTTTAAGTCATCTCATGACAACCGAGAACGTTTAGAAATGGATAAAATGCAGGTTTTCGGTCGATAACGTGTCAGACACATAACTCATGTCGTCTCGACCAAGATGGCGGCTTGTCTGACTGCAGACACAGTGGAAGAGAACATTTCCAGACAATTGTGTTAGTTGTATTTTCAACAATCAGATATATTCAGTGTATATTGCATTATCAATAGATGGATTATCAGTCATTATAGACTATTGATATTGTTTTTGTCTGCAGGAATGTTTGACCTGGGTGCAAATAGAGCCATAAAACTTGGTTAACAAACCGCAAAAACGTTTTTATTACCTTCTAATCAATTATTTTAACAGCCATTAGAAATACAACTAAATTGATAACAATTCTGAGACCATAGCTGGTGTAGCTCTTGTCAGATTATAGCCAAAAAAAAACGTATTAAGATCAACCTTTACTTTTTGTTAATAGATAAAATCGATGTTTGTTTGTAAACAACACATGATCGATAAATTTATGGATTTTTGTACAGGTATTATTGTAATGATGATATCAACAATTTCTGTGAAGATATTGTCGTTATTATAGACTACTGAGGGTCCTTTATATAATATTTCAGGAGCAGTTGATAAATATTATCGTTGAGAATATCTATTGCTCTGCTGACAGTGGTGATTTCTGAGCGCATTTTGGGGGCCTGTCTGTGGCATAAATCATTTGATTTTTCAGATACAGCAATATGGATGTTTTAAACATATTTTCAGATAAAACCTGCTGAATTTGCAGTGACATTTAGTGACATTAGATTTTGATCATTAGATTTTCAGCAATATTGTGTTTTATTGTACTCAGTTAAAAAAGATTTGTTGTGCAGTCAAATTTGTTGCTTCTCTGTCATAGCATTATAAATTCATTTGCCTTGAAAATTACTCATGAAAAATCATTGTTGTACTCGTGAAATTAACGAATGATGCTTATATATTGATTTTAGTTTAACAACTTTATAAATAGCAGCAAAATGTGCTTAATAAAAATGTAGTAATATGTTCTGTGTGTCAGATTGACAACTGGGAATAACTGAGAAATTTCTTGATAGGAAATTTCCTGGGACAAAATAATTTCTTAGGATGTCTCATGAAGTGTAAAGGGATATAATTTCTGGGAATGGCTTCATGGATTTTCTTCCTTAATAACTTTAAGATTAGTTGGATTTTTTTGTCGAATACTTGGTTTGTTGTTGGTCGTCCCGTGAGAATGATCTGAACACATTTTAGAATTAATTTTTAAACAATTATTCAATTGCAGAATGTTATCATATAATATTTATTAGTGTGATAGATTTTCGGCAAAAACTGCAGATTTATTTGCATTTTAATATCTCTGTTAATTTATCAAGGAAATAAAGGATTTTTTTCTTCTTTTTTTTTGCCAGCTAGTAAAATTTTTGTAAAACAATATATTTATTGGCAATAGAAATTACTCCATTAAAATAACAAAAATACGTTAAATTTCGTAAAGTGACCACAAAAATTCTATCATTTTTTCGTCGTTGATATTGTTGATAGCAACACTAACAAGACGAAAACATAAATCACACGCATAATTTTTGTTAATTGACAAAAATCCTGCGGTGTCACAGGGGTGTTAATATGCAGTTATTTTTGCAGTATATATTCATTGACACTATGTCACTTCTATGTTTGTTATACAGAGGGGACGAATATGGGTCATTCTATGATTTATGATTTTATAGCCTCTAGTGTTTTGTCCCATTTACAATGTGACATTTTGTACTTATCAGATGAGAAAGTGTGAAAGCTCGTTGTGTCACAGATGGGCCTATTTTTACAAGACTGATTATTATGAAACGTATTCCCAAAAGTGCAACATATAGTTGATCATAATCAGTGATAAGTAGACCTGCCATATGTTTGGGTGAAAATATAACAAATTGCTAGCAATCACTTTATCGTAATGTTTTGTATTATTCTTAATATATTATATATAGTTTTGTTGGTCTTGTAATATTTTCAAATTCGAAATTTCATAAAAATGAGTTTAACTAGATTTGATTTTAAAAAGATGCTAGATAACTTGAAGTGTATGTTATTGTAAATGACAGCCCAGGACAATTTTCCAGGTTACATGTACTTACAGTGTATTTTCGCAACTGTAAATCAATTTAAGCCACAATGCACTAAGTATTTGCATGGTAAAAAAAGTGAAATTATATATCATAATGACATTTTAGATAAGAAGTATAATGAAATACTTCTATATAGTCGAATAATACTCAGTAATAGTCAGTATTATATGATATAGTATTAATTTTGCATAAATATGAAACACAAAAATGATGCGATATGCAATTCTCAATACTTTTGTATTATTATATTTATAATATATATTACATATATATGTTAAAGGACGTATTTTTATTGATAATTTTGTTACGTAACACAGAAAGGACAGTTGTAAGCATTTTTTGGGGACTGTCAAATTCTAGTTTCTGCAGTTTCCTGGTCGGAGCCATCCTCTTCCTGTCTTGCTGTCCTTTTCTGATTCAGATCTAATCTCGGTCGACTCTAGCGATTAAAAGTTGAAGGGGGCGCATTGAATCATGGGTAGCATTAGGCTGGGGGGTGTTTGTGAATCGGGGGGAGAAATGGACAAGTTATGAAAGCAGCACCCCCTTCTCTCTCTCCGCTTGCAATGGCCAGGGATTTCATCAGACAGGGTTATTTTGATGAATAGTGATGGATTGCTCCGCCATGTTTGTGCAGAATATCTCAGCAATCCCGAAGACTTGTCAGAAAGTTTTGCAAAAGACTCTTTAGATGTGTGATCCGGCCCGATTCGGGGTTAATGCAAAAAAGGGGACAAAAAGAATAAAAAAAAAAGATCCCCCCATTGCAACGAAATGTTGGCAGAAAATGAAGTATTGTGGGGCCTGTCACTCAATTCTGACAGCGAAAAATGATGCCCCACTGCTAAAGTCAATAAATTCCTCTTTGGAATGAAAACCACAAAAGAATATGAGATGGGGAAAAAAGTCTTGGAAAATGTCTGGAAACTGCTTCCAAAATGCCTGCCATTCTTTCAGTGCTTCTGATTAGATATTAAACTTCTGTTACATACCAACTAGAAAAAAATTGCATAGAGAGATATCTTTATTTTGGGTGGGTTTAAATACCAAAATTCCAAGCGTCAAAATGCTTGAGTATTCTTCTTAAGAATTTTTAAATTGTTTTTTATACAGCAAAACAGAGCTCTATAGAATTTGATGGCAAATTTGATGATATATCGGCTTTACAATGGCCTGTCTCTGTACCACGTGGAGCTTAGCATCCCCTTGAGAATTCTAAGTTCCCCCTAGATTTGGTTCCTAAGAGGTTTTTTGTGTTTCCAGCCATAAAGGAATTGACCGTGAAAGCCCTCAGTGGTGTTCAGCGACGCACACTCCCTCTGGCGGGTGGCCAAGATATGACAAAAATGCAGCTCTCCGTTTCCAGCTCCGCCCTAACGCAAATATGCCTTTTGCTAAAATGCTATATAGACTAGGAATTCTTTCACGAAATATTCTATGTTTATCTTTAACATAACGGAATATAATAAAAGCAGTTAAAAATTATTAATTTTTCCCATATTCAAGGTTGACATAATCAGGCAACAGTTCCACTTTGAAATTATGCGTTTAATTTGATTAAACATACAGTTTGTTATTTGCGAATGTTGGATATCTCAAATGATAAAGTGCACATAGTTGACACTTGGATGAACTAGTTCTAGCTCATCCACGGTTGACACGTATATTAGTAATATCACATTTCAACAAATTATCTTTTGCTGTGTACTGCAGTGTATGAGACCTCGATGTTCTTATAATCTAACATAAATTATTGTCACATATTCATAGACGAATAGAAACAGCTTAAATGCAAATATTCCTGTCAGAAAAAAAAAAAAAAAAATGGAAACAAACACAATGTTATCTTTATTTGCCTTTATTTTTGTTGTAAATCTTTGAGCTTCAACAAACTCTCTAGAGCTAAATAGCAAGTGTTTATCAGAAGAAACGGTTTGCATTTTATCTTGACAAAAGTTTAGGATATCTTTAGAATGCAGAGAGCTTTCAGATCAATGCAGGGAGTTAGCAAACTCCTGCCCCCCCCCCCTCCCTTCCGATCATCAGGCTATATCTATGCTAATCGAACTGCCCCCCCCCCCTTCTACTCATCCGGGTTTTTATCCCCCCTTTATCTGGTCCCCCCAGAACTGCTCAGGGGACGGGGGTTGTGACTCCGCGCACGACCTCACTCTTGCTATATCTGATCCGTTTGGGAATTATTTCCAGAGCTAAACTGCCACATCTTTTGGAATCAGAGTTATGCTTGTGTATGCTTCGTATGTTTATTCTCGAATAAAAATCTTATAGTCATATTATTGCTTAGATGTTTAGCTTTTACATGATTATATTAAACTAATCATGCTGTTTAATTTCTGCTTTATGATGGCTTAAAAGGGTAGATCTGTTTTGTTGCCAAGGCCTTATAAATTGGAGTAAATATGAAACTAGTCTTTATTTTTCAACATAATTTTTCAATTTTGGCATTAACCAGGGTTTATCAGGGAATATTTCTGCTGAAGAAAAGCTAGTTTATAGACATTTTTTAGACATTTAATATAACTCATATTTCTAATATTGTTAGTTATCGTGTTTTTGCTTTCGAAAAATTACCCATGTAGGTCAGTGATCTGTCACTAGGGGCGCTGCTATCACCCGTATCCTTAGACACCCCCTTTGACCTACAGTTGACCTCACCGGAAGCACAACGCCCTCTGGTCACTGTAGTGCAAAGCTTGTGTAGTCCTTTTTTTTTCATTTTATCAGTTTTTCCTGTTTTCTTTCTTTTTTGTCTTTTTTTCTTTGAATACTTTCTGAGTCATTGAATCTCCCAAGTCCCTGGCTACTCTAAGATAGTCACTATCTCTATTTTTGGCCAGACTCGCCAATTTAGTATCTGCACCCTCTCTAAAGGGCAAATTGTGTTCCCCTTATCCCCTAAAGTCCTTTCTTTCACCCCTGCTTCCACTTTCATACTTCTCTGAGCTGGCCAAATACCCAGATCTCATTAATTTCATCCTTAAGGTTTAACATGCCTCAGTTGTCTAAACCCCATATAGGCAGTGTTTCTTTCTTTTTTCTTTTGTTTCTTTCTTTTCTTCTTTGTTCTTCATCTGAATAGGACGGTCAGACAGAGTACAATTCTGCATGGAATTAATATTATTAAAGGTAAACAAATAGCTATACCATAAAGAAAGGCCATTAAATCAGTTATTTTGCTCCTTAAATTGAACATTTTAGTAAAAAAATCGCTAGAAAATATAATACATGATTTCAGAAAATTACAACGCAAACATTTGGTGAATATTGAACAATTATATCCTGTCAATGATTAATCCTGACAATTTTAATGGTCTATCATGCAAAGATTCTGAATGTATCAAAATGAATAACCATTTATACGAAATTAATAAACATTGACAAACATTCAACTGTGCCAAATGAGCTGTTCTAATTTCGAATCTATTTTCATCCCTGATGTCTTTTTATATTTTTTTCTCGTCTATAGGATGAGTGATTGAATAGCTAACCTTGGGGCCCGTGCTAAATTGCTTAGACTTGACAGTTAAGTCTAGACAACCTTGTGGCCGAATTAGCAATAGTAATGTTCCTTTTATGGGCCATTTTTTGTACCCCCCGGGGCCATGTTCATATTTATGTCATGTCAGACGATTATTAACGGCCCCCATTGACCTACTTTTTATGAGCCCCCGACAAGGAAATCAGCTGATTTACCAAAACAAACTGAAATCCTGTCAAATCGAATATTCTACATTGAATCAATTGATAATGCACTTTACAAAAACAATTAATGGGATAGATATTCATTTAGCTGTATCACAGATTGAATATAATATTACTATGCCAAAATAGATAATAAAAATAAAAATGTTTTCCCAACGAAATGATAACAACACATAGAAAAAGGAAGACTATATCAATTTTATTAATGGCATTACTTAATGCATATACCGTTTTGTTCATTATATTTAAAAAAAAAAGAACAATACTTTGTGAGATTAACTTACAATCTTTCTTATTAAACTATGGGTGTAGTTTTCGTGTGAATTAAACAAAATGTGAGTTCATTGTTGATCATGTGACATGCATGTCTAATAAATAATTTCATGGTGAAATAATTGCTAATTTATCTACACATATATTAGGCCAACTCTAAGCAGTAAAACTTGATAATTCACAAATTGCTGTTATCTATATGATTCATTCACTTCTATATATACACTAATTTTAGAATAGAAGGTCTTGCTTGAGGATTTTATGGAGTTCTTCTAAAAATGTAGTGTCTCTGAAATGAATGAAAACAGACAAATTCAGATTAATATCATTCGTGGAATACATTGAGAAAGATATAATAATATTTGTATTTGCATATGTTCTTTTGTGTGCCCCCCCCCCCCCCCCCCAAAGTATTACGATCCATCATTTTGTTCTGACGTTCCGGAGTCGAACACATGCCCTGTCAGTTTTTGTCCATGGCAACTAGCCTAGCAACAAAACCGTCTTACTAGACAGGGTTTGCTGAAAAACCCCCGCATTGGGAGGGTAAAAAAGGCTGATTTAACAAGAACTATCTACAGGATTGCAGCTATTGTAGTTGATAATACTATTCCACCCCCTTTTAGGGTAAATGCTTTCTACCTGTCACCCTGAGACACCCTCCTGTCAGTTGAATTCATCGACACCCCCCTCCCCCCAGAAATAAAGAAAAAGGAAAAATGTGAATAATTATGTAATTCAACATCGTTCAATTCATTGTAAACTCAATCATTTCCAGAACAAATATTTGATGTTTGCTTAACCGTTGCAATTATACAATTTATATAATAAGCTGATTTCACGCAATTAAGAATATAATTTGTCCAAGAAGCGTATGTCACAGCTATTACGTAATTTATCAGCTACGCCCTGCCAAGGTCAAAAAGGTCAAAGACACCATATGGCCCGTTGAAAAGGTGCCAGAAATTTCATAGACTAAGCATTGTTTCCATGGTGACCTAAACTTTCATTTAGGTAGATTATTCAAGTCATGGGCCGGACTCCTTTTTTTTTAGATTTTGCTTTGTGGGTGAGCTCTGAAAATCGGCGGGAAATTTAGTTTAAATACATGAATGAAAAATGTAAAATTGATCACTTTGTAATTTGCTGTTTTGTTATTACAAAATCACGCAAAGGCAGAAAGGTATTGGTTGTCTTAAAAGATATACCTTGTTCTTTGGTTGTGACAACATTTCTTTGTTTTGTGTAGACTTTCCTTGAAAGAAAATTAGATGTATTAAAAATGTATCATTTGAACCGATCAAATCCTCACTCAATACCAACACAAATTGGAAAAAAAGGAATATATTATTGTTTATGAATGAAAGATATCACGCCACATAAAGGTCGTTAAAATGACTAAAGGGTTGTCAATTACTAACAACATAGTTGGAATTATTCTTTTTTTCTCTTTCTTTTTTTGAGAATGCTCAAATGATGTTATGCATGCTATAGTTATCCATTCATTTTTAAGTTTCACTGATTACGAGTTTACACCTGAAAGCACGAGCACAGATTGCCATGGTAACAACATTCAAGCATTCGGTGAAATTTATTCAAATGATTTGCAAATAGATGCATTAACAAGCAGATTCAGTGAGTGGAGGGGATTTAATGGGTGTTTTGGGTGTAGTTAATGATTCTCCATTGGAATGCATTGCCATGCTAACTAACCACGTGGTTAGCTTTGGAACGTTTTGAATGCAGCCATGTCAGATTGCAAGCAGACGAACTTTCATTAACCGATTGATTAAATTTGCAAAAGCGCGCGCCAATTACTTCAATGCAGAGTTGGCGTTAATTCAGTTGCAGTAATGTTGGCAAAGCTAGTTTGGGGTTTTAATTTGTAGATTTAACGATATTTTTCCTCAGTAAATTTAACAGAAATTGGATTTACAGAGATATATAGGTAGAGAAACTTCCATGCTTATACCTGGTTTATTTATGAAGACAAGAGTAGACTACTGTTGTCTCCATGGTTTATTCAAGCATAGAGCACACATTGTGTCATGCATAATTTAAATGTGTAAGTACAATACATTTGATTTATGTTGTGATACAATTTTGTTTGAAATATGTATGATTGTATGTCAAGACTTAATTCAGCTTCAAAATTGAGAATAAACGGATGTGGTATACAGCTATGAAGGGGAACTCCCCCCTCTTACCATTACCAGAAAAAGTCGATTGATGCATTAAGTTAAGTAATCTAGCTGAGCTTGTTTCGTTATATTCAATCCCTTTCACAACTTATTTTCCTTCATTTCTCCTTCACTCAAGTAGCGTATCTTTTTGGACAGCTTTTCTAAATTCGTCAATCTTCTATTTTCTGCACAAAACGCCTGTGGCTTCAAATTGTGAAGCAGCCAGGCCTAGAATTGTCTTCCATAGCAATCCAATCGGACTTCCAGCAGCCCAGCCAATCCCTTGATTACGCTGGTTCCGCGGGAGCCGCCTTTTCAGGTAATTGTGAAATTCAAGCATCGATTCCTGTTTCCCATTACAAAAATTAGCTGGATCACTTGCTGGATCGCTGGCTGATGGCTGAA